>JAVRXN010000005.1:23412581-23747581 GCA_033556935.1 Timema podura
AGAAAACAGATATTTCCAAACGTATGATTGTTCCGCAAGACCTGTCCGGTAGCTAGCGCCATATACGGTTTCCATGATCCATCTCTTCTTGTTGGCGCGGAAGGATACTTTGGTTGGTGTAAAGCCACGCCACGCCTTTCACCCTCCCACCCACCATCCCACAAAATAGGTTTTAGACTTGCACTCGACAGGGCCAAGGGCCTTAACGAACCTAGACCAACCTAGACTGATAATTAATTCAAACTAACATTTTTAATGTTTCTACCATCCGTTTACCCTGAAAGGTAAGGTCTTAACCTTGACGGATTATACTATGGCCTTATATTATAAGCTACGCCATAGTGTAACCAGTCAAGGTAGGCTTGTTACCTTTCAGGGTAACAAACAAGTTCTTAGCTAAGCTAACATCCTAGAGGGAATGTATAGGGCTGTCTCCCCCCGCCCCCAAATGCCACAGGAAAATACAAATTTCAAAAATTAAATGCCTCTAGAAGATATCTGAAGTTCATTTTTATGATGGGCAGGGATTAAATTGCTAAATTTTTAAAACATTTTTAGAAACTTACATAGAATCTCTTCCTTCCAATTTTGAAAATTTAAACTGAGCACTTCTTAAATAAATATATAATTGACATCATAATGAAGGGGTGGAGGTGGTACATTACCACTTGAAAAAAAATTCTCCCCCTGGAATAAATTTGCCCCTTCTCCCTCAAGATTTATTTCACTTCCCTTTTATTTTTTCGAATATGAGACGATTAAAAACCAACTTTAAATATCTTCTAAAGGCATCAAGTTAAAAAAAATTAAAAATCAGATGAGGATCGCTATAAATATATTTTAGAGGCAACCAATTTTTTTTAAACATCTGTGGGAAGACTACTGAAACTAGATTATAAAATGGTCTAATTTTTTTTTTTTAAATCATCCAGTTGAGGACCATTCTAACAGAGGGATGAACAATGCTGATAATAACATTCAATATACAGGCAGTACCTGTGATGAATGTAGGGAAGGTGTCTCTTGTAGGGTCAATTGGTGTAGGCATCTCAACAGGCTTGGCAGACTGATGTGCAATAATACCTTCTGTATCATTGAAATTATACTTGATATCATCGCTGAGGGAAGTGCATGATTACTATTGGGAAACAGCGTTGTCAATCTTTCGCTTTCGTGGGTTCAAACTATTCTCAAATATAAGACCAGTTTGGCAACGCTGGTTAGTCGAGTTTACCAATAGCTCCTTCTGACCCCAGCACACCACCTTCAGACATAACTGAGAGCGAGGTGATTTGACAACAGTTAACCGAGAGATAGATAGAGAAAGAGAGCGAAGATAACGCTTTTCTCCACTTTTCTCCATAAGACCTGAAGCTCAGCAATGATATTAGTTGGAGTGCCTCTCTTCAGTGCTGCATAGGCTTTACAGCTGACGGTTCCACCGTTAAGGATCCATCCAACCTTCGAGTTGAGTACTATACTTACATACGGACCACTCTAATAAATTAAAGTCCTCCAATCGTCAAACGTTTGCGGGGAGGGGGGGGGAGTGGAGGGCCTGGGGAAGAGAAACAAGTTCCTAAAAACAAATTTTTTGGTTAATTAATTCCCCCCCTAAAAAATAAATAAAGTTCCACCGCCAATGATTCAACTTGGATAATTTTATAAGTGATTTTTTTTCCTTTCTCTAATAAAGTTGGAGTTTAAAAAAATTCTGTTTGAAGAAAAGGTTGAGTCAACCCCGCCTACACAGTCCAATATTATATTCAAATAAATGCATTTCCAACTTGACCAATGAAACACAGAGGTATTGAAAATGATGACCAGTCACCAGGAGAATGATGAGGGGAGGGGGGGAGATTAGGGTTGTTTGTGGCCTGGGGAATCCCAGATTTTCATAGGAAGCCCGTTATTTGAAAATTGGACACTCATGTTGCCACAAGTAAGTAAAAATATTACACTTGTTTTTATATACTTAGTCTGTTTAATTAATAGTGACCTTCTTTGGTGGCCGTATAGTGTTATACTAGACTGCTAATTACAGGGAGGTCAGAGTTCGAATCTCGGTCGGCTGTACCAAAGGTAGTTTTAAAAAAAGTGGTTCATTCTCCCTCCATTTAAATGTGGGTACGCTTCCTCTAAATTCAACCTTACTCATCCATAACTCCTTAGAGGAATTAGTACATATGCGTATTGCCTGAACAAGTAGTAAGAGACAGTACTGAAAAAAATACTTTAAAAGGGAAATTATACAGTAATCTATAAGGAAGGATTATTGAAAGAGTTTGATAACTTTATAATTAATAAATCTAATAAAAAGTGTATAAACAATGCCAAATTTTAGTGCCTTTCAATCAACGTTGGTAGTTAAAAGTGGACTTCCTATAAAAATCAGCGTTTAGTCAAACCGCTCTTCAAACGACACTGTCTACAGTCAAATTCAGATAGGATTAAACCTTTTCGACAGTAATAAAATTACTTAAAACTATTTTACTATAGGTATTAAAAGGTTATCATACGCCAAGCTATGAGATCTGCAGCTGTCACATTTATTATTATTATTATTATTATTATTACTATTATTATTATTTAGCACCTCATCTTACTACCCGTTCGAGTTATACGCTTAAGTACTAATTACGCTAATGGTTTAGGAATGGGGAAGGTTGAATATAGAGGAAGCGAACCCGCATTTGCGTGGATGGAGAGTGGAAAATCATTTAGGAAAACCCCCCAGTTCACCCGACCGAGATTCGAAACTCGATCTCCCCGTCCTCGGCAGTCGAGCTCAACACGACTAGCGCGTTAGCCAACTACGCCACCGAGGCGGATAGCTGTCACATTTTATATAATGATTAATACATATAAAATAACACTAATAAAATAGTAAAATGTAAACAATTTTGACCTCAAAAAATTCTGGTGTGCTGTTTTTAAACTCTTGATGTTTATATATTTGCAAACTGGAAACTGTTTGGGGTTGATAGCTGGACCCCATTATCTCCCCTCTGACCTCACAAACTTATCCTATCCACACCCTCTCATTAGTCTTTGCAGAATCATTTGAAAAGTGTTCTTGGAACTACCAATCGAATAGTTTCCAGTTGAAAGGTTTTGCTGTTTTTTCTAAACTTCCACTTCCTCAGTTATCCCCCACATTCAATATTATCATATTTGACCTTTATCAATATTTCGTCATAGTTTACCCAAATTTGTTGCATAATTAACTTAATCACATTTTTTTAAATGTACTTAAACATTATAATGGTGGTAACAAGCTAACTCGTATTTTCTTGTTTTGTTTAAACCCCAGATAATGCAGGGTTTTTTTGGTCAAATTTCTGGGAGCAAAGGGAGTGAAGGGGGTATAAATCCGTGACTCCTTCCTCTCCTCCCACCCCCCCACCTTGTAAAAGAAGGGTACACTTAGAATGCATTAGACTTTTAAAGTTACCTACATTAAGTTGGGAGTGTAAGGAGCACGATTTAAGATTCTTTTAGTTTGTATATTACAACTTTTTTTTTAGTCAAAACAAATTAAATAATTCTTGAGTAGAAACATCGAATTTAATGTTATTCACATGATGACCTCTACGGTTCTTGAATATCTGTCAAGGTTATCCTGGAATTTATTGATCAACTTTTTCTTTTCATTTTAAAAAGTTTCTCATCTAATGCTAATGACAGATATTCAATCACTTTTGAGATCACCATGTGAAGAAAATTAATCTCTACGTTCCTACTGGAAGGATATTTTTGTTTATTTTATAAAAATTTACAAAAACACTGCCCTTAAATCGGGTTCACTATACTCCCAACTTAAGGTTTTAGAAGCCTTAGAAAACTATCTCAATGCTGCGGATTAGAATCGAGCTCCAAGTGCTTAGACAAATCCAGGCAAATACAGACAAAATAAAAGATCAATTTATTTATGACGTTTTTATTTATTAGTACACACCTTTTTTATGTTCTTGTAAATATACAATACTAATTTATTTCGGTACAAAATTGTCGCCGTTTGAAACTTGTATTCATAGTTTTTTTTTTAATTTTCTTATGAAGAAGATGAAGCTAGCACGCAAGCTGGAAGCACTTATTTGTTTCTTTTCAAATTAATTTCACTTTGTTTTTCAGCATTTCTCACGGAAATACTTAATCTTCATAAACTTTTTATTCCACCTTAAAGTAGTTAATTATTTACTTTTACGCCAAATTAGTTTAAACAAGCTCCTTTGTGATATCACTAGTCAACCTTTTTTACTCTTTCTCTCTCTCTATCTCTCTCTCTCTCTCAGCCCCTCGGAGAGAGAAGTATTGCCATCGTCAAAAAAAATATTTTGATAAATGTCGAAGTTTCGTCCTCGGTCCTGGCAAAGATTTATCTGATTGCCAAACCCTTCCTTCACCTCTGACAAGACGTGTATTAATCACAACTTGTGAATGTGTGGAATGCCAGGCCTCCACCGTGGTTCGGATCCCACGTTAAACTGTAGGTCCTCCATTTCATCTCACAATTACACATTAGCTTAAGTGCGTATAACCCAAACGGGTAGTAAGATGCGGTGCTAATAATAATAATAATAATAATAATAATAATAACAATAATAATAATAATAATAATATAATAATAATAAACTTAATATTTACATATACAGTGTCTTGAAAAACATACTAGATCTAGAACACCTGAAAAGTCAAGAATTTTAAAATATATTTTATTTTTTATCTAGCACCGCGTCTTACCACCCGTTCGGGCTATACGCTTTTAAAATGTAATTTACAGTTTTGCTGAACACCATGATTTATCAAAAGTGACAGCTGCTGATTACATGAATTTACGTATGAATATGTGAGAGTAGATCTCGTGGATTTTTTAGTTCTTATGAGACCACTCCTATGAAAATTGGACTGTATATATGCAAATAAAGCCACTACCAAACATCACTTTGTATACATGTTGGGAGTCGTGACTCTTCGAGATGAAATCTCACACAATACTCTACATACTCAAACAAATACATTTATTATGAAATTTGAATTTCAAAATTTTCAGATTTACATAAATACACCGTTTTCTTGATGGTGTCGACAAACTTTCATCTCAGGCGAAGGTGTCGCAGGTCATGTGTATTTTAACATTGTATGCACCACTGACTTTATATATTTAAATATTACCTTTATATATTTTAATATACCTAATAATATATAAATATTTAAATATTGTATTTAAATAGATTTTTAATTCTTATAAATGTATATAATTATATTAGTTCTGATATTTTAATCAATAGTGGTCCGGGGTTCGATCCCCAGTGCCTCCAGATTTATATTTGAAGAAATGGTTCTGGAACGGGGTTCCTATCTCGTGAGAACAAATTAGGAACTACTCTAATCAAAAAGTAGTGTATCCGGTCTAGAAAACTGAGATCAATGGCTGTAGGGTTCGTTGCGCTGACCACATGACAGCCTTTATTAGCAAAGGTTGGCACTATTATAGCCAACAGACGGCAGCCACTCGGTTGGCATGACAACAGAGCCATGGGATTTTTTTTTTTGACATATCTAAAGTAAATGGTTTCTTTGGTTTGTTTTATTTTTGTATCCAACGTATACCTTCTAAACAATGAGCTAACTACAGTATTTTGGCGCACTCATTTAAACAAATCTCAAACTACTTCATCATTCCTGCCCCATTAATTTAAATTAATATCTCTTGTCAGGTAGCACGATACGAAAAAATTTTTAACCTAAAACATTATTTTAAAAAGTTTTTTAGGAGATTTAATGTTATAAATTATATACTTACTCATTTATACAGTAGAACTTTTTAAATTCAAAATCTAAGGGAAATCTAAAAAAAAAATTAGAGGTATTCAGAAATCGAATTAATCATTTTCATGAGTATGTAGACAGCTGGTACACAATAAATCAATAACCTCAAATTAATATGCTACATATTATAATCACACACATTTTATATATGCTATACACAGTATATATATATATATATACTGTGTATAGCATATTATTATATATATATAATACAAGAAAAATTCAAACACATTATTTAAATAAAACTGGAAAAATTAGCTTACGAAAATTGCAGAATGAAATCAGAATTGATGAAAGTCGAACCAACACATTCCCTATATTAGGCAACCCACTCGTCACCGGTGCATTCCCCGCCTTCTAATTTACTATGTCTCAATAGGCTAACTCCAACTTTATTTGACATTCTCAGCATATGAGGTGGTTTAATAAAGATCGTTAAGTTAGGATTGAAATGAGGGCAAAATCGAAAAAATTATGAATTTATAGGCTTCGAACTATCCAAATTATTATTATTATTATTTTAGCACCGCGTCTTACTACCCGTTCGGGTTATACGCTTAAGTACTAATTACGCTAATGGATTAGGAATTGGGAAGGTTGAATTTAGAGGAAGTGAACCCGCATTTGCGTGGAGGGAGAGTGGAAAACCATTTAGGAAAAAACCCAGTTCACCCGACCGAGATTCGAACCTCGATCTTCCCGTCCTCAGTGGTCTGGCTCAACACAACTAGCGCGATAGCCAACTACGCCACCGAGGCGGGTGAACTATCCAAATATTTCCTTCTAAAATTCGAATTAAATGTTTTTTTTTAATTGATTTGAATTGAATTTCATGGGGAATCATGGTGGGTTTGAACTAACCAATTTTTCGATTTGACCAACGTTGAAATAGCCAAATCCTACTGTAAACCTTTCTTGTAGTCGGACACTATTGATCACGGAGAGAAAAACGTTCACGTTTGATCCAACTTTCTGTTTAGATTCACCCCTCCCCATTCAACCGACAAATATTCAGTCCTCCCTTTTCTTTTTCTTTTACTTAAAGATCGCGAGAATACAAACCCCACATTCCCCTACTCCTCTTCAGCCTCTTTCGTACTGTCGCAGCGAGATACTGTCCAGTTTCCATAGAGAGGGTCTTTCCTTATCTGACAGAAAAGCTACTAGATATACTTGCACGTATTCATACGACAAGTCGTGTGACCTGTAGCTATCACTATTGGTAGATATTATAAATAGCTATAAAATAACACTAATAATATAGTAATAATATTTAGTACCGCGTCTTACTACCCGTTCGGGTTATATGCTTAAGTACTAATTACGCTAATGTATTAGGAATTGGGAAGGTTGAATTTAGAGGAAATGAACCCGCACTTGCGTGGCGAGAGAGTGGAAAACCATTTAGGAAAAACCACCTCCAGTTCACCCGACCGAGATTCGAACCTCGATCTCCCCGTCCTCGGCGGTCGAGCTCAACACGACTAGCGCGTTAGCCAACTACGCCACCGAGGCGGGTAATATTATAGTAAAAGGTGAAAATTACTGACACCCACTTGGGTGGCAGCATGGTCTAAGGCGCTACTCTCACAGTAGACTGGACTGCCGATGACGGGGAGATCGAGGTTCGAATCTCGGTCGGGTGTACTGAGGGTAGTTTGACCACACTGGTTCTCCATTCTCCCTCCACGCAATGCGAGTACACTTCCTCTACATATAACCTTCCTAATCCCCAAAACCACTAACGTATATTTAGTAGCGTATAACCTGAACAGGCAGTAAGACGCGGAACTAAAAACAACAAAACATTACTGACCGCGTCTTTACTACTAATATAGAGCTCCTGGGTTCGACCATAGATATTTTACCCGAAGGAAAATTGCTCCTATGGTTGCCACGGTCTGGTAAATTAGGCTTAAGCTAGGTTCATGACTTCTACTAGCACAACATGATAATCATTATCATTATCATCACATAATCTCATAGGATGAAGTAGCCGCACCTTCATGGTGACCCAACCTCAAAAGACTGTCGGTTACATATCCTCCACTGCCAGCAAAAGACCAGGAATATCTAGGTTACTAACCATGACAGAGTTTAAGCCTTAAAAAAACCACTTACAAAAATAAAGTGTTGGTATTTTTTTAAGAGTTTCTTCAGACAAGAATTCCACTAACCACTCTATATCTGCAATATACAAAAACAGGAGGGAGTTTCTGGCATTCCGACGAAAGGCATCGTTGGTCCACCCCCACCCTTTTCCTATACAGGGTGTATGATGCGATTTTGTCTTGAAGAACACGTAGGGAGCTGGTTGACATTTCTCTAGACCACAAGCGCATGCCTTTCAATGGAAATGGCATACCTTTCATGTCTCAGTGGGAAGAGAAGGGAAAGGCATGGGAACTTTTCTCACTCCAGAACTATGGGATTGCTTGAGGTTTTCCGTTAGCGTCTAGAGCAGAGTTTTCCAAATTGTGCTCCAACAGTTATCTCAGGCTCCATGAGGCAATTTTAGAATACTCGTTATTTGTTTTTCACACAGTAAAGTAGAATCATCAATTAAGATTGCCAGTTCTTTCTAATCTGAATAAAGGACATTTGCCAAAAATGAATTCAGAATATACTGATGTTTTCCATTTGTTTTATACGTTTATACTTGTAAATTTTAACTGTCACTATTAAATGTTCAAAATTTTAGTGTAGAAATATGTATCAGGGCTCCAGAATGTATATTTTCTTTGGTCTAAAAGGTTTGGAAACTCCTTAATTACTGTGAAGGGTACGAAGAAAACTAATTGCCACATTAAGTTAGAAAATAGCAACTACATTGTAACAATAACACGAATAATATGATAACGGGATGAATCATTCTTTAAATAATATTTAAAAAAAAGTTGCCTTAATCATTTATTCATTTCTCCTAACGAAGATTTTCAGTTTTTTTTGAATAAAATATTTTAGTGTTTATTTTACGGTATTAAGAGTGTCCCATTTGAGCAGATTATTGGGGGGGATAGGGGACGTGTCCCCCTTATTTTCTATAACAAAAGCAGTGCCTTTGGGAGATCCTCTCGTATTGCTTGAAACTGCTCTTTATGGAGGCAGGAAGAGTTTGCTTCTAAGAAGGTTGAACCTGTTTCTATCTCATCACTGGACTTAAAATATGGTTTTGTGTAAGCGTGGTAATAAGGTAGGCTTAAAGAAAAAAAACTAGATTGTTTGCATTCATTATTTTTTTAAATGTGACTATTATTAATATTATTTTATCAGCATTGTTACTAAAAGTATCTATCAAAAGTTAAGATTTCATAGCACATGAGTGCATGACTTATCATATGAACATGGGAAAGTAACTGTAATAATGCTGTTCTAGTAAGAACGCAGTAAGAACAGTTTAGAAAGTGCGACAATCTTTTTCTCAAACATCTAAAGCATATTACTGTATTTAGAGTAGCCTCTATATTCATAGGCACTAATAACATCCATGCAAATTATTTATTATTATTAATATTATTATTATTATTATTATTATTATTATTATTATTATTATTATTATTATTATTATTATTATTATATTATTATTATTATTATTTTATTATTATTATTATTATTAGCACCACGTCTTATACCCGTTCGGTTTGTACGCACTTACGTTAATGTGTTTAATTGTGAGATGAAATGGAGGACCTACAGTTTAACGTGAGATCCGAACCACGGTGGAGGCCTGGCATCCCACACATTCACAAGTTGTGAAGGAAGGGTTTGGCAATCAGATAAATCCGTGCCGGGACCGGGGATTGAACCCCGGATCCCCCCAGCACGCAAATTTTAAATTGGCAGCTAGGAATGATACCTATAAAAATAACACTAATAGTAAAGTAAAATAATATCAAGATTGGTCTTAAAATTATATTTTTGTGTTTTATAAAAGTTTATTCTTAACAAAATCATAAAATATTTCCCTTAAAACATAAATAGTAGTATTGTTTTTATGTCACGTCTTTCGCTAACGTCTTACTTTTGTCGACTTGCCTATGAGGGGAAAAGAAACACTCATTTCCGTGACTTAATTTTCCGCCATGAAGTTTTCTTCTTCCTCCTCTCTCTCTCTCTATCTTTCTTTCTTTTTTTTTCTCTCTCTCTCTCTCTCTTTTACGACATTCTCCCACCACACCGTATTAGGACATTTGAATAATCGCAGATGAGAGAAGTAATGGAATGATAATAGTTAGTCACCGCAATTATTTCAACTAAAGTCCATTCAAGGTGACGTTAGCTCTTTTTTTTTCTTCTGACATTTGAAGATATAATAAATTAATAGCTATATAGTAATCGTCTTCGTGAATGTGTTTTGCTAGCTTGACAAATGTTGTAAATTGACCTCCCTTGTCATACTAATGTAACTTATTCGCGAGGCAGACATAATTATATGAAACTGTTTTAGTTGTTATTAACTTTTCAACTGTCTGAAAATAAATGTTACGGAACTCCGCATTGTTTAAAAATTGAGATATTTACTCATAGTTCCTAATATATGTGAAACAAATAATATACACTAGCAAATCCGAGCAAAAATTGCGTTTTACTCATGTTAAACATTTTTTGACACCCGGATTTAGATTTTATGATTTTCTTTTTAAAGAATTAAAGTCCTCAATAGAATATTTGGACCAAAAAAACTATATTAGGTCTAAAATGGTCAATACTTAGTATTAAAATTTCGACTTACGGTTAAAATTTTCGACATTTTATTAGGGGTTGCACATCTTATGGTTATCGCGTTTTTATTAAATTCCTCATTTATAAATTTAGACCAATAAAATAGGTAAATATTAACTATTGAGTCTAAAATGATAGAGATATAACATTGCTGTACAAACATTTCCCCTAAGAAGTTAAAAAAAAACGTTTTGGAAGACTTGCTTATCTACTTACTCTATGGAATTAGAGAATTATTGCGTTAAAACTTAAGTAATATCTCTGTACAACTAAAGCTCACAAAATTGTATTAATATATTTGCAAAAATCACAGAAACTATTGGTTTGGTTTCATAAAGATATATTTCAAATAAAAGTTTTTAATTTTTAATAGTACTGCAATTTTGAAACTATAAATTATTTAATATCTTAAATATAAGGAAAGAGATAAGGAAATTTTCGCTTTTGTAAAGTACCCTAAAAGTCATTTTCATAGGAAAATGAGAATAGCCCTTTTATTTATCATCTTAATCAACAACTAGATACGAATTTTAATCAAAATCATTGGAACCGATTTTAAGAAAATGGATATTTTTTCTCTTTTTGTCCTTTATTGAACTATCCTTAATTTTAGGTTTGGATATCCAATTCCAAACCCCCTCGGGGCAACTTAATGAAAACCCTAGATACCAACTTTTAGCCTGATCGGTAAAATAGTTTAGGCTTTAGTGCGAGGGACAGACTGACGGAAATTCAAAAAACACTTTTTCGGATTCGGCGAGTAGGGGGGTAATGAAACGTCGAAATTCATCAAAATATCGAGTTCAATTTCTTTGACGATCACAACACTTTTTCTAACTGTGAGATAGCAGGAAAGTAAACATAACACTACTGGAAACAGTTTTTTTCTATAACGGGAGTCCAATGCCTCCACTCAGTCAAAGCGTGTCTGCTTACTCAGCTGTGGAAGGGTTCCTGGTTCAATTTCCGACATAGACGAAAAATGTTTAATTGTGAAATTGGGGTTTCATCCTCTTACAGTGATGAATGTATGACCCAGTGCTATGTCTGTTTTGGATGTAAGTTAGTTCATAAGTCTTGTGTTGATATAATCAGTCGGTCTAGAAAATGCACCTGAAACACTTGTTACATGGAATTTCTGGTGACGGAAAGATCGTGGCTCGAATCCCGGGTGGGTATACCGAGGTGTTTTTTTCAAAATGATTTCCCACACTCATTCCACGCAAATCTGAGTATACTTACTATAAACTTCTACCTTACTCATCCTAATTACATAAGAGTAATTAGTGTATGCGTGTAGCCCGACGGGCACTAAGACGCGGCAAAAAGGGCAACAAAAAACCCAAATCAAAGAATTTATGCCTTTGAACTTTTTATAAACATTCAAAACGAAATCACAAAAATTTGCAAAACAAAATCCACTCACCGATTCACTCATTACTGTAGGAGGCCTATTTTCCAAACTCCCAGGCCTGGAAACTTGAAATTTCGCGTGAACGTTCTTTTTAGGCCCTATGCAAGAGATAAGACCAGGTTTTACGAAATTCGAACACTAAAAAGGATGAAAAAAAGGGGTGGGGGGTTAAAGTTTTCAAAATGTACTACTGTATCTTTTGAATCAGTAGATATAGATTCTTGAAATTTAAAATGAAGGTTCATCAATAAAATTGGGTGAAATCTTTTTGAGAGTTTTTCTAATTTAATCTTCTAAAAGGGTGGAGAGGGGCAGAAAAGTGTGAGACTTACTGACTCACTCATCATCGTATCTATTCAACCCCTGGGCCTGTACATTTGAAATTTTTCTAAGCAAGAAGGTAGCTGGATTGCCTTATATAGCCAGAAAAATTTAAAATTGAGAAATTTCAAAATTGAGCTTCAAGAAATAAGAATTAGAAAAAAAAAATTAGAGGAAGTATAAAATTAATTGTTTACATACGGGTGGAGAGAAATACAGCTCCAGACAACCAATTAAACCTAACAATTTGAAATTTATAAGAATCAATTAGAGAAAAGGGAATGGGGATTTCAAAAGTTCAAAAACTAATAGTAAAAACCTACTTCTTGATGTGGTATAAACTGTGATTTGGCAGACAAATAAATATTAAGGGCTGAAAATGTAAAATTATTATTAATATAGGATCTTATTGTGTGTGGTAGAAAATTTAAATTTGTCAGGCAGGTAGAAGGACAACTCCAGATAACTTTTGGTAGAAAACTGAAATTCGGCAAGAAGACATAAACACCACTCCAAGTAACCATTAAAAAACCTCGAGATTTTAAATGTAGAAAATAGGAGAAAAGTGGGTAAAGGAGGTAGGAAGGTTAGGTAAAAAAGAAAAAACACCTCTTAGGTATGGCAGAAAATTTAAATTTGCCAGGAATGTAGATGAATTACTAAAATAACCAAATTAGTGTTAAATATTTACTTTTTAGAAAGGGTTCTAGTGAAATTGGGGTTTCAAAATTCCCAAAACTCAAATACTAAATTTCGGTGGGATAGATGATTGAAATTTGTCAGGTGGGTGTAAGACCATTAATGTCTGATCCTTAAATTTCTAAATAAATAATCAGTAAATGGGAAAGGGAGTCCTTTCACTATTCTTAAAACTAATATAAAAAAACTGATTTTGGGGTATGATATAAAAATGAAGTTTGACAAGTAAGTCATTAGACCTTCCCGAAGAGCCAAATGACGTCTGACCATCTAAAGTTTCAAAATTGAAGCTCGGGAAATTGAAGAGCTAGAAATTGATACAACTAATTTATAAAACACTACTTTTCTGTGTGTTTTAAATTTGTCAATCCCTTAACTCAAATATATATATATATATATATGATAATCAAGTACATCGTAACGTTAGGGCGATGGGTAGTAGCTTAAAATATTTGCATAACTATTATAAAATCTTCTGAGTTTTTCTGAATTCTTTTCAGCATGGAAGAAAATTTAAATTTGCCAAGTTTGTAAAAGGACTACTCCACAATAACCATAAAAGCTGGAACTTTTTGAGTTAAAAAATAGGGGGTGGGAAATTGCTATTAGAAGGAGGCAAAATTTATCGGTGTGGTTGAAAATCTGAATTTTATAAAAAAATAAATTAATATAAAGACTATAGATTACCTTAAAGGGGATCTATTAATTAACTAAGCGATAACACAGCTAAAGTTTGAAAGATAAATTAGCGCCTTTCTAGCAGTGACATAACAATTAAAATAATCAAATTCTGGCAACATAGCACGGTGAACCGTGATTTTCTCTGGAAAACCTTACTATTCATTATGTTTCTGTAACAAAGTATATTATTTATGCTCTTTATTGAATTTTGATACTCTTTTTTTTCCAACATATTTCTGTAACAATGTTTATTAGTTTATTTATCTTATTTTATGATCGTGCTTATGTAAATATTACATTGTTAATGAATTGCGTTTCTTTGTGCATTCAGTTTGTGGACAAGGTAATATTTTGTCTCAAGTAATTAATATATTCATCAATTACCATGATAGGTTTGTGTCTGTCATATTTAGCTCAGGGTTGTATAACAAGAAACCATAAAAAAAAGGGAAGCCTAATGTTGAATGCTCTAATTTGATTTAGTTGGGGTGCTTTTTAACCGTGGGAAAAAACGGGTCAAACCGCTAGTTTTAAGATAAAAGGGATAGAAAGTCTGTGAGGTGCAACGTACAATTTATTAACCAATAGGTTTCTGTAAAAGTGTAGATTATTTCATGCATTCTCTTTAGTGGAATGTGATGCTCTTTTTTTTCCATTCTGTTTTTACAACAATATGTATTATTTTGTTTCGTCAATCTTACGAGTTTTAAGTAAACGTATTCATTTTTAGATAAAAGAGAGAGAAATTATGTGCAGTGTACCGTGCCATTTATTTTTTCATGTAACAAAAAAGACAAGTCATTCCCTTCACATTTAGAAAAAAAAACTAGTACAAATATTAAAGGTTTATTAATGGAAAGAAACCCAGACTTTTTTTTTAATTTTGAAACTTTTGTTACAAAAACATTAAATTCCTACCAGATTTTTAAATCCTATGAGATCTTTCTGTGACTGCCTCATAGAGTCCAGATGTAAAGGTGTAGATAGCCTCCAGGCTTTTACTCTGATTTATAAATTAAAAAAAAGAGTGCGCTGGGCGCGGAAAGCAACCAAACCTTTTGACCTACTCGACTCATAACGAAATCATAAATAGCGAAGCTTTTGTCAAGTCGTTAAAAGGTTGAGGGAGGGAAGGTAAGGGTTGGGGGTAACAGAGGTTTTATTTCGAAGTTAATTACTAGATGCCACCGCTTTTGTGATTCTACGTCGTGTCCGTTTTAAAAGGCGTCTGGATTATTTTCAACACAAAATGTTTTATGCAACGCTTTTGTTTCACTCGGTTTAATTTCTCTTACATACGAGATGTAAAAGAAAATGGCATGATATTGCAAAAAAAAAAAAACTACTTTTTTGAGATTTGAACAAAGGTATACTTTTTAGAGTCTTTCAATTCTAAAAAAAAAAATGATACCGTATTTTTGTATTTATGTTTTTTTATCTGTGCTTTGATCCGCATCGGTGGGCACGTGGACTAAATGACAGGCTCATATAGTGTGATATGTGTGGTCTGCTGATAGCGAGGAGGTTGGGTTCGAATACCAGCTGAGTGTACTGAAAGGGGTTTTCCTCTAAAATTTTTTCCACTCTACCCTCACTCAAATTTCGGTATATTTCCTCCGAGTCAAATATTTCTCATCCCTACCCATTCATGTAGAAATAGGGCATACTTGAAAATGTGTATAGCCCAGATGTGTGGTGACAATAAATATAATGATGACCCACAAATAATCACCCACCCTCAACCCCTCCAACCCCAAATACTAAAGGGTTGATTTATTTTCTAACTTTAAAATTTTGTTTATAGTGATATTTTGGTGACAGTAAATATAATTATGACCCACAAATAAACACCCACCCTCAACCCCTCCAACTCCAAATACTAAATGGTTAATTTATTTTTTAACTTTAAAATTTTGTTTATATTGATATTTTTCTACTATCTTGATACGCAACAAGCCCACAATAATTTAGATTTGCTCAAAACGGGGTTAACTTTTATTTTTGCGACACATCTCCGAAAACATGAAGATAACTTATAAATAGTTTTTTTTAAATACAAGTTTTTCTATTGTATAAACGGTATGTTTATATTTTATTTTATTCAAATTTTATGTTTTAAACATTTTTTTAGTAACTTGGTTTATCCTTTTTTAATCAACATTAATATTCTAAATTATAAAAAGAAACAAACACAAACTTTTTTTCCCCTCAGAAAACAGTAATGTCAATTGTGCATGAATACAACATTTTTTTAATAAACATTATTTTAAACAGAAATGAACCGGTAAAACCTAAGAGAGTATGGTGTCCAAAAATATTTGATTCGATGTGAATAGATATACAAGGCTGTGATTTATAAATGGTTTGATTAGCTTTTCAATTTCTCATTTAAAGATAAGGTATTGTAATCATGAAAAATTTCGATTTGATTCCGTACGCTAAAAAGAAAAAAAAGTTTGATACAATTCTGAGGTTAATTTTTGAAAAGAATCTCTTCACATTTAAATTTGTTTAATATATATGTACACACTATACATTTCTTCAATGTTGAGGATAACTTCTTGATCAATATCTTCTAACATAAAATGATAGATATGAGATAGTTTTTGCTATATGTTTATCACCCTTTATTCTTTTCAGTTTATTTCTACCCATTTCTCTTCCTGGATTTTTTAAATTCCTCTGTTTCTCCTACTATTCGTTATTGTCTGCATTTCATAGTTACGATAAAACCTTACACTGACAGACAGTATTAATACCTTATTTTATGATGCACATTATGGGCGAGAGACCCAAGTGATTCATTTGAAACCAACCGTAATAATGTCCCTGTTGACTAGCTTCTTAATGGCTGTACGCTTTTCTTTTTATGGCTAACCTCTTTGTGCTGCATTGAAGTAAAATAATCCAATGTAATAGCTGAACTAACACAGCGTCTATTAAACTAAGCTTGAATTACGTCCTGAGTATCCATTGCATTGTTTTGCCATCGTAGTATTGCAACTAATGTGATGACCTCGAGCCAAGAAAGGATTTGAAGTTTCAAGATATATGAAAAGAACTTGCTGAATGACTCCATTTGGAATAGGCCCCAAATCTGAGGATGTGTCCGATCCAGTTTGCTTTGTACCGAAGCCTCACATCCAAATTGGTTCTTTTCTCACCCACTCTTCTTAGGATTTCTTCACTTGTCACCCTATCTGTCCACCTGATCTTCTCAAGTCTTCTCCAGTACCACATTTCAAAGCTGTCCAAGAAAAAGAGAACACCGAATAAGTAAATAAAAACATTATCGTAGTAATATTATCTTCTTAAGCCAACAACTCGAACATTGGCTTGAGTGCAAATTCTAACCATCCGGAGCTGGCCAAGCACCCGGCCCTTCAACTGGTTAGTGCTGCCCGCACCATCTGGTAGAAATAACATGTATTAGGGGAGTTCAGAAAATATGGTAGTTCCCCGTTGCCTTCCATACTGAATTTTTATTAGTGAACGTGAAGAGACTACCGATTTTACCTGAAAGGTATTTCCACATACTTTCTAGGCATCTTTTACATACCACAATTGACATGGGACAGACGGCTTTACTTCACCTCAAAAGGAAGTTGATCAACGGATTTTTATCGCTAAAGAAAAAAAACCATCGACTTTGTCTGGGTTAGAACTCACGAGCGTCGGCTCCAAAGGTGAGCACTTTACCATAAGACCACCGAGGATTATTAGAAATATGGTTCAGAGAGATTATTTAAATATATTAAAATTCTATACACTTTAAGGGCAGTAATACGGATATATATATATGTAACACTGTATGAAGACAAGTATTTGACAGTCCTAAAGTTTATAAAACTACTTTAATATAATTAACTTGATGATCGTGTCCACAAACCAGACATGGTTTACCAATAAGCTACGCTAGTCTACTTTGAAACTCTAATTTATGGTAAAGCAATAAAAACTACTTATATAGGCACTTAAATTGTAATAACCTTAAGTCAATAAAAACTGCGTGAGTGATTAACTCTGCTTAGTTTCTAAAACCAACAACAAAACATTACTACATAAGCTGAAAAATATAAGTTAGTAGACTACGGATGTGTCCGTTGGGAGCTGAACATATTAATTTAAATCAATGAATATCAACAAACAGGTTGCAACTCATTGTGATTACGGCACTGTCCATATGGATGAGACTACATTTTAATTTATTTATATCAGTTGAAAAATGACATATGGAGCGCGGGAATCGAACCCGGAACCTGCCACTGATCCATCTAGTATTCGTCCCATGCCAAGGGTAACGCTTCACTCATAGTTTAAAGCTGAGTCTATAATGGACGTGTGGAAATTGTCAGCTGCATATATATAATTGTATTGTGGCCTCACTTGATTACAATGATTTGCAGTCTGTGTGTTGATATTCATTGAAATTTTCGCTTTAATTACAATCTTGTATTTTACACTTGGCAGAACAACAGCCTCTCTGAGTCGCAGATGGCTGTGGTATCTTATAGCTCGCGATCCTATTGGTCGCTTACATGGAGCTGACGATTTCCACACCTCCTTTACATACTCAGCCTTAAACTATGAGTGAAGAATGACCATGGGTCACGGAACGAATCCTGGATACCCCTGTGGCAGAACATTGGCGTGCTAACCAAAAGTCCCAGTCTCGATGCCCATGTCCAGGTGTCTTTTTCAACTAATTTAAATATATTTAAATCAGTTGAGAAATTAAACTCTAACCCGAGAGGCGAACCTGGTACCCTTGGTTTAGAACATCAATGTTCTGACTAGATAGCTCAGTGGTAGATCAATGGTATCCAGGTGTAATTTTTTTTTTACTATTTTAATTAATAACCATTACTAGTAAGAAGTACTGTAGTTATACACCTTTGCGAATACAAAATTTTCAATTTTGAATCTAATCCGAATCTCTGTTTTACAAACTCGAATAGATTTTGAATAAATTATGTCTTGGAATTTTTTTTGACTGAATCCTTTTCGATTATTTTATAGTAAAAATGTTTTGAATTGAACCCAAATCTAGTCCGAATTGAATTTTAAAGTGAATTTTATATTATATAAATACATTCATGTTTAACGAGCACGATAGAAAAATTAATGATAAAACCGCATCCAAACAAAGAATATATTATTAAAATTAAGCATTCTGTTAATTTATACTCTATATTCAAATCAAATACGAGTAATCTGAGTTGATACCTTAAAATTTAGATACGGTCTCTTGACTTACCTGTAATATTACGATGAAATTTAGTATTCTATTTTAATAACATTTCGATGTCACTTTCATTGTAAAAAAAATTATTATTCAAATGTTTAACATTGAAATTCTCGAATTTCAAATTAAATTCCTTCGAATCCGAGTCTGCGATAATTTTTTATTTGAAATTTTGAATATAATTCATATAGCTCGAATACAAATATATTGAATCACATAGATTCGAATTTGGAGTCGAAATTTCGAAGCTTCGTGTAGACTCAACTCTACTTAAAACTGTCCAATTAAGTAATGTAACTAAATAGAACCAAGTACCCTCAGAAATAATCGTTATCATTCGTGCTGTTTTTCAACAAAGATGAGTCCATGTTTAGAACTGAATGCTAAACTAATAACAGATGTAAAGTTTCAATCGAATAAAATGAAAGTTTAAAGTCATTTTTAACTTGAACTACTTATAATCATGAAATATTTTAGAAGAAACTTTTATAGAAAGTTCGGAAATCTCAAACAAACAAATAAACAACAAGACGCGCAGAAAAAGTTGATTTTTTTGGGAGGGCGGGGGGAGTAAAATAGAAGAATAACATTTTATATTGGACTTGCTAACATATTAAAGAAAACGGCTATATTTTTCTATTTCCATCCAACTTGAGTCACTAAAAATTTTGTGATACGTTGAAAACTTTGAAATAACATTAAGTATCTACCAATATATTTTGTTTTATCATGCACCTACAAAAACCCTCGATCGCTCTACAAACTCAGGACCACATTGATTAGTTTATATATTTACATAATTAGTGTCAGGTGTTCTGTCTTAAGACAGTTACATTCCTTTTGTCAATGAACTAAGAACACCAATGTGCCATGTCCTCTGCCTTTTCCTTGAGTTTCCAGAATTTTCTGCTTTCCTTCAAGTCATCCAATATTTGAATTCTCCTCCTTCCTAAGCGCATATTTCCCTCAAACTTGCCTTCTATGACGTCGTTCAGAATACATTTCCTCCTAAGGATGTGACCGATTTTGCTTTGTACCGAAGAACCACATCCAAAATGGTTCTCTTCTCACCAACTCGTCTTAGGACTTCTTCATTTGTCACTCTGTCTAGCCACCTGATCTTCTCAAGTCTTCTTCAGCACCACATTTCAAAGCTCTCCAAGTATTTATGTCCAACTTCCTGAAGGTCCAAGATTCTGCTCCAAATGTAGCATTTCATCAGTTTCTTCCTCAGTTCAAAACTCAATTTTCTGATCAACAGTAACCTCTTCTTGTTGAACGCTTTCTTTACATGAGTCTTCGAAATATAATACTACTATAGAACATGTATTTTATTCGAATTTGACAATTTAGTGTTAAAAGATATTAAAAAAACTTACTTCTTGTGAGGGTGGGGGGAGTGGTTGTTATGTAAATCCCTAAAGGTTGTATTATATATATTTCACATACCGCCCTCCAGTGACGTTTAAACATCATTAATAAAGTTTGAATTTAACTCTCTCCAAAATTGAACTTGGTTTTTTATTATTATTTTAACGGTTATAATACGCGAATAAAGGATACAAAATAGTAAATTTGATTTTTTCATGTATTTTTATTTCTGGCAACGCTTATTCATCTTTTGTTATTTATGTAAAGTGATAATTCTTTCATTTCTTTTCTTTTTTCTGGAAACAGTTTGCTGTCGTACATGAAAAGGATCCGTCTAAGAACCCTCATCTAAGAAACCCTCGTCACCCCCTCAAAATTTGATGGCGATTAGTAAGGCCGTTCTTGAGATCAAAAAGGAGGCCAAAAAAACACTCAGACACGTGACCAAATTCTAATCCTCTCTCCCGTTTTTTTTTAAAAAATGTGTGCACAACGTCTTACCCATTCAGGATATCACAATATTTACACTAATGGGGTAAAGATGAAAAAGAAGTAATTCTACTTTAAATTTTTTTTTCGTCATAAAATGTAATATTATTTTTACTTCCTGTCAAAACTACATTTATAATCTCATTTAAAATTTACAAAACAAGTTTTTTTTTGTCTCACAACATCCTACTTACCATCCGAGATTATTACTAGGTGTTCTGTCTTAAGACAGGTCCACTCCTTTTGGCATTGAACTTAGACCGCCAAAGAACCCTGTCCTCTGCCCCCGGGATATACTCATTTAGTTACAATAATGGGTTAGGGATGATAAAGGTATCATTTTATATGTAATGAACCCGCATTTGTGCACAGGGGGACTGGGATGTAGTTTAAGGAAAAAAAACAACTCGGTATACCTGACCGGGATTTGAACTCCAACCTCTCCGACAGTGAAAAACCAGATATGATGAGACTGACGCCTTTATACACGTGTCCATCGGTGCTTATCGGTCACTATCAAACCTGCCGAGTCAGCCAAACGTGCTAGCCGTTCCCCTAACACCATCATTTCTTCTGTCCTAAGGGAATCGACTAAAATCCAATAAAGTGTCGTCGTAACCCTATCCACACACACACACACACACACACACACACACCAAACAAATACCCCGCCTCATTCCCCCCTCTCCGCCCCCCCACTTTAGTCCCTGCCATTGCACTACCAAGGCTTGAGCTGTTTGTTTTTAATTTCCGGGTTCGAAACCCAGGGAACGTAGTTTTTAATTACTCCCTCTCCCATTATTTGTCCCTCGAAAGCGGTAACGACACTCCTCCAATCATTGCCCTATTCTCTTTTCCGGTTTCCGTTTGCTTTATTACAGGGTGTTTAATCAATATTGTTATGACAACTCTGAAGCCCCGTATACATGCTCTGTGTGAGTCCGTAATGAGAGATCGGCTCTGCAGTAACAGATTGTTTTACCCTCAGAGTCCCGATACGTAAGGTCCATTGTCCTTAAGGTCATTCAACCATCAGCATTTTATTACAAAAGTTTTAACAAGGTGAATAGTTATAAGTTACTAGCTGAGTCCCCGTTATTCGCACGGGATATTGTGTTATTATTTACTTTTGGATGAAAATGAAGAATTTTTGTTTGAATCTTAATAGAATGGTTCTTAGCGCTATCCGAGAAACACCGCGAGGAGGTGACCATATATATTTTCTCATGAGGAGTTTTTCCACCCCTTAGAAGCATCCACGGGGGTTAAGAATAATTGCTATATTTTTTTCGAAGGCATTATTAGACCAAACTTATCGGATTATTACACCTCTAAACGCTTAAAAAGAGTTTATAAATTGTTGATTAGGGTAGTTACCCCGATTTCATCCCCTTAATCACAAAACATCGGAATGAAACATCTGTACTTTTCCTAAATAGCTTATAAGGAAAACCTGTGCCAAATTTCAGCCCTATAGCTTCGTGAGAAGTGTGAGAATTAGTGATGAGTGAGTCAGTCAGGGCTGTCACTTTATATATATATATATACTTTATATATATATATATATATATATAGAGAGATAGATATATATATAGATATATATATAGATATATATAGATATATATATAGATATATATATAGATATATATATAGATATATATATAGATATATATATAGATATATATATATAAACTTAAATTTTAAACAAGCAATGTTGTTTTAACGTAAACTGAGTATGCTATGTATGAAGTCAGTAAAAATCCTAGCCACTCATACCTTATTCATCGCTGTAGGCTTTGTATTAGCTGAGAAAAGGCATTTTGACAACAGAAATAATATATATGATAATTGGTGATTAATTGATTTCCAGTTATTAGAAATATTTGATTGTGTACATCTCATATGATTGTCTTGTTGTATACTAAATTCAAGCCCCATACATTAAGAGCGTGCATCACATGCCAATCAACTCTGTGATTCAGTCGGCTAGAAATCGTAAATTTACACGAACACTATTGCACGTGGAACATTTCTCATTAAACATTAATGGAGATAAAGAGTTGATATAAGTTCTTAATAATGAACATTAATGAAATATTAAATGATATTTCGATAAAAAAAACTGCATTGAAAAGCCCGTTTTTGACCATTTTAGAATGGCTTCACAGTTAAGCTTTGTGCACAAATCTTCATTCTGTCATAATAGGGACACACTGTAGTTATTAACAAAAAAACTTGGTTGCTTTGTCCCCCATCGTCACCGCGGAAAATGTCGACTAATCATTCAAATACGAAAGCACTGCACACATTTCTGTCATACTGTAAGTCTTTTATTTACCCTTTAAGGGGGCGGCCAGACTGAGCGCGCGAGCGAGCGAGCGAGCGCGCGAGCGACTAAAATATAAAATAGAATACATGGGTTGTAATGAGAGGTGGCCAGACTGGAGCGCGCGAGCGAGCGAGCGAGCGAGCGACTGAGCGCGCGCGCTTGAAAGATAGAACTGGTTCTATTTTTCAAGCGCGCACGCTCGACCCGGTACAGTCTAGTTTACAGGCGCTAGGCAATATTATTGTGTGTTGGTTCATCGAGTGCTAGGAAAACTTCTCATTTTGACATTTTTATTAATTTT
The DNA here is from genome assembly GCA_033556935.1 of Timema podura. NCBI lineage: Eukaryota > Metazoa > Arthropoda > Insecta > Phasmatodea > Timematidae > Timema > Timema podura. The sequence continues at coordinate 23,435,986 of JAVRXN010000005.1, forward strand.
TTATTACTATCGATAGGTTTAGCACACTTTCTGGAAATTGAAAAATCACACCTGGACACGGGAATCAAACCCGGTACCTTTGGCTTAGTACGTCAATGCTCTAAATACTGAGCTATCCAGGATTCGTCCCGTGCCCAGGGTCATTCTTCACTCATATTTTAAAGCAGAGCCTATGATGGAGTGCGGAAATCGTCAGCTACAAGTATGTGATTATATTAATATCACGAGCTATCTATCAGATAACGCAGCCATCCTCGACTCGGTAGTTGGCTTATTGCTGCCATTTGTACAATTACTATAATTGTACGGGATTTCATACTAAGAATTAAATAGCCAAAGCTATTATTTATGCTTTTAGTGAGGATTACTCCATCTAGATATCATATTCTGAAAAGTGAAAAATGACACCTGGATAGCTCAGTGGTTAGAGCCTTGGCGTACAAAGCCAAAGGTCCCGGGTTCGATTCTCGTGTCCAGGTGTCAATTTTCAATTTTCAGAATATGATAGCTAGATGGAGTAATCCTCACTAAAAGCATAAATAATAGCTTTGACTATTTATTATTATTATTATTATTATTATTATTATTATTATTATTATTATTATTATTATTATTATTATTATTATTATTATTAGCACCACGTCTTACTACCCGATCGGGTTATACATACTAACATAATTTGCAATGGTAGGGTGATTGTGAGATGAAATGGAGGACCTACAGTTTAACGTGGAATCCGAACCTCGGTGGAGGCCTGGCATTCCTCACATTCACAAGTTGTGATTAATACACGTCTTGTCAGAGGTGAAGGAAGGGTTTGGCAATCGGATAAATCTGTGTCGGGACCGAGGATTGAACCCTGCACCCCCAGCACAGAAGTCTGACACCTTACCCCTATACCACCAGGTCACCGTTTGACTATTCAATCTTTTTATTAGCACACTTGCTATTAACGGCCTAATTTAATTGCTAAGATCATAAACCATGTATATATTTATATAAAACTAATATGTTAAAATACTTCAATATTATCAAAGTAGGCCTTTACAAATAAGAATCACCATTAGCGTGGAGAGAGGAGGAGAAAACCACAACAATAAATCACTTGTTAAAACCACCCTCAACTCACTCAGCCAAAATTCGGAGCCTCCTCGTCAACAAATAACGAGAGGTATCAGTTAATCACGCGCTCGCTCGCTCGCTCGCGCGCTCGCCAGTGTGGCCACCTAGTCGCTTACGCGCTCGCTCGCTCGCTCGCGCGCTCGCTCGCACGCTTGTCAGTCTGGCCGAACCCTAACTCCCATACCTCACGCGAGCCGGGAGATGATTTGGGCCTGCTATGATGAACGCTCTTAAATACCTTACCTTAACTGAACCATGGAACGCAATAAACATAAAATAGCAAGTTTGAGCCCGTATAGCCCGTGAACTGTAATGATTTGAAATGATTTAATCACAAATTATAACTTAGCTATAAATTATACACTCTTTTAAAACTTTACAGGGTGACCTGAAGGTCTAGGGGTAAGGTGTCGGACTTTTGTGCTGGGGGTCCGGGGTTCAATCCTCGGTCCCGGCACAGATTTGCCTGATTGTCAAACCCTTCCTTCACCTCTGACAAGACTTGTATTAATCACAACTTGTGAATGTGTGGAATGTCAGGTCTCCACCATGGTTCAGATCACACGTTAAATTGTAGGTCCTCCATTTTATCTCACAATCACCCTACCATTACACATTAGCGTAAGTGCGTACAACCCGAACGGGTAGTAAGACGCGGTGCTAATAATAATAATAAAACTGTATATTAAAATTTGATGGTAGAATATCCACAGAGCTCCGTATATACTCATTTGATTTGCAGATGTCACTTTTGATAGATTTTATTAATAGGTCTTCCTATAAACTAACATTAATAATACACTTATATTTTATTAATTTTTGTGGAAAAATATGTTTTTTTTAAACTATCAAACGGTCATCTTGTGAAAACTGGACTTTCCATCAATACTTTTATTATTATTCTCATTTATTTATTTGCTTATTGTTACTGCTTTCTAAATACTTATACTTTTACTACTCTTCAGTTAGTTTTACTTTTATTATTGTTATTTTATAATTATTTCCTTTTTTTTTTAAACTATTCATCAGTATACATCATTATTTAGTTATGATTGTGTATCTTATTTTCTCATGCTATTATACCTATTTGTAAGGTAGGCTACTTGTGTCACTTTCAATGCTGGCCTGTCATAGGTCTCACGACTGTTGGCCAGTGCTATATTAAAGAAAAAAATTGGAAAAAAATAATTATATTAGTACGTTCAACAAAAGAGTTATTATTAAAGACTTGATATAATTTTTTTCAACACCGTGTTTTACTAATCGTTCGGGCTATACACTTCTAGTACTAATCACGGTAATGTGTTTGGGATGAGAATGATTGAATTTAGAGGAAGTGTATCCACGTTTGCGTGGAGGAAGAGTGGAAAACCATTTAGGAAGCAGTATAAGCACTGTATAAGGTTTAGTTCCACAAATCTTACCATTTTTAAGTAAATGCCTTCATTGTTAGTAAAGAAAGGATGCGTATATTTGGTCCACCGTACCATTTTTTTTAAGTTGCTAAAAACGTTTTCACTGTTCTTATTTCAGACCATTTAAAATTATAATACATAAAAACGCACTAGGTTGTGACCTACACAAGCTGGGTGCTATCCGTGGGAAGAAAGTACCTATTTTTCAAGACTAGCCAACAACAGGAAACGCTAAATTGCTACTGTTGTTTCTTGTTTTTTTTAAAGGACTTATTCTGATGTGAATATAACGATTCCTTTCAAGTTGTCGTAACTAAATATTCATTTTGATCTTTTTTTTAATATTCTTTTAATTAAAAGGAATGAGTGTTGCTAAATGAAACGTAAGTAATTTTGTGGTAACTTGAAGTTAAGAATGACTGGAAATTCATACAATTCTGTGCTATTGTTATTTTGCTGTGGTTAACCATATGTTACCTAACCACCGATGTTACCTAGCTCAACATTTCAAGGTGTGTTTAGATAAAAAAAAAAAGTGTTTACTCATTTTGACAGTGGCGTGTCATGGAATGTTGCCAGGGTATGCAGAACTTGTTTAAAGTGTATTTTTCCCGTAATGTGCTATCATTATTCAGTATAAAAATAGCTAGCCAGGTATCAACGTGTATAGTCTCATGTAACACGCGTCAGTGGTCTAATGGTCTAAGGCGTCAGTCTCACACTATACTGGACTGCCATCAAATGGGAGGTTGGGTGTATTCAGGGTGTTTTTTCTCCTACGTGGTTTCTCACTTTCCCTCCACGAAAATTTGGGTACACTTCCTCTAAATTTAATAATTCTCACCCCTAACACGTGCGCGTAGTTAGTAATAAAAATTAAAATATTGCGCCTTTGTGCTACATCATTCGTGGCCCAGTAATGGAAAGATTAGCCAGTATGAATGTACCGTTGCCCAGGGACGCTCGAATGTACTAATCGTACATCTTTTACGTGGAGGCTCTTTCCATGTCCCGATGAGGTGAGGGGATGATTATAGTGAGTATGAGGATGTGGAACCAATATAAACTCTTAAACCTAACTTAAACCTAACCAACCAAACCCTGGGGATCGTTGGGGTAGTTCCACTTTTGTGAAAAATACCCAAAGTACCAGCCAGGAATCAAACTCGGGACCCCCAGACTCTTAGCCAGATACACTGACCACTACACCACGAGGCTGGTTAATGTAATTATCACACGTGCGTGAAATCCTAACGGGTAGTAAGGAGCGGTGCTAACAAATACAGTATTGTGCGAGAGAGGTTTATGTATATCAGATCCTGATTGGTCAAATGGGATAGACCATATCATAAATACAGTTTCAAAAATGTATGCTTACCCTGGGAACACTTCAAGACACTATTTTCTTTCCCGTTACATCCCACCACCCGTTTGGGTTATACGCCTAGGTACTAGCTACACTTAAGTGATAAGGAAGGCTGTATTTAGAGAAAGGATATCCACATTTGCGTAGAGGGGAAGTGGAAAACCAACTAGTAAAAACCATCCTCAGATTCAAACCCGGATCTTCCCGTTTCCGAGAGTGACGCTTAAGACTATTCCTATATAAAAATATATATTAATTATGCTAGTATCATAGAGATCAGGGAGGTAGAATTTTATTGGAAAATGTACTCACATCTGGTTGTAGGGAGATTGGAAAAACATTTAGGGAACAATCACCCTCAGTACACCCAACCGAGATTCGAACTCCAATATCCCAGTCATCGGCGATCAGGTCTAATGCGAGAGTGGCGCATTAGAACATGTGACCAGCGATGTGGATGTTAGAAATGTTAAACGCAATCAAGCATCAGGTACGTTTTCTGAAACAAAATGTGTGACCTAAACCCATTTTAAATGCAATTTATTATCAATACAACAAAGCTATCACCAAACTAAGCTTTGATGAAATCCCGATTCGAAACACGCCTGAATTTAAAAGATTTATAAAACTGCATAAATGCAATTAGATACTCCGAGGGCGGGAAAAGTATGCCGTATCAATAAATTGGGAGATAGAAAATCTTTTACATAACACGAATATTTATTGGACTGTTTTTTTTTTTAAAAGTGACAAAATTCTGGTTAGGGGCAGAGAGGGCAGACAACTCCGTTCCCGATAAAACTGATGGGTCAAAAAGGTCTAGTTCATTGCCGGCCATATATAACCAGGCCGCAAACATGTAATAAAATCTCACACACTCGACTAATTGAAGAAAGAATTGTGTGTACGTACATACGTGTATGTGTGTGGACGTATATTTATGATGGTGGTGAAATTTTCAGCAAACCGGGTTGCTATTAGCCGGTAGCGTCCATAGGAACGGCCATTAATAAAGGGTTGTTTTTTTTAGAGTGAGGGGAAATTGAGGGGTCAGAGAGAAGGGGTCATGTGTGTGGTTTTGAAATGTGTTGTGCTTTTCATACTCTCCTCACTGATGAATTGTTTTGGTTTTATTTGCCTTTTTTTAAAAAAAGTTTTTGAATCGATTAAAATAACGTTGATTAAACTGAATAAAATTTCCAAGCTCTGAATTCTAAACAAAACATAAACATTCGGCACGGTAAATATGAGATTAATTCTGTCCCTATACCCAGGAATATTTGTGTCATTGGACGTAAACATTCTCGCGTAAACCATTTTAACAATGTAGCCATGAATATATAAAAGTTCCCAACAAATTAAATTATTAATGACTTAAATATTCCCATCAAATGCTATAGCGTATTTTCTTTTTAACCATCACTACACACAAAAGAATCTTCACAAGTTGATGGGAAAATGGGTGCCCATAAATGAATGATAAGGAGGGGAATCAGCCCCCCTTATAACTCTACAACATATATATAGTTAATATTTATGAAAAAAATCAAAATTTTTTTTGGTGATTTGGCTACAATTTGCTAGTAACAGCATTGAATCATCAACATGAGAGTTAACAAAGATAAGGGTTGACCTGGTGTTCTAGGGGTAAGGTGTCAAGACTTCTGTGCTGGGGGTCTGGGGTTCAATCCTCGGTCATGGCACAGATTCATCTGATTGCCAAACCCTTCCTTCACCTCTGACAAGACGTGTATTAATCACAACTTGTGAATGTGAGTAATGCCTACTGTGGTTCGGATCCCACGTTAAACTGTAGGTCCTCCATTTCATCTCCCAATCACCCTAACATTAAACATTAGCGTAAGTGCGTATAACCCGAACGGGTAGTAAGAAGGTGCTAAATAATAATATAATATAATAATAATAATAATATAATAATAAATAAAATAAAAATAATAAAAATAACAACACAGAGATAAGAATGATAACATGTATATTTCCTCCCATTCCCTCTTTAACACTTTCTTTTCATTTGGTTCTGTTCAATAAACTTGTGAACGATATCATGTTTCTTTTCAATGGGTTCAGCTTCAACTAAATTTATTTTTGTTAATTTTTCAGAAACTATGGGTTTTTTGTTCTTGTTTCTTTTTGCTAAATAGGCTCTTGAAACTAATAATTAGCTCATATTTATGTTCAGATGCTCTAAAATTCCCTCCCCCAGGGTTAAATTCCTGACGTCGTCTTCTGAGGAGGGGGTGCCACACCTCCAGCAGATAGGACTCCAATCCACCCTCATTTGGAAAACTCACATGGGCGCCCTTGGATGGGAATAAATCACCAACCTGGATCACATTTTAAGTGTTTATTATATTAAATATTGTGCGTACTTCGTCTTTCCACCGATCTTGGCTATCAACATTTAATTACACTACTGGGTTTAGGAAAAGGATGGTAAACGTTAGAGGAAATATGTAAGCCATTTTTGCGAGGAGGGAGAGCATGAAATCTTTTTAGGGTAAAAAAACACAACGCTTAGCAAACCAGCGGGGACTCGAACTAGAGCCTACCTGTCATTGGAAAACCAGACTAGATGAGATTGAGGTTAGATTTGATTTACCAGAGCGGTAGGTTTTATGGAATGTTTTAGGTCACAAAATAAACTTTTAGAAGGGCTTTAAAAAATCTCAGGTATTACACTGCCTCTTATGTTAAACTCATATCCCTCGTACACCGCCTATTTATGACACAGACAAATTCTAAATTTTAAAGCCCAAAAATTCCAATCAGATTCTCTCACATCAACCTTTAAATCATATTCTCCCCAAATAAATTTTCAAACAAAATTCCTTCATCAATCTGCAAACTCAGAATAATCCTACAAAAAAAAAAAGTCTTTGAGATCAATATCCAAGCTAATTCTCTCCAATCAATACTTAAACCAAACTGTTTAGATTAGTATCCAAACCAATTCTTTACGAACAATATTCAAACAGATTAATTCACTACCATCAATCTTTAAACCAAATTCTCCCTCTGATTAATTTTAAAATCAAAATGGGCATAGTTTAACTTTTTTTTATGTTATGTCAATATTAATTATCTAAATATTAACAGCACTACTTATACGAAATTGATAAAATCTATAATTTGTAGAACTTTACAATATTAACTAAAAGTTTCAAAATCGTCTTCTAAGTAAACTCAATTTTCTCTAAGATTTCACATACAGATACGTAATTGCAAACGAACTCAATTTGTTGTCATGAAATTCTGCTTTTACATTCACGTGAATTAGTTACATTGTGCGATGGTTCCCGATGCCTAGGCTCCAAGTAAACGCAACCTGTTCAGTCAGAATCCAATTTGTGAGTCGTTAGGACTCAGGGGGGGAAAGGAAAAGTTTCAATTTGGTTCAGTGACGTCACAGCAAACATCGTTCGCTACGACAGAGTCGACAAAATGTTTGATTGCGTGACTTGTGTAAACCAATCAAGAACATCAAATATTCGAAGGCGTGTTTTAAATGATTTAGAGACATGTACACTCCGTTTATCATGAAAGGTATTATCTCTACCTATTACACTTCTTCTTAAGGTCGACAATCTGAATATTGGTCTGAAGTGATTTCTATCCATACGGAGCTGTGTAATCATTCAACCCTTAGGCTGGTTAGTGCTGCCTGCACCATCTGGTGGAAATCCCATGTACTAGGAGAGTTCAGGAAGTGTGGCAATTCCCCAATTCCTTAGACACTGAATTTCTATGTGCGAGCGCGAAAGGACCTGCACTTTTGCCGGAAAGGTATTTTCACATAACTTTCAAGGCTCAATTTACATGCCACAATCGAGTAGAGTGGCGCACTCTTGCAAATATACCAGGCGTTTGTCGGATTCAAGAGAACCAACAGGAATAGCCCGTAGATCATCGATTATTAACCGGGGGTGGTGGTGTGGGCCCATGGAAGGTATTTTGGGAGTCTCTAAAAAAATAATTTAAAATTATATTTGCTTATTACTGAAGTCAATTATCTTAAATTTTACGCTTTGTAAAAAATAATTCGATGATCGTAAGCAAATAAGTACAGTAGACTCGATTTTCCGGGGTAATGAATCGGAGGAGAAGCACGGATAATATAAATCATAGATAATACAAATAATCCCTATCTGTTTACCATCTTCATAAAAAATTTGCTGCTCTTTGTTTCTATTTATTTATTTGAAAAAGGATTTTACACAATGGTAAATATTAAAACGAAGCAGCGAAATCTACTCCGAATTGACTCCTGCATGCGAATAGCACTAACTAATACAAATGAAACAAGAATATTCAAATTAGTGTAAGGTGTTCAACAGCAGACGTCCCATTAAATATATTTAGGTAAGTTAATTTATGTTTTTTTTAATTATAATCAGTAAATAAAGCCACTATTTTATAATAAATCCTAATAGGAAATTAATATGTTAGTAAAAACTAGGGGGCTACGAAAAATATTTTAGGATATTTAGGGGGCCACGAGTAATAAAAGTTTAAGAACCACTGCATAGAACATATCTAGTCAAAATATGTGTAGATATAGAGTGTATTATAAAAAACACTCTAATGGAATCACTTTGCTGTAACTCGGAAACAAGTTCGAATGAGACTTAGACGTGGCCCTAAAGCACTAATCACAGTAATCAACCAATCCCCTAGCGTACGAATAACAAGCGGTTCTGATCAAATGGGGGGGGGGGGTTGAATGACGTCCGAATATCGACCTTGTTATACGGCCCTTTAATTGTTGGGATGAATGTACCCAAATTAACAAGTTTAATATCCTCTAAGAACTATCCAAGTAAAGTCAAACTTTCTCCAACTCTATGATTGCATGTAATAAGTTGAACGTGTCCTACCTCTTACGAGGGTTTCTCTGAAGTTCTTCAGGACAGTCGTTTCCAAAGTGGAGTGCACATGAAAATATATTGGGGGGGGGGGGGGGGAGAAGAAAATATTCACTCACTGCTCTCGTTAAAAACAAATGATTTGATCTTTATCTCATTTTGGTTTAATTTAAAATGTTACTTTCTCATGTAGATAAAGTAATGAAGTGCAAATTCTGAACCTTGATCTTAAAATGTTTATTTGTTCCAGAGCTCGAAATAGTGTGTCTTAGCCAAAAAGTTTTGTAGATTTTTTTCAAACTTAATTTAGATGTTATATGGTCATACCTCGAGGTCAAATTGTAATTTTGATTCTTGTCATAAATCTAAGGGTATTCTACTAACGAGTTATTTTAACACTTTAGTTCAAAATGCATACATACTAGAGTGTTTTATCTGATTATCAATATACAGGTTTTTTTTCTGGGGAAAAATTATTTAAGAGCAGTCTAATGATAGCCTAGTTTTAAAATCTTTGTTCCTAGCCGTAAAGAAATAAATCATGTATACCTTGCAGGGTGCTTTTCCATAAATGGTTTATCACTCCCCTTCCACGCAAATGCGCGTAGATTATGCCTTCTAAAATACTTCTTTCCTCATCTTCACCCCATTAGGATAATTATAATCTATGCGCATAACCTTAACAGGTAGTTAGACGCGGTGATAAAAGAAATTTAGTAAGAACATGGTAGGATAACAATTAATATAGTCAATCTCGTATTTTATTCATTCATAAAATTATGTGATGAAGATATCACTTTTTAATAATATATCAATACTTCTTTTTTTATGTTGGTAGTAATAACACGTTATCTATATCGACCATGAAGTCAAATTATGTATTTTCCTAAATTCCCTTTAAATCGTGTTCTTACTGTATCAAGCTATTACCCTTGAGTAGTTTAATAGCAAAGTTCGTTAGCACAGCAAGTCTCATGAAATATGGCGCTCCGTTCCACCGAAAGAGCCCAAAACTTTAGTCGACGTCAAAAGGTGAAACGTTTGGAATATTGAATTTCATGCATATATTTTACTTGGCATTTACCTAGGGTATCAAAATTATTCATACAACGGTACACTTGGTTCCAATAAATTCTAGAGTTAAATTTCCATAGAAGGGGGTTTGTAAAATACAAATATATATTTTATTTGTTGCCAAAATTGATAACGGTCAACTCTTTGACTAGTGTAATTTAATAGGTATTAATAGCAGTCATATAGGCGTCACTTTCACAATATACTCTATTTTAGATGAAGGAGAGCTCAGGACTTGAATCCTGGTTAATGCACAGAGGATTTTTTTTCCTAAATGGTTTTCCATTCGCCTTATAAACAGATGCGAGAATTTATTTTCATATAAACTTTAGCATTCACATACATTCCCCATTAGTATAAATATTATGTTGAACAGGGGCAGATAGAAGGACGTGTTGAACAAAAATGATAAAACCTTGATTATCCGGACTAATTAGGACTAAGGTTAGTCCGGATGATAAACAATATGAATTTTTTTTTTTTTGTCTAGCATCGCGCTATACGACTACGTACTAATTTCACTAGTGTGTTAAGGATTCGGAAATGTTTAATTTAAAGGAAGTACAGCCACTTTTGAGTGTAAGGAGGGTGGAAAACCATTTGGGAAAAATCACCCTCAGAGCACCTGACTGGAATCGAACCCCGATCCCCCAGTCTTCGATAGTCTAGTCTAGCACGAGAACAACGTGTTAGACCATGCGGCCACTGAAGCGGGTATTTGGATAACTGATCTTATGATCTTACAGGAAAAAAAGAATTCACACTAAAAAACTTCATTGAAAATAAAGTACTAAAAATGCATAAAACGTATGTACTAGTAAGTAAGCCTGCCTACAACACATCATAAGTTAAATATATATACATATGTATTATTATTCAACAAAAACATAAAAATAAATCATCAAAATTCTTAAAAGCAGTTACATACCATATATTAAATTCTGAAAAATCAGGAAAAAATATTTAAAAATATCAATTTGTATGAATTTAACGAAAACCACTGCTAAGATTGAATCCAGATAACAGTTCATCCGGATAATTGGGGTTATACTGTGAATAAAAAAATGGCCTTGTCATTGTCACTAAGATTCGAGTGGGAAAGACAGTATTGACAGTAACAAAATTACTAAGATATTTTCATGTATCCATACGTCAGTAATGTGATTACAGCTGTGGGTTTGATAGATAAAAATACCAATAGGGAATATGAATAGCACTATAATAAACCCGCTTCGGTGGTCACATGGTATAAGGCGTCACTCTCGCCATAGAGTGGCTACCGATGGTGGGGAGATCGGGGCTCGAATCTCGGTTGGGTGTACTGAGGGTGGTATTTCTTAAATGGTTTTCCACCCCTACCTCCAAACCTATGTGGGTACACTTTCTCTAAATTCAACCTTCTTTTTACACTTTAGATAATTAATGCATTAGCCCGAGATGCGGTACTAAAAAAACTGGTGAAATTTTTTTCTACCGCAGTTAAATATTATTAGGTTTGTATTTTATAAAAAAAAAATTGTTGTTCTCATGAAATTTCTTTGGATGGACATGAGCTTTGTCTAAGCCTTTTGAGCCGCTTTCGTTTAGACGTTTAGAGGATATTCCGCGGGGGATCGGAAAGCGAGGGAGGGACTGTCTGGAAAGTATATCATGACAAGCCCAACACTGGATGGAGCTCACAGTTAAAACAACAACACAATAGCAGACACCACGAGTCCGGTGTCAGTGATAAGGCGACCACGCTCTTTGAGAGCAGCGGGCAAGAAGGGTACAAATGACGCGTCATGGTGGGATAGAAAGTGACGCGAGTTAGAGTCAAGTATATTTTTTTCAGGTTCCGCCCCCAAACACCCAGTGGGTTTTCTTTGCAGGTGGATGTAAACTAATTTAATGCCAGCGTTGTTTTGAACGTAACAACTTAAAGTCGCCGGTATTGTATTGTATATACCGCACTGACTTTAAAGTTTCTCCACTATTTTGAATTTTTTTTGAGGGTTAACAATTATTTTTTTTAACTTTTTGGAATTTTCCCGTCGGTTACAGGATAGAAGCTATAAATTTGCCAAATTTCAAGTTTCTAGCTCATCTGGAAGTGGGTAAACATTAATGTCAGTGAGTGAGCGAGTGAGTCAGCCATGTGACTTTATAGTAGTATAATATAATAATGTTTGGGAAAAAATAAATCAAAATAATGCTCTAGTGGATACGTTTATTTTGGTTTTCTACACATTACTGTCTCAACAGTTATTGAAAATCTTAATTGGAAATCGTGTAATTAGATGATACATTTTTCTCTTCATTTAAAAAGTTTTATCATTATCATGTGCTAGCTACGTTAATAGTTTCAGGGATTAGTAAGGCTATATCTGAAGGAAGTGTACCTCCATTTGCATGGAGGATGAGTGGAAAAACTACCCTCAGTACACCCGATCGAGATTCAAACTCGAACTCTACCGCGAGAGTAGAGCGCGCTATACCATGCGGCCACCGAGGCGGGTACACACAAACTAAGTTAAAGTAACGGAACTAAAGGGTTTTTTTCATGAATATCCAGCATCGTTTGTTCAAAGAGAGAATGAGAAACTATGAAGTGTATTTAAGTAAACACAACGAGTACACATGGTCGATATTTAATCAAGGCCCTAGGTCAACAAAATCAGGACTGCAAACAATTGTGCCAACTTCTGACCCTCCCCCTCGATCACCCCCCAAGCCTCCCTCCCACCCACTCCTCAAACTTTCGAATAAATTCGTAGGACCCTGCTAACTTTTATAAGTAAAATAAACAGTTTGCTACTCTTTTTATTCCCTATTATTTCAAATTTTATTTTAAACTTGGCCTTTATAAGATGAGAAATTTATAGTCTCGGGTTGTTCTAATCAATGTCTATGCGTGTTTCAGATTTGGTCGAGATCAGTTGAATAGTTCAGTTATATTGGACACATATAAACACACAAACGTACAGACAAGGCCACAAGGGCGGATACAGGGGTTGTTGTCGAGCGGGGGGTTTGGAGGGATTGGGTTTCAGGCTGCTTAAAATATAAATAGAATATTTTAACTAACAAGGATTTTAATTATTAAATATAATAAATTAATAATAATATTGCTAGCTTATAAACAAATTAATTTTAATTAATTTTAATTATAATAATAAAAAGAGTAACCTACCTGTAAGGAAAAAAACCACAAATGTTATTAGTAAATTTGTAATTTTAATACAAAAAATGAAAAATTCACTGTCACAATGTTAGAAAAATTCTATATATTAATACAAATAAATGGTTATCATATTGAGCTTATTTTTTTAATTACTATAAAATTTTAGTTTTGAACAACAAATTCGAATCTGTGATTATCTTTTTTTTTTAATGGTTAACAGCCCTGTTCACTTCTACCGGAAACATCACTATGGAGATGTAAAATTTGATTCGCACGTTCGCCGAAAATAGAAAGAAAATTTGATTGAGTGCGCAGCAATCACACGCTGTAAATCTGTTCACCGTAGGAATTGTTTCTGAAGGGCCCTTTTTCCTTACAGAAGCTATTATATAAAGGATATTGTAGGAAAAAAGAGCTTTCAGAGAGTAATTCCTACCGTGAATGGGTATATGTTTACCATGATACATTGCAACGCAAATTTAAAACAGCTTATTATTAACATATTTTATTTTCTAGTGGATAAACGTATATATTTTAAATAATTCTCCCAATGGATGTTTTCAAATTATAAAACTGTGTCGTGGCACAATCCAATACGTAGATACACACGCTTTACATTAACGGATTATTTCAAATCTCTTCACAAAAGCCAACGAAGCTGTCTGCTTGCTTCTAGCTCTACAGCGCATGCGCTTTCAAATGCACAAGCGCACTGATTTGAGATGGTCGGTTTTTAGATTTGATTGGTTCTCCCGTGTAGAAGATCTCAAGCAGAGCGGATGAAGTAGAGATTAGTTGAAGCTTTAGCAGAACAGCTCGCGCCGATGAGGCGGAAACCTTGTGATTTGTTTAGAGCGCGTCACGTGACCCAAGTTTCTGTTCTGCGCTGGTTTTTCGGCGAACGTGTGAATCCACAGTAATAACTATGCAAGTCCTGAAAGACGTTTTTCCAGTCATTGTCGAATGCAATATTATACTCTTTATAATATCAAGTTCATGGGTTTCATTCAATTATGTTTGATTACTATCGAATCAGGGGGGTTGGAAGATCACCTAAATAACACCCCCTTAATGTGACACCCCAAGGACATTCCATTATTCATTTCCTATTTTAAATAGGAGAGAGATTAAACATTCACATCCACAAAAATTCATGTTATTTGGGCCGTGAAATTTTACATCAAGCTCGAAAACAAAAAGAAAGTAAAAGTAAACATTTCATGCTACGAAAAACCAACTTTTCTTTTATTTCACTCAAGGATCGAAAAAAAAGAAGGGGGAAAAAAAACACAAAAAGAAACACGAGTTTGAACATGTCAGCAGCAACCGGAGTAGAAATTAATTCGTTATCGACATCAGGTGCCCCTGATAGTAAAGAATCCAATTTCGGTCGAAGAACAGATCAATTCCACCCCAGTTCGGTTTCGAAAGAGGGTAAAAGGAAGGGAGTGGTTATTCGGAGCTTTGATGTCGGAATGAAAAGGAAGGAAAAGTTTTTATTTCTTTTGGCCAAATGTTGGATTATCGACGGAGCAAAGAAAATGATAATGTAAGGTCTAAGGACATCCTGGTCGTTTTTTTTTTTTTGCATCGCGTCGCGTCTGGGATATCCAACCACTAATGGAGGTAGGGTTTACAAGGTATAGTTTAGAGAAAATACACACATGTATATAAATTGGGAAACTAGTAAACATACAGTTATATCACGATTTAGAAATGCAGCATTACGTAAGTACTCCAAGTTGTGGCGGCACGTTGTTTTGTACCATTTGTGACATAATGGTATCAGAATGTGTTGGGCTAGGGGTTTTTTGTGGTTCAACGCCCCCCACCCAAATCTTATGAACAAAAAATATATATGGCTTTATTTATGGTTCAAACACTATCAAAATTAGGGTACAAATAGAAATTAGGGGGCTGTGTTACCACAAGAAGCACTTCAAAGATCTTCTAGAGTGTTTAATATCTATACTTTTTCTTGCCTTCAGCAGTTAGGGGGTTATGTTATCATAAAAAAGCACTTCAGAGAGCACTTCTAGAGGTGTATAGTATCTATAATTTTTCCTAGCCTTCAGCATTTAGGGGGCTATGTTATCATAAAAAGCACTTTCTATAGGTGCTTAATATTTATAATTTTTACTTGCCTATTCACCATAAAAAGCACTTCAGAGAGTTTCTAGAAGTGTTTAGTAATTAGAATTTTTCCTTGCCTTCAGCAGCTATGATGTGATGTTGCCATAAAAAAAACACTTCAGATAGCTTCTAGAACTGTTATCATTTAGAATTATTTCTAGCCTCCAGCATTTGAGAATGGGCCCACTAACCCCACCCTCCCCCGAAATTATTGGCTCGCTAGGGCCTTGGTGTTGGGTTATTTATATATTATCATGTAATTAAAATTTGCTCTGAAAATGTTGATAGTAATTTTATTCAAAACATATTAATAAATCCTCATAAATATTAATTGATGGGTCACGTGATACGATATCACACAAGACTGAATTACCGTCTCACCTTACTAAATCTCCTCCACGACAGGGATTAATTATAACAATGTAATATCAAAGTGCGTGACGCGGGTTGAAAAATGAGGTAGATGCCGTTGAATAGTATCTCAAAGATATTATATTCTTGAATTGTCTCAAAGTAACGGTACCTCACCCCTCTTCGTCCTTTTCTTCGTTTGCTTCCGAAGACGACTCCATCCTGTCTGGGCAATAAAAGATAAGACTACCTAACCTATGACTCAACACGATCTTAACTCAACCTAAGACATCATAACACAATCCTAACCAAACCTATCCTAGCCTGTGACACAGTATGATCCTGAGTCTGTGTAACAGGAGAAGAGTTTTGTTGGTTCGTGGGGCGGAATTCGTGCGGTCCTTGGGACCGAAATAGTAGCTGTTGAAAAATTAGTGAGTTTGAATTCGTACCTCATTAGGAAACTGTTTGAAATGAAAGACCCAGGCAGAGATTGGGACCCCGAACTCCCCCATCACCGACAAACCAGGCTAGACATCTGCCCACCTATGAGAGTACATACTAGTTAAACTGAGCCGTTTTAAAAATTGACAAGGGAGAGAACCCATGTCGTGTTCCATCGGTCGATAAAAAAAAAACCACGCCAGTATTAGAGGACTAGATAACACACAATTTAGAACCATCTATATACTACACTCAATATCATCTCGAGGGAACTTCAGGCCTACTTTGAGGGACAACGTTGTTATTTTCTTATTTTCGTGTGGTACAATATTTCTTTAAATATAAGTAAAGTTTCGCAACCTGGTTTGTCGATGTTGCCAGTATACTCCTTCTTATTTTAAGAATCAAATAGCCAAAGCTATTATTTATGCTTTTAGTGAAGATTACTCTATCTGATATATTCTGAAATTTGAAAAATGACACCTTGACACGGGAATCGAACCCGCACCTTTGGCTTAGTACGACCAATGCTCTAACCACTGAGCTATCTAGGAATCTCCCGTGCCCAGGGTCATTCTTCACTCATATTTTAAGGCTGAATCTATGATGGACGTGTGGAAATCGTCGGCTACAAATGTGTGATTTTATTAAGATCCACGAGCAATCTTATTCTATTTATTTAGCACCACGTCTTATTGCCCGTTTGGGCTATATTTAAATGAACTAATTAGGCCAATGTGTTGGAGTTGAGGAACGTTGAATTTAGAGGAAGTGTTCCCACAATTTTCTTGGAGGGAGAGTAGAATATTGACTAAACCACCCAAATGTGAGTTGACCCTTTCATAGTGATAAATTAACGGCCGGAGACTGGGTGTGTGCTTGTACTATTCTTAAGTTAGAGTATAAGGTATATGAAACCATGACAGGCCTAGCCAGACGGTAGTTGAAAATATATGGCTTGAATAAAAAGATGACCCAGACCATAGGCTGGAAACATTAATGGATGTAAAGTGCATACACCCGACCAAGATGATTCCTTTGACCACCGATGCAGGCGCCATCATTATTTCAGTATAATTTTCTCTTTTGAATTAAATACAAAGACATGGCCCTCGTCTATAGGGGCTATTCATAATACACGTTAGCCAACAGACTTTTGGTGAACAACATTTCTAAATTCAGTTTCTAAAAGAAATTTGAAAAACGGAACGAACCTAAGTGGCGATATGATTATTGTGTGACTTCAAAGGTTCAGTGCTGTCACCCAAACGGGGCTCAAGCCGCGAGTCGTTGATGCGCACCGTTTGTCGTCGAGCTTGTGGTAACACTGCAAGCTGCTCACCTGGAAAACCCCGGGCCAAAGCCAGCCCCGGACAACACGTTACGTTCTGTACAGTCGTGAGCAGAAGTTGTATGACTGAATCCACCCGACAGGTCAAGATATACTTTACGAGTAGAGAAAACACAAAATATATTCTACACTTTGTCTTTTCAGTTACATTTAATGGATGAGCTAATGTGCTTATCGTTAACTTTAAATCTGGACTCACCCTTTGAATTAGCACTACTTATTAATTTTTAATGATTGATAGCATAGCCGTAGCCAGCCAATAATTTCGTGGGGGGGGGGGTGTTGGTGGGCACATCCCCCCAATTGCGGAAGGCTAGAAAAAAAATTTTAAATGATAAACAGTTTCCAGAAGCTCTTTGAAGTGTTTTTTTATGGTAACACAGCCTCCTAATTCGTAATTGTATCTTAATTTTGATATTGTTTAAATCATGAATAAAAGCCATATATATCTTGTTCATCAATTTTTTGGGGGGTTAACCCCCAAGCCCCCCTGACTACAGCCTTGATTGATAGAATCTCTTAAAATTATCATAGTTTATTATTTAATCCAATCAATTTAAAAAAATGCTTAGCACCCCATCTTACTACCTGTTCAGGTTATACGCTTATGTACTAATTACACTAGTGGTTTCATGGATTAGGAAGGTTATATTTCAAGGAAATGTACCCACATTTGAGTGGAGGGAGGGTGGAAAACCTTTTTGGAATTCCCCCCCTTAATAAACCCGTGACCCGACCGAGATTCGAACCTCGATTTCCAAGGGCACCCGCAGGATTTTTCTCCTAGAGAGAAAACCAGGGGTGTGGGGGTATGGAATAATCCCTAGTACCACGGGGGGTCCTCCCCTGGGAAAATTTATTAAATTGAAGCCTCAAAAGACATTTTTTAAAGGCAATTTTGTTCCTGAAAATAAGATACAAGACAAGAAAAGTTTCAAACTTCTAATATTCATATAATCTCAGAATCCTATGGGGGCACTCGCCCCCCTGATCCCCCTGCAGGCACCCCTGTCGATTTCCCCGTCATCGGCAACTGCAAGAGTAGCGCTTTAGGCCATGCGGCTACGAAGTGGGTAATAAATATGTTCCCTTTTCTGATATTTGTCCGTGTTTCTCTCCATTTGATCCACATTTAGCCACAATAATAGGTTCAGGATGATAAAGATAGAATTTAAAGTGAATGTATCCGCATTTGGGTGAAGAAAGAATGGGAAAACTATTTAGAAGAAAAAAAACCACTTGAATAGGATTCGAATCACTGGAAAACCATCCCAAACAAGATTGATGATACCTTAGCCTAAGTGCCCATTGATGCAGGTAGCAATGTCGCTTATTATTGTATTTATATTTTTGGTTTTAATGAATTTTTTAGCTTTTGGTCAAAATTTATTATCCAGATAAGAATAAAATTATGTTAGGTATGAGTAATAATATAGTGTTCATTTTAATATTATCACAGTATTCGAGATAAAGCTCCCTCATGCTGCCTACCTGTGACCTAGCGGCAAGTCAAGATGGGATTCCCATCTTAGTGTATCTAAGTTTTATTTGGCGAGTTTTAAAGATATGATACTAAAACAAAAACTATAAATTCTTAGATAATTCTAAAAATTGTCTTACATTGTCACACAAATATTTTTTGGGATTTTGTTGGTTTTTTTTTTCAACATTTTGTTTAATCGTTCCAGGATGTAGATTAAAAGGTACGTGGAAGCATAAGTCTATTTAGGATATGAAACCATAAAAATGTAATTTTGAAAAGGAGCCAATGCTTTCCAGTGTGAATAGAAAAAATTGTGTATGTTGGGCGCAAATCCCGAAAACGGCCAATGAGAGATTTTTTTTTTTGCTCAATCCTACGATTGGACGCTTTAAATTGACCAAAGCTCGAAGTTCTACTCATTTTCGGGCTTTGGCCGTTTCCAAACAGCCAAACATTGGATTGTGCAATTATAAACGACCAAAGCTTGAAATAACATTTCGAAATAATATTTTAGTTCGTTTCTCGACCAGACTGAGCAGGTGGCTTACGCTCAATTTTGAGCAACCACATGAATTCAAGAGGGTAAGTGGATCTCATTTATATGCAAACAGAACCGGACATGGACTACAAATTTATTTTAAATTATCAAGACCACCTGACCTAATATGTTTCTTGAAGCCTAACCTAACCTAACGACTGTATTTTCAACTTTGATCGTTTAGTAATTGCACAATCCTTGGTTTGGCTGTTTGGAGACGGCCAAATCCCGAAATTGAATTGGGCTATGGCCATTTTAAAACGTCCAATCCTAGGATTGACCAAAATTCGTCCATTGGCCGTTTTCGTGCTTTGCGTCCAACATAATATATACTCTTGAGAGGATAAGAAGAAGGATTATCATATAATAAATAAGAGTCCTCACTAAGTAAACTTCTTATTTTATTACCTCTCTTTCTACTTTGTACGTTGGTGTCTTAAGTGTGAGAATACTTCCGAGTACCTATAGGGGAGTAAGCTAAGTTGCAACCCGCTTCGCAAAATAGCTTCGAAATCACTAAGGGGTAGGCGGGAGTGTAGTGGACGTAAGAAAAGGCCTGTGTTTTTGCAGTTTTTATAGCAAAAACTTTTGTTACCAAATTAAATCAAATTTTTATCCAGTAGAAACATAGTTTAATTTTCTTCACATGGTGATATCAACAGTTGTTGAATATCTGTCGTGAAAATAGCAGAATTAGTTGACAAACATTTTGAATTAAGAAAAAAAACCCATTAAATTCCAGGATAGTTGATGTCACCATGTGAATAAAATTAAACTCAATGCTTGTACAAGGTGACCTTGCGGTCTAAGGGTAAGGTGTCGGACTTCTGTGCTGGGGGTCCGGGGTTCAATCCTCGGTCCCGGCACAGAATGTATCTGATTGCCCGAACCCTTCCTTCACCTCTGACAAGACGTGTATTGAATCACAACTTGTGAATGTGAGGAATGCCAGGCCTCCACCGTGGTTCGGATTCCACGTTAAACTGTAGGTCCTCCATTTCATCTCACAATCACCCTACCATCAGACATTAGCTTAAGTGCGTATAACCCGAACGGGTAGTAAGACGCGGTGCTAATAATAATAATGTTTGTACAAGAGAATAATTCGATTTATTTTGACCAGGGAAATGTATTAATATAAAAACTCTTGTTCCATACACTCTCGTCTTAAACGCAATAATAACGCTATTGAGCTCAATTTCATAGAACTTTTAAAATAGATTTGTTAAACATCTGAAAATAAACACACTCACAAACTGTGTATAATATTTTTGAAGCTGTTAGCTTCCCGTCTCTTTGTTTTCATCAAAACTTCCCTTCCCTCTATTTGTTTTTTTTAATCCGTATCTCTCTCTCTCTCTCTGAACAATGGTGTGACGTCATACAAGGTCCTTCATTCTATATACAGCACGCAACTCGGATTAAGTGCGCGGAGTTTGATAGTCGTGAGCCGGCGGGTCCTGCATTCAGATGCCCTCCTCATAAATAATACTCCAAGTTAACGATACTCGCGGGTTGGTTTATTCCTGACCTATAGTTGAGGTGACTCTCGTTTTGAAGTGATGGAGCTCCCAGACGAAGAGTTTCTACTAGAATTAACTATCCAACGACCACCCCATCGTAGCATTGCATTAACTAGTTCGACGCCAATAGACAAGACTTGCCAATGACGTGGAGCTATATATTCAAATCTCGGTCGGGTATACTGAGGTTTTTTTTTCCCCAAAATGTTTTTCCACGCAAATGTGTGTACACTTCCTCTAAATATAACCTTCCTAATCCCAAACACATTAGCTTAATTAGTATATAAGTATATAGCCAGAACGGGTAGTAGGACGCGGTGCTAAAAAAAAACTAGATCGAATTGCTTTTTTTTTGGCACCCGTCTTACTACCCGTTTGGGTTACAAGTATATGTAAGGTTGAATTTAGAGGAAGTGTAGGCCCTACCCGAATTTGAGAGGGAGGGGAGTGGAAAGTGACATATTACACCCGACAAAGATTCAAACCCTTATCTCCCCATCAACAGCAAGTCATTCTAAAACGATAATGACACTTTGAACCAGTCGAACCACTATGCTGCAGACCCGTCTCACTCTCGTGTATAGACTGGATTGACGGTGGCGGGGAGATAGGGGTTCGAATCCTGTTTGGGCGTTCTGAGGAATGCTTATACTTAAATGGTTTCCAAATCTCCCTGCACGCAAATACGGATACATTTCCTCTAAATTAAACCTCCCTCATATTTAACAAGCAAGTGTAACTAGTACACATGAGTATAACCCAAACAGGGAGTAAGAAAAATGCTCTAAACCTCTCCCCTCACCCCAAAATAAAATGTTTCTAAACTTTACCAATTTTTTTTTAATTTAGTCATATTTGTATTTTTTAAAGTATCTTCACAAGCTCCGGTTTTTTTCACGCCATCTCTTACTACACATCCACTGTGAGCTAAATTAAATCACACTAATGAGGGTACAGTTAAGTTAAGTGGCATTTATAGTAAATGTACCCGCATTAGTGGAGAAGCCACTCTCTATACATCCAGCCAAGATTCGAAACCCAACCATCACGTCACAAGCATACCAGATTATATGAGCCTGAAATGTTATCAGCGTGCCAAATTTGTGTTACTTAAGTAATAAAATTAAGAATTATTATTATAAATGGTAAAATCCTATATTTTAAAAATAGTAAACTTAAGTGTGTCAACGTTATTCAGACGTTTGGGAAGTAGGGCTAATTAGTACAGGCCTAATTAGTAGGACTATATAATTACAAATAACTTGGTGAGAACGCATTTTTAATGAATTTGCTAATGACTTGTCTTATGAAATGTGTTGTAGGCCTACGTGTATATATTACAAGTTTCCTAATTACAGAATAAAATAGTTAAATTACAAGATTATTAGCATAATTACACCTTTAGAATGACATGGTTATTATTTATTAAATACACTAAGTCAATGCATAATTTAAAATAATTCTCAAAATTATTTTTATAAAGTTGCCCAGTTCCCAGTAAAAATATTTCACACTTTCTCTATGTAATCAGCTAAGCCCCATATACAAATTTGAATCCGTAAAGTGCATAGTCCACAGTCCATAATCCATAAAAATATATCGACTCCACAGTGGCAAACTCTGTCCACAGATTCCCCTTAGGTAATTCCGTAGAAGTCCATAGTAATCCATAGAATTTAGAGCAGGGGTCACCCATGCCCGGATTAACACTTTTGGGGTCCCTGTGCCAAGTAGAACTCGGGGGCCTTAGAAGTTAGTTCCCCAATGAATGATTATAAATCTTACATATATATTATACATGGATAGTTTTATTTAGAAACAAACTTTTAGCAATAATGGTGAGTACCGTGAGTTTTGTTATTAAAATATTAATTATTAATACTATAGAAACTGTTCAACTATACATTATATTATATAATGAGTGGATTATAGTACTGTAAATTAATAGCTAATAATATAATAATACTGGACATCATATAATTAGAGATTATTTAAGTGGAATTGCATTTTATGTAGTCAGTCGTCTGCAGATGTAATAGTACTATTAGTATAGTATTATTATTATTATTAGCACCGCGTCTTACTACCCGTTCGGGTTATACGCACTTACGCTAATGTGTAATGGTAGGGTGATTGTGAGATGAAATGGAGGACCTACAGTTTAACGTGGAATCCGAACCACGGTGGAGGCCTGGCATTCCTCACATTCACAAGATGTGATTAATACACGTCTTGTCAGAGGAGAAGGAAGGGTTTAGCAATCAGATACATTCTGTCCGGACCGAGATTGACCGACCCTAGCACAGAAGTCTGACACCTTACCCTAGACCACCAGGTCACCATTTAGTATAGTAAGAAGTGTTTTATTAATAAAAACTTGTTTGCGTTTTTCTCACGTCACATTCAGTTAATTCTTAAATATTTATAATTTTACCTAGGAAATTATTGTCAATAGAAAACAAATGTTATTTTTCTGTCAAAAGTCAACGGTACCATCTGCAGATATGTAATATTTCCGGTTTGCCAAAAGCAAAGGTTGCGTTAATTTTTTTTTTTTCACGGACTGTCGGACTACACGTAATACCAGGCTACTAACGCCCTTCGATTAGAGGAATTTCTAGATTAGTTTGAAATAAATTTAACGAAAAAAATATAAAAATAGCCTATTGAAAATATATTATCTCAAAATAAATATGACAAGTCAAAGTGATTTATTTGCCAGGCGGATGGGGGGCCCCTAACCTCGTGGGCCCCTGTGCGTGGCACACTTGGCACATGCCTTAATCGGGCCTGGGGTCACCAAACTCATTGAGTCTTGGAGCTACTTTCAATTTGTCAAACTGTATCGCGAGCTACCCAGGTTAAAATTTTCCATATCGCGTATTAGCTGTAATTGTAACATATATAGAGGTTTGCCATCGGGGAAGACTCTGTGGCCTGGATTTGCAATTGTAGTGGAAATAATACTAAACAGTTAGTACATTTTGTACTAAAGTTCACTTTTTATTATTACAAAGTACAAATATTTTCATTCTTTAAATAGAATTATTGTCAAAGAATTATTATTTTTTGCATGTTCTGGAAAAATTGTAATGATTTTCATAAATAATTATTTAAATTGTGGTGAATTTACTCCCATTCGATTTCATGATCAAAATGGTCATCTATAAGCCTAATTATTCTATACTTGTTTTTTATTACCTTCAGTTGATAATGATGACTCTAAAAGGTTGGTAAAGCAGAACAACACCTCCACTCTGAGTGAAATACGAACCAGAATTTGATAATTTTTCCTACAGAAAAGAGGCCACATATTCTAAACTTGAGGCAACACTCTTCAACAATAAGTTTCTTTGAAAATTGTAACTTCTTTTTATGATCGAGCTACCGAAAATGTCACCGCGAGCTACCGGTGGCTCGCGATCGACGGTCTGGCGACCCCTGAGTTAGACTAACTTTAAAGGTAAGGGCAGGGCGGTTACAGAGAAATAATCATAGATAGACAAACAAAATTATCGATTAGCGAATCGAGATGAATACATTAATAGTCATCTAAAGTTTTCATTATATATATATATTATATATATATATATATATATATAATATATATATAAATTAGTTAAAATTACGATAGTATCAATTTTATATATAGGATATATATTTCCTCCAAACTATTATATATATATATATATATATTATAGGATATATATTTACTATAGATAGATATTCAGAGAAAACTTTATATTCAAACTTAAAATCAAAATTAATATTATCGCAATTTTAACGAAAAACCCGCTTTGGGGATCGAATGCTCTAAAGCAGTGTGACATAAATGCCAGCCCGAGCTCACTGAAAATATGACCC
The DNA here is from genome assembly GCA_033556935.1 of Timema podura. Taxonomy (NCBI): domain Eukaryota; kingdom Metazoa; phylum Arthropoda; class Insecta; order Phasmatodea; family Timematidae; genus Timema; species Timema podura. Next base: position 23,460,696 of record JAVRXN010000005.1, read on the forward strand.
GTGCAACATCCTGGAAGAAAATTAAAGTAAAACCCTCGGTAGCAGATGTTAAGTAGCTAATGATTCAAAGATAAATATTTTTGCTAAAAAAAGTTCATGATTGCATTTACTATGCATTTATTTAATTAATAAAAATTTATAGGATAATTTGTTTGGTAAAAGTGTGTGTGCGTGCATATTTCATAATACAATCTTTGTAAAGTTAACAAACTTTTTTTTTCAGTGAGATTTTAAAGATTCTTCTTTACGTCCATTATTGTTTCCAGCCTTGGGTCCGGGTCACTTTTTTATTCAAGCCATTTATTTTCCACTACCAGCTTGCTAGGTCTGTCGTAGCTTCATATGCTTTATAACCTAACTTATGACTAGAACAGGCACAGCATCAAGTCCCCCGGCCGTTAGTTTATCAATGTGAAAGGTTAAACCCATATGTTACCAATAATAAATTTTCAGCCATGCCTGGAATCGAACCCGTAACTTTAAGCTCATTAGGCAGACAAGCTACCGACTGAGGTAAGGTGTCGGACCTTAAAGATTCTACCAAACAAGAGTTTAAAATAATTGTTTTAAAGTGTTGTTCGTAGGCCTATATTAAGTTAATGAGACTACTAAATATACTGTATCTTCAGCCCAGGGTGCAAACTGCAATAATGATTTGCGAGACGAAATTTTGAGATTCGATCCTGTCTGGTGTACATAGGTGTTTTCCTAAGCCCTTTTCCCTCATTCACGCAAATGGGGTACATTCCCTTATATCCAACCGTCCTCATTCTACTCGTAGCGTAATTAGTAATATGGCATAACCCAACAGGTAGTAAGATTGTGGGAAAGAAATTATAATTTAACTGAACCCGCCTCGGTGGGTATTGCTAACGCGCTAGTGTTTGACTCGACGCCGAGACGGAGATTTAGGTTCGAATCTCGGCGTGTATGGGGGGGGGGGTCCCTAACTGTTTCCACTCTCCTCCACGCAAATGCGGGTTCACTTCCTCTAAATCCAACCTCCCATTCCTAATCCATTAGTGTAATTAGTACTAAGCGTATAACCCGAACAGGTAGTAAGACGCGGTGTAAATATAATAATAATATAAATATTTAACTGAAAACATAAACATAAATAGAACATTTGAAAATAATGTTTGGGGTTATAGAATTTGTTGAAATTATTTTATTTCGACATATTTAATTAGACAAAGTATTCTAGTTTCCTAATCGCTGACATGATGCATGCGATTAAGGATACGTAGTGTATGGATGTAATTAAAAATCATAATCACTATAAAGATAAGCATATTAAGGAGAATGTAGATGAGGCCTTAGATGGAATTACACAATAGAAGAGCCAACACAACGGATATAAACTCTCTTCTTTTCATCCTTTTAGTTCGTAGCTTAGCCTCTTGGGGCATTGCTGTGAGGCCACTTGTGGAGGGAAATAGATAAATTAATACATACATTGTCATTAATGTAACCTGGCAAATTAATATGGCTCACGTGAACTTAACTATCTATGCGATCATAAAAAGAGTCACTCATTTGCGTTTTGTTGAGGGGACATACTATATAATTTGCAAAGTAGACATATAAAAGCTGGTTCCAAGAAAATAGCATCCATTAATCACATGCACTAGTTTGGGACAAACTAAAAGAGATGTCAAATGTGGAAAACAATTAGGTTCTCAAAAGTTTTTTTTTAAACTGGTACTAAAACCAAAAGGATTCATAAAATATTTTTCGTTACAATGTTAGAAGTGTTGTATTGTGGGCAAAATACAAAAGAGAAGATAAAATGATTATTTGTTCTTGTTTGTACATTTGCTTAATACTATTACCTTGGACGGTAGGTTTACCTATAGATAATTGCGGTGATGGTGAGATCAAGGTTTTTATTATGACTGGGTTCTCTGGGGGTAGTATTCCTTATGAGCTTTTTATATTGCTCTCTCAATCTTCCTCCAAGCTAATGTGAGTGAATTTCCTCCAAACTAAATTCCCAACATCTACCCTTCAAAAAATTAGTAATTGGTAAAACGAGTTCATTTGATTCTTTCACAAACATGTTCAACGTTTGTTGTGGCCATACTCTTAATAAACAAAGCGTGTAATGTATCCTGCTTGAAAACATTTTCTTGATTCTCTTTTTTTTTTTAGCACCGCGTCTTACTACCCGTTCAGGTTATATGCTTATATACTAATTACACTAATGTTTTAGGGATTATGAAGGTTATTTTTATAGCAAGTGTACTCACATTTGCGTGGAGAGAAAGAGAGTGGAAAACCATGTTGAAAAAATCACCCTCAGTACACCTGACCGAGATTCGAACCTCGATATCCCCGTCATCAGCAGTCTGTTCTACTGCGAAGGTAGCGCGATAGACCATACGGTCACCAAAGTGGGTGCTTCTCCTATTAAATAATGTGTTTTTTTCCACCGCGTTTGGTACCTGCTTGGTGTTATTAAATGTCTCAACACTTTCTGCCCAATCCTGTATAGTAAAAGCATGAACAAGCTAAACTTAGAAATAGGCAGTTATAATAATGCCCCTTGATTACTTAAATAATAAACAAGGTCTAGATAGTGGAACTGCCGGCATGCCCTTTATTTTGAGAATGAGGCAGTCCCCTGTTAAACTGGTGCTCCCAATTATTATTATTAATTAGTTACAAGGTCAAACCTTGGACAGGGTTGGTATCTATCTGCCCGTTTTTGGACATGATTAACTCTACGGGGTCTTTACGTATAAAATACTATAGTTAATATAGTTAAAAATATAATTAATCTAGTTAACTCTCGATGTATCCACTCTTGCATAATAACCGATAGAAATATAGTTAGTGACAAAGCCTAACCTCCCATGCGCTTATCATTGAAGGTTAGGTTTTGTTAAGTTGGTTAGTATTATAAGAAATACATCTTAGACAAGCCTAAAATTTAGTTTGAATTATAAATTTAAAATAAACTTCAAGATTTGTTCTGTATTTTGTACACACATAATTTTCACCTTTGTGTGTTTGATGAAGGTCAAAAAGATTAAATATTAGTTAGTTCCGTGTTTCAATTTGTTTGTGACTCTTTCTATTAAAGATGAAAGTAAAAAATAAATGTCACCATCGTCATATTGATAAAATGGCAACTCACTCTTATTTTGGTCAGGTTATTTTTCATTTAAATTAGAACTGGGGTTCCAATAACCAAAATAAATATAAAACGAAATTGTATACCTTATAGTTTTATACAATTTTATACAATCTTTATTACAAAGAGTATTAATATTTTAATTTTCGTCTTAATGGTGACTTTCATGTTGGGTTGTGTCTATAAAGTGTTCAACCTTTCAAATTTGTCAATTTACTTATAACTATGCCTCGTTACAGTTGATTTGAGTATATAAATTAATCAAGCATACCATCATAAGTAACTTGATATTATCGATAGTTCGTTAAAGGTAAATGTTTGCAAATAAAAAACAATTTTATAATGTAATTTTTGTCTTAAATAAATTTCACCCAATGCTACATGAAGTTTCCACATATTATATAGATTGGTAAATCTATATTTCAGTATAAATCAAAAGAAATTTGAAACTAAGTGATATGGAAAGACAACTTCCAAACCTTTGAAAAGGGATCAAGTTGGGTTTGGGTTTTTTTTCGAGTAATAGCTTAGAATAAAAAAAAGGCTGATCCCCAAAATCCAGAAGAAAACCTCGAACAACGTTTGAAACGTGTCAAAGACAATGGAGTAGATTTTTTATCGTTAGTTTGTGTGTGTGTGTGTGGGGGGGTGGCGGGGGGCGGCTTTACGTGTGTGCATGTATGTATGTGTCACTACCCAGAAAAATAAAGTGGTAAGAAAAGAGACGAACGCCCACTTTTCCTCAAAGTTTTCTAGATATATCACGCGGAAACCCTAGATAAGTCGCCATAAATTTTCCAATATAACTTTTCTTTTGACATATTGGGGCGTTCTTGAAATGTTTAGAATCGAAGTTTTCTCATCGATGATTTTTACACAATACAACCACCCTTAATTTTTTTTATAGAATACGGTTTTTTAATTAGTAATCACGCGAGGAGAAAGCAAAAAACTGGATGTTTTCCTATAAAGTTAGTTATTTAGCGTTAAGGTACCATTCTTATTGTATTGCTTCTTAAGGTGAGATGGATTGGAGGGTGAGTTAAAGGTCCATATTTCTACGGTTGATGATTAGGGCTATTTTGATTTCCATACTACTTAAAGTGGAAGTGTTGGGAATGCGAGAAAATGTAACTGTTTTTGAAGTTTCTATATCAAAACATTTTCTTAGCCAAAATAAATAAAATATTACTTCAGTAGAAATATAAAGTTCAATTTTTCTTCACATGACGATATCAACAATTCTTTAATATCTGCCATGAGCATAACGACATTGGATGAGCGACTTTTAAAATGAAGATAAAAAGTTGTCATTAAATTTCAGGACATTCTTGATAAAAATTCAAGAACTGTTGAGTTCAGCATGTGAAGAAAATTAAACTCTAAACAATGCCGAGAATATAAACAATTCCTCTTCGGGAAAAAATGACCTAAGGAATCATCAGGAATCGAACCCAGGACCTCTAGATTAGTAGTCAGGAATGCTGACCACTGAACCAAGAGGCTGGTCAACATATTACTGAGTAACGGAAACTGAGGATGTAGTTGAGGTTCACCACATAGGAGACGCAAGTAACATTGAAGTAAATAGCTGACTCAATCAAAACCATGCCCTACTACTGAAAGTGACCTGACAGCAGAGCAGATACAATCAGATAGCGGAGGTAGTCAGCTCGTGTGTTAAGTACGTGATACATGCGATGTCGTGTTCGTTCTAAAACTCTCCCCCGAGCATGTAGATGGGGTTCGTTATGTCCCGTACGCACGGGCGTTGATTCCCTTTCAGTACTGAAATGAATACGCTTCGGTGGTCGAATGATATAAGGCGGGCGTGTCGAACTTATTTGATCATACAAGCACACATTAAAAACGAACGGGGCTACGTTAAAAAAAAAAAGAACAGTGTAGACCACCTCTGTGGTCTAGTGGTCAAAGTTTCTGTTCACAGATCCAGAGGTCCCGGGTTCAATCCCTGGCGCTTTCAGAGTTTTCTGTGAAGCGATGGGTCTGGAATGGGGTCAACTTTACCTCCTGAGGACAATTGAGGAGTTATTTGAGTAAAGAAATAGCAACTCCGGTCTAGAAAACTGATATTAACGGCCTCAGGGATCGTTGTTCTGAACAAATGACGCCCTTTTCCCCGTAAATGTTAGTACTTTCATTGCTAACGGTGGCGACCGCTCGATTGGTATAGCTCTATTACTGGCGCAAGGCATGAAGTTTACTAATAGAACTGCGTAAGATTCTTTGTTAATTGTTTTCTAATGGATATTGTTGTTGTTGTTCTTCTGTGGATCTGTCCCGAGACAGATATCAACTGGACGTCTTCCATTTTCCTCAGTCCTAAAGCGTCTTCGTTCATCTTTTTGTTGCTTCTTCCTTTCTTGATATATGTTAGCATTCCAAACCTTCTTCTTCCTTTTACTCATTTTCCCTCTATTCTCCCTTCATGATACTCTTCAAAGCAATCTCTACGTAGTATGTGACATAACCAATATTCTTTATCTTCCTAATCATCCTTATCAATCTTCTCCTACCCTCATCAATACCTCCTCATTCCTCACCCTGTCCATCCATTTCACCTCCTCCACTCTTCTCAATCGTCCACGTCTCAAATCCATTGGTCATCACACTCCACACGAAACATTTTGTTTGTGTGCATGTATTTGCCTATATATATATATATTTAAATCAAACTTCTCGATGATCCTAAATCCCAAAAATATTTTAAAAAAATTCAAAAATTATAGTACTTTCTTCTTAAACACACACAAATAAACTGTTAACACACTAAAACACTTGTTTTAGTAAATCATTATAATTTGTTTTAATGTTTTGTTTTTTTTTACTATTTAGCACCGCGTCTTACTACCCGTTCGGGTTATACGCTTAAGTACTAATTACACTAATGGATTAGGAATTGGGAAGGTTGAACTTAGAGGAAGTGAACCCGCATTTGCGTGGAGGGAGAGTGGAAAACCATTTAGGAAAAACCTCCCCCAGTTCACCCGACCGAGATTCGAACCTCGATCTCCCCGTCCTTGGTAGTCTAGCTCAACACGACTGGCGCGTTAGCCAACTACGCCACCGAGGCGGGTTGTTTTAATGTTATTAATTACAAACTAACCTAACCTTAGTGTGACTACCAATCGAAGATTAGGTTTAGAGCAGGTATAAGTGTATAAATCAACAGAATCATGTTTTTGCTTCACACCATGTGAACAGTGAACAGGAATGCCCGATAAAATATGTTCTAGACAGATTAAGAACTTTACATGGTATTTCCGGAGTTTTTTTCCTCACGTTGTAAACTTCATATAGTTCAAGTTGTGCTTACAATTCTGTCTGGGCTGTTCCTGAAGTGAATCTGTAACGGGAAACCACGGGAACTACCAGATAGAAACCACGGGAACTACAATCTGGGAACTACCAGCTAGAAACCACGAGAACTACCAGCTACAAATCACGGGAACTACTAGCTAGAAAATGACCTGGTGGTCTAGGGGTAAGGTGTCGGACTTCTGTGCTGAGGGTCCGGGGTTAAATCCTCGGTCCCGGCACAGATTTATCTGATTGCCAAACCCTTCCTTCACCTCTGACAAGACGTGTATTAATCACAACTTGTGAATGTGTGGAGTGCCAGGCCTCCACCGTGGTTCGGATTCCACGTTAAACTGTAGGTCCTACATTTCATCTCACAATCACCCTACCATTGCACATTAGCGTACGTGCGTATAACCCGAACGGGTAGTAAGACGCGGTGCTAATAATAATAATACTACTAGCTAGAAACCATGGGAACTACCAGCTAGAAACCACGGGAACTACCAGCTATAAACTACGAAAACTACAAGCTAGAAACCACGGGAACTACCAGCTATGATCCACGGGAACAACCAGCTATAAACCACGAAAAATACCAGCCATAAATCACGGAACTACCAGCTAGAAACCACGAAAACTACCAGATATAAATCAGGGGAACTAACAGCTAGAAACCACGGGAACTACCAGCTAGAAACCACGGGATCTGGTTAGTTAGGCCTAAGATAGTTTTAATATTCCCACTGGTTTCACACCTTTATCATCACTATCATCACATCTTCTCACTGCGGGTAAGACGTGTAGACAACCTCCAGGGTATATACACTGAGCAACGTTTTGTTACAACAGAGCGGCTAAAAGTATACATACAGGGGCGACCGAACTAGAAGGTATCTCTTACGGTCAAATATTCCAAAAAAGTATTGATGATATATATCAAAGTAACAACTGCAGATCAAATGATCTGACGTATTAATATTTGAAAATTGATCTTGTAATTATCTAGCTGTCTAATTGTCTAGCGTTTCCTATGAAAATTGGACTGAAAACAATTTTGGTCAATTTTTAAATTAAATTGAGAGACATTATAATATCGCCTACTTAATATTAATATTGTAGTAGAAAGTAAGGTTTATAAACTACAAGCACATATTTTTTACGTGAAACATTTAGAATGTTTACCATAGTATTAGTGATTTTTTTTTAGGATATTGGTACAATGTAACCTAATTTACAGCTGCCGATAGCTTGATTTGACGTATGAACATATAGGTAGTTTTACTATACACTAATTTCTTAACACAAAAATTTCCTGTATTTCCTGATGGAAGCCCCATTTTTACAGACACTTTATTTAAAGAGTAGTATAGAAGGATGGAATTTCACTTTTCATAAAATTTTCGCTATCGTGAAGCCACGCCATTGATATTTAGAACAGGATAATTTGACCTTGATGGGAAAACTTATGCTGTTGCTAGACAACCCAATGTTTTAAGGGGAAACACAAGATGGGATGGTGAAAAAAGAAAATCAGTTTAACGTGATTGATTCTTCAGTTAGATTTTTTTTTACCCCTATGCAAAGGCCTACTATTTAAAGTTTGCAGATTAATAGTATTAAATATATTCATAGTAATTTAGTAAGGAGGGATAATATTTTCAATATATATTCAATATATTCAATATAATATATTAAATATATTCAATATATATTCAATATAATATATTCAATATATTCAATCATTAACTATTTGCAGATTAATGTTAAAAAATCATGAATATTCAAGACGTCTATTTTAAATTATTTAAAAAAGAATCTTAGGGTTTACAGATTTTTAGTCTAAGGCACTACTTTTGCAGTAGACTAGACTGGCAATTACGGGGAGCTAGAGGTTCAAATCTTGGTCGGGTGTACTAAGGGTGGTTTTTATAAAATGATTTTACACTATCCTTCCATGCAAATGCGGGTACACTTCCTATAAATATTACCTTTCTCGTCCTTAAAACCATTAGTGTAATTAGTACATAAGCGTATAGCCCGAACGGGTAGTAATACGCAGTGCTTAAATAAATATAGATATTGAGCACCCAATATTTCATATTGTCTGTTTAAAAAATTATATAGCTTACACATATATTAAATTTTAGAATACGAATTTATATTATCAGAATTTAAATTTTTTTTAAAAATAGTTAATTAGAAAAATGTTAATTTATGTTTATTATGCATGGATCCATCACACAAATTTAATTTGAAATATTTTTAGGACAAATACTGCTTTATACTATCCGAACACGAATAAACATCTATGTTTGTATTCAAGCTCGGCTCAAAATGAAAAATACCTACTTGCACAAGTCTAGACAGAGCCTCTTATCTAGAGCTCACACAAGTTTTTCTTTAAAATATTTAACGTGCACTTTCTGAACTGACTGATTATATCAGCACACTTTTTTGATTTATATTTATTTTAGGTATTTAGCTTGCACTTTCTGAGCCGTCTGATTTTATTAGCACACGAGAATTTCTATGAGCGAGACTGAAAGGGCCTATAACTTTTACCGGGAAAGGTATTTTTTACATACCTTTCAGAGCTCTTTTACATGCCACAATCAACATGGGATGGACGGCTTTACTTTCCTCCGATAGAAGTTGTGCTACGGATTTTTATTTCTCAAGAAAAATTCGTCAATCTCGGCTGGGCTTGAAACCACAAACATCGGATTCTGAGGAGAGTAGTTTACCTCAAGACCACTAAGGTTGACCACATGACGTATAAACTACCTCAGATCTACAGACACAACACCCAGCCCCCCGGCCGAAAATTCCTTACTTTTAGAGGAGAAACTTACATTTCATCAATGATTTCTCGGTCATTTCCGGAATTGAGCCCTAGACTCCTCTCTCAGAAGACAGACAAGCTACAGACTGATATGAGGTATCGAACACTCATACAAGTTAATGCCACGAAATAAAAATATATGTTTTCACTTAGATCTGTCTTGTATTGCAGAGTAAATGTCGACTCTCTGAGGAATCGATGCCTCAGTCAATAGTCCTCAATTACAAGGCTCGGTAAAGAAGTGGGAGGATTGTAGGGAGGGGGTGGGGGGTTATGGGGGTGGGAGGACAGAGTAAGTAACCCAAAGCTTCTACCAGAAGTCGAGATCGGTTTCTCGTAGAAGTGTTCCTGTCGAAAGATATGTCTACCCATGTAGGGACATTTTAGACAAATAGATCCAGCTGTGTCGTCCCTTCTCAGTTTCATTAAAGGGGTCGTATCGAAAAGCGTTCAAGCGACGCTTTTATGATGTTCTACCGGAATGAACATGGGGGAAATAAAAGACTATTAGAAAAATTTAATTTAATTTTTAACCTTTAACATTTATAGGGAGGTGAAAAATCTCCTTTTGGTATGAAGAGGATTTTTATTTTCCAATTTGACATAAGTCAATTATAATTTTAGATTATAGATATGGCTTACTTCTGAAATGTTTACCACACATTATCAACAAACTTATTTTTATCACAGCGGCTTACTACCTGTTCAGGTTAAACGCTTTTATGATAACTACGCTAATAGGGAAGGGATGAGAAAGAAGCATTTTAGAGGTGATCTACCAGCATTTGCGTGAAATGAAAGTGGGAAGCCATTTTAGAAAAAAAAACCTCAGTAGACCCGACAGGGATTCGAACCCCAATCTACACGTCATCAGCAAGCAAGCTCAACTTGAGAATGACGCCTTAGCCCATTCGGCCACTGAAGTGGGTAATCTACAAACCACACAATATGAATAACCAAACGTAGATTTATTAAAATTCAAATATTTATTTAAAAAGATAAATTTTGATTCAGAGACTGAGGATTTAGCTAGATCAAAGTTGCTGGCTAATCATATACATTTATTTATTTTCAACAAAATATTAATTAGGCTAGAAAAAGTTGGGGTTGGTGGGATGCAGTTATAGTTTCAGATACAACCTTAAATAAAGGTACGGAACCCCACACTGACTTTCTCACTCCATTGTTTAAAAATGGAAATATTTAATCAAAACTCGTAATATATGCGAAACGAAGTAATATACACTAGCAAACCCGAACACAAATTACGCTAGACTTACGTAAAACATTTTTTTTGACTCCCGGTTTTATATTTTATAATTTTATTTTTAAAGAATTAAAGTCCTCATTTGTATATTTGGACCAATAAAAAAGATCGATATTGGGTCTACAAGGTTCAAAACTTCGTATTAAAAAATTTTCGACATTTTATTAGAGGTTGTACATCTAATGGTTATCGCATTGCTATTAAATTCCTCATTTATAAATTTCGACCAATAAAATAGGTAAATATTGGATCTAAAATTACAGAGATAGATCATTGATGTACATCAACTTTTTGAGAGACTTACTTATTTGCTTACTTTCTGGCATTATAGAATTATTGCGTTAAACATAGGTAGTAGGTATCTATGTACAACCAAAGTCCACAAAATTGTATTAATATTTTGCCAATATCTCCGAAACTATTGGTTTTATAAAAATATATTTTATATATTATTTTTAATAGTACTACAATTTTACAATGTTAATTTATTTAGTATCTCAAATAGTTGCGGAGATGTAGATATTTCCGCTACTGTAAAGTACCCTAGAATTAATTTTCATAGGAAAATGAAAATAGCCATTTTGTTAATATTCTTAATCAACGCCAAGATACGAATTTTAATCAAAATGGTTCCCACCGATTTTGATAAAATCGATTTTTTTCTCTTTTCGCTTTTTATTAATCTACTTTTAATTTTAGGGTTAAACAGACACACAGGCAGATGGCATTGAAAAAACCACTTTTTAGGCTTCGGGGGGTCGACATCCATCAACATTTCGGGTTATATTCTCTTACGGCCGCAATACTTTACCTTTAGTGTTCGAAAAATGTATATATATATATATATATATATATATTATTTACTTATGGCTTGAAAGTTATTGGTTTTATGAAAATATGTTTCAAGTAAAAGATTTGTATTATAAATAGACCTAGACCTACATATTTACAATGATGTCCTTTCATATCTCAAAGATTACAGAGATATGATTAAAAAAATACGAAATTACGCATCAGACCGGAACCCTTAAAGTCATTTTGCCGAAATATTTAGGGCCAACATTTTGTTTGGAATATTTATAAATGTTTAGAAATGAAATTAATCAAAATCGTTTGAGCCGATTTTGAGAAAATGTAATTTTTCTCTTTTTGCCCTTCAGTCAACAACCCTTAATTTTAGGGTTAGATATCCAATTCCAAAAATCCATCGGGGAAAACCCTATGAAAACCTTAGATACCATGTTTTAGCCCGGTTGGTAAATGTTTAGGTCTAGTTCAAGGTACAGGCGGAGGAAATTCAAAAACACTTTTTGGATGGGGGGGGGGGGGGGGGGGGTCATGAAACCTCAACATTCATCAAAATCTTGAGTTCAAATTTTTTTGACGATCACAATATTTCTCTACTTGTAAAATAGCGAGAAAGTAAAAATTATCGAGAAAATTTAGCTCCAAAGTATCATCATACTATACTTACATCCGAGTATTGTAATCGTGAAAAATGTCCACATATAAATTATGATGAATCTTTCTTTACCTTCTATGTGCCTCAAAACCTAAATTTAATTACGTTTATTTGAGGTATTTAACGTGCACTTTCTGAATCGACTGGTGATATTGGCACACGACCTATAAACTATCTTAAATATAGAACAGACACAAAATCCAGCCCCCAGCCGTTAATTCAACCTACCACGCTACCAACTGAGCTAAGGTGTCGGTAAGACTCTCAAAACCTAAAAAAAAGTAGGTCTTACAAAACCGTGGAAAATATTTGATGGATTTTGTTCATACGTGATATTTATATGTAATTATTCAAACCTCAACGAATTTTTTAAACTTTGGTTCTAGCTCTTAAATTAGGGGTAGTTTACTGATGACTGATTTAATTTACCGTGGTAATATGTTTTGATTTTTTTTATACAAATGTATCGTATTGATTTACAAGCATTTCTGCTTGTTGCGGCGTGACAGGCCCTATTTGTTGGAATATTTTAAGTTTCTAGAGGTCCTTAATCAACGCGTGCCTAGAGGGCTTTTAAGACCCTCCTTCTAAACTACCGGTCATTCGACAGTAAAATAAATGGTACGGCGCACCGCACAGACTTCTCTCTCTTTCTATAAACTCGTAAGATTTCTGAACGGAATAATGTACATTGTATCATCACCACTCCACATAAGAACACGAATAAAATAATATACAATGATATAGAATCAATGAGAAAAGAGGCGCATCTTTGTCCACCTAAGAACATTTCAAACAGTTTAATGTCTTCCACAAGGGTCAACACTTCGTATTAAAATTTCGATCTTGAGTTTTAACTTTTTATTGCAATCTCAAGTCATCGCTTACCTTAAAATACAGACAATAAAAATATGAAAATATTTAGCTACAAAGATAGATCATGCTATGCAACTTTACATCCAAGTATTTAAGGAAAAAGTCAACATACTAATTTATGATAATCTTTCTTTAATTTTATGGCATTAAACTATTTAAATTACGTTGTATATGGTATTTAACTAACTTCCAAATCGTATGTATATTGGCAAAATCTCATAAACTGTGCTTAAATATAAAATACACAAATCAAGCGTTATTTCAAACCTACAAAGTTACCAACTGAGCTAAGGTTGTCTAGTTTTCTCAAAACTAATAAAAATAAGTCTGTAAAGACCTGAAAATTTGATTTTTAGTGAATACCCAGTTTATTTATATTATTAATCAACCCTGAACGAATTTTTAAATCTTTGAGCAGTTTAAATTAGGGTAGTTTCTTCTGTTTATTTCCGTAACTATTATTTATAGATATCTATTCATACAAATCGGGTATGCCTATATAAATTTCAGCAATCATATTTGCTTGTTGCGGTACAGTGACAGGCCTATTTTCAAACAACTTTTACGGATTCAGGAGGTCCTTGAATCAACTCATCCTCGAGGCGTTTTTACGACCCTACTTCTACTACCTGTAATAGGAGATAAAAAATGTATCAACAATTTTAACAAGTGTATAATTAAAAACTATAAATAGTAACGAGTTATAAAGTGTCAAACTTTTGTTGGATACGGTTATAACTGCATCTAAACATCATATTGTTTGAATTGAAAAATGACACCTGAACACGGTAATTGAACCCGTGACCTTGCTAATATGGCCATCCATTTTTAATATATCTTTGTTAAGATAAAGTAGTTAGTGTATGGGACTGAGATTAAGTTTAACTAGAGTTCATATGCGATGTACACAGTGAAATATTTATAATATTAATAGTATGATTAATATTAATATAATAAATATTTCATTGTGTACATACCATATGCATGTCTAATAATAACTATATTAAATCTAATCCCCTTACAGTAACTAATTTACCTTAACAATGGTACATAAAACATAAAATAATAGGTTCGACACCTTTTTACTCGTGAATTGTAGTGGTTGGAAATCAATGAGTCACTATTTATTTATATTATTTTTAGCGCCGCGTCTTACTACCCGTTCGGGTTATACGCACTTAAGCTAATGTGTAATTGTGAGATGAAATGGAGGACCTACAGTTTAACGTGGAATCCGAACCAGGTGGAGGCCTGACATTCCACACATTCACAAGTTGTGATTAATACACGTCTTGTCAGTGGTGAAGGAAGGGTTTGTGCAATCAGATAAATCTGTGCCGGACCAAGGATTGAACCCCGACCCTCACAGAAGTCCGATACCTTACCCCTAGACCACCAGGTCACCTATTTATTTATAGATTATAATAATTTACACGTGTTAAAACTGTGAAATAAATATTTTGGTGTTGTAAAACCAAGTACAGACATACCACCCAGTCCCCCCCTCTCCCCACAAGCCGTTAATTTATTCACCGCAAAAGAGAAACACAAATTTCGCTAAAGATATAATAAATACTTTCGGCCATGCCAGGAAACTAACCCAGGATCCTTAGTTAAGCAAGCAGACACGCTAACGGCTGAGCTAAGGCGTCGGACCTATTTTTTTACCGGGCCACTCTGACAGAGGACGAGGCAAATTGTAAATGTTGTGGTAAAGTAGATTGAGCGTGTAGTTCGTCTCTTGCGTCATCTGACCTGATATTAAGGCCAAGGTAATCCGTGTTTACTGTCTTTCAAGGAAGTTTACCTAGGCATCACATGATTGTACAAGCTATTAGAGTATCGTCCTAGGTCAAACACAATAGCCTACCCCGTTCCGTACCGTTATTTTACCACTTATTAGCGAGTTGGAGACAGATTAGATGTCAAGCTGATCGAAGTGGTTAGGAACGCGTTAGAGCAAGACCAATTTTCATAGTAAGGGCTTTTCTTATCTGACAGCTAAAAATCTACTAGATCTACTTTCATGCATTCACATGTTGGATCAGCGGTCGGCAACTTGCGGCCACCAATGATTTTATCTAACCCGCAAGAGTTTTAGCAAGCGAATCTATGTGTTTATAAAAATAAACCAAAAAACTTATTACTATATTAGAAATATTAATTTAAATTTTTTTGCTCAATTTTTTTTCTAAAACAGCCCACATTTTTTTAAACGCATACGACCCTCTATATCAAAAAGGTTTTCGACTCTTGGTTAGGTAGTGAATGTTATTTGCGGTTGTCGCGTTTGATAAATACTATCAATACCTATTAAATAATAATTGTGAAATGCAAAAGATGTATTTGTGTTTTCTAAAGGCCCTTAACTACTCGGAGTGGTCAATACTAAGCTAACCCTGAAGATAGCCATCCATTAGAATAAATATGTGAAATTAAAACAAATTTAGCACACAAGTTTTATATGAAACTAATATGTTCTTTTTTTTCATTACATATCAATCTGCTTTCAATTATTTCCTTCACCAGAACCCGTTCTATATATCACAGCAAGATCGGTAACTGAGTCACCATTTCAATGGCTCCACGTGTTAGATTGACCTGCTGAAGACAGGGATATTGGGTTCGAATCCCGGTTGGGTCTACTAAGGGTGGTTTTTCCTAATTGGTTTCTCCACTCTCGTTCCAAACAAATACTGGTAGATTACCTCTAAAAATGCTTTTTTCATCCCTACCCCTTTAGAGTAATAATATAGTATACTGACGGTGTTACCTTACAAGTTTAAGTTCATCAACGGAAGAAAACTTAAGACGAAAACTGCTATTAAATGCTCACCTATATTACTTAGATGGGTTTAGAAGAGGATTGTATGTAGAAGTTTATCTTTATATCGTTGGTACGTTTTAACCGTTTTCATCATACTAATAGCATATATTTGACACATATCAGACAATCCAAGCAATAACAATAGCAGGAAATACACAACACTCTTCACATTAATTTGATTAAACCTAGTATTGATTAATTAGTTACTCATTCTACTGACATAGTTGGGCACATAAATGAAAAATTTAATATCTAAATGGACTGAGAAGCCCAACAAACACAATAAATGATCTTATCTTATGGTTCAAACTTGCAATATGCTTGTACACGTTATATCCATTACTGTTTACATGCCTGTGGCCTGGCTTAGTTTTTTATTCAAGCCATATATTTTCCACTACCGCTTGCTAAGCCTGTCGTAGCTTCATGTGCCTTATAATATAACTTAAGACTTATAGGCACAACATCCAGTCCCCAGCCATTAATTCATCACTGTGAAATGGTTAAACCACTTTTTAGGAATGATACATTTTTTGGTCATGCTGGAAATCAAACCCAGGACCCTTAACTAAGTAGATAGACTCTACCGACTGAGTTAAGGTGTCGGATTTTGTAATATGCTACAAGTCGCTAATTAAATTGATAATTTAACCAATTCACTCACTAAATTATTATTATTAGCACAGCGTCTTACTAACCGTTCGGGTTATACTCACTTACGCTAATGCGTAGTGGTAGGGTGATTGTTAGATAAAATGGAGCTCCTACAGTTTAACGTGGATCCGAACACGGTGGAGGACTGCATTTACATTCACAGTTGTGATTAAACCGTTTGTCAGAGGTGAAGGAGGTTTGCAATCGAAATCTGTGCTAGGACCGAGGATTGAATCTGGACTCCGCACAGAGGTCTGACACCTTACCCTACACAAGTCATCTCACTACTAAGATATTATGATAAATATTTATAAATTTTCAACTAATTAATGAACAATATATTTTTTAATCTTAAACAAACTTGTATCTTTATCTAATCCGTATGTAGAAACAATATGATTATCGAAAAGGCAATGTTTGACTTGTGCTTGTTGATCGAAATGTTTACTTATTTATTGTGAATTAAAAAATAATAAAAACTGTTCACATAATCTTAACAACATTTATTAGTGAGAGGAGGAACATGAGCATAGCAGTATTAGATGAAAACTTTAAATAAGAGGAATTGTCAGAAATTCAGACAACCTGTGGATATTCACCAACTGTGATATAACATGTAATACATTAAACATATGTTCTACTGAAATATTATTTTTTTGACAAAAAAGTTTTAAAAACTGCAAAAAACCTGTCCTTTAACTCATGTTCTCTACACTTCACCTTAAGGTCATTCGACAATAAAATGTGTTTGTACAATTTTAACAGTGTATAATTAAGCTGTGATAGTGATTCAATAATTTCAAATCATTACGTTCACGAGTTATGGTTCAAATTGATAGTTTGATATTTTGGTACCGTTGTTAAAGAAAAGTAATTAATGTATGGGGCTGAAATGTAGTTAACTAGACATTCATATGAGGTGTACAGAAATAAATATTTATAAGTTTAACATTATTATTATTATATATTTTTAGCACCACGTTTTACTACCATTTGGCTATGTGTCTATTAATAATATCAATATTATAAATATTTCATATAAACATTAATATCAATAATATTAATATATTTATTTATTATTAATAATATATATATAATATTTCATTAACATATTTATAATTGATATTATAATATCATTAATATTACACTTTATACACCTCATTTCGATTTGTCTAGTTAGACTAAATTTTAGCCCAATACATTAATTACTTACTTTAACAATGGTACCATAAAATATAAAACTTTAAGTTTACCTTAAACTGTGAATTGTAATGATTTGAAATTATTTCATCACTATTGATAGTTTACTAATTAAACACTTGTTAAAATTGTGCATTGGCTCTGGAACGGAATCAGACTCAGCCTCGTGAGAATCAAGTGAGCCTCGTGAGATCAAGTGATGATTTTATTAAGCAGTTTCTTAAAATATAGTTGGCTCATGTGACTTTGACTTTTACTGAGAGTTGATAAATGACACATACAAAAAGTTAATGTTTCTGCACTTCAGGATTGGTTGTCCTTTATTTGAGAATAACAATTCAAATCAATTGTTAGTGACAATAATCAAGCAATGACATGGAATTTTCAGATATTATTTTTTCACACAAACTACCTTGAACGGACAATAGAAATGCGTTTATTATAGCTCTGCGCGGTTTACCAACTTATTTTCTGGATATAACGTCCTCCAAAGCAGATTTGGAAATAATAGTCTACTTCTTGTTATAGTGCATACTTGTGTCTGGAATAGTTGTCGGATGAACCTGAAATGTGTCATAAAGGAAGCGCATATGTCTTTTTACG
Source organism: Timema podura (assembly GCA_033556935.1). Lineage (NCBI taxonomy): Eukaryota > Metazoa > Arthropoda > Insecta > Phasmatodea > Timematidae > Timema > Timema podura. The sequence continues at coordinate 23,478,887 of JAVRXN010000005.1, forward strand.
TCCCCTAACTCTTGTCTTAAGTTAACACAATATTTAAGAGAACATTTCTTCTTAGTGCGGCTTCATAAAGCTCGAACTCAGATTCTATGTTGATGTAGTGTTGCTGCAAGATGGCTATCAGAAAATTTCTACTTGTGTCGAGGAACTGAGGATTCTTCAGTACTTGTCGAGTTTTACCCTCACGATCCTCATAAAACCTCCTTCATGTAGAGCAAGTTGAACGTCTTGGAACAATCCAGCGCAGCTCAAAGATCTTTGACACTACTAAGCCAAAGTGTGCTCTAGGCAAGATTTCATCAAGTCAGCCAAAATATATTTCTGGTCTGCATAATACACATTTGACACTTACTTGTTCATTGATCTTGAACTTCATTTCACCACGTAGATGTTATTGAAGCATGATTTGGAAGACGCCCGGATCAATGTCAAGGACGGTGATGGGGTTTTCTTCCGATAACTGGCCGAAGAACATTTGCTCCCTTTGGTTAGAAAGAAGTTGGCACTTTGAAACGTTTATTGACCCCTTCGTGCCAAATATGGACTCGCAATCACTGCCAAGTCCAGAATCTAGAAGATTCTGGGAACTTTCGGTGAGCGAGATAACTAGTAAACACTTTCATGTGTGGATTTATTTGTTGAATGATTGTTTCAGTCGCATTATGATTTTGTGTATTCTTTAGAAGGCTTTTAATTTTACTTTCAACTGTTATTTTTAAGAGTAACTTCTTGTAATTTAAGTTTTTCATACACACACAAATACACACATACACACACACATATACACATATACACACATACACACATACATATATAACACCATATACACACATACATATACACACATACATACATATATACATACATACATAATAACATACATATATATACATACACACATACATACCTAATCACGGCGTTCCCTTGAGGGGTAGGCAAGAAACTGTGCATACAGCTAAAAAAACAGCAGCTCCGTATTTAATCATCCTCACTAACTTTCTCCACACTTCCCTATCCTTGCATACGCTCTTTGCTTCAACAATATTCATACACCAAGCCATGAACACTCTTTTATTTATTAAAATTTGAACATTAATAGATATATAATTTTTGAGTGAATTTATTGCTGAATAAACCTCAAACGTAATAGATTTATACTTTGTGTATATTTTGAATTGTATTGGCAAATCCTCGCCGATTAGTGGAGGCGAGAAACTTAAATAAACCATTGGTAGCTATTAAACTAACCTCTTTAGTGAGTGGGGTGACATATTTTCTGTTCCTGAGTGACTTAAATTCTGCTTTCATATGGAAAGTGCGACTGCCGTCAAAGATACTCGACAAATGGTACCTCCCACAAGTACCACGAACGCTGGACTTGCAAATCTTCTTGACGTCTTCTAAATACTTGAGGTGGACTGTCTAGCATTCGACAGTTTTTGTCAGCAGTGTATTGGACCAAGTTTATACGGGAGCATTAATCCATGGAGACCGTAAAATTGACACGAGATCCAGGTATCACCTTGCATAGATCAACTCCAAAATATCAATAAGGGGCCGTACTTAAATTACTAAAGGATTTTGGGTGTAAGCGGGCTCAGTATTTTCTTACGTTTCCCTACGAGGAAGAGAGGGTCAGAATCAATCTTACCTAAGGGTGTTTTTTTTATCAAAGTTTATAGTGAGATAAAATCTTAAAAAAATAGTCAGAAAAAATATTAGTTATAAAATTTCACTTAACTTTCATTTACTTATGATGTGTTACACCTAATTTTACTGCAATTAAAGTACTATAAATTTCAAATCTCTCGCTTTATTACCAAGTTTTATGTCTAAAAATAATTTCATGATTAAAATAATAAAATTTACCCAATCGTAAAAAGAACTACATAAGGTAGATTGGGAAGGGGGGAACGGAAAATCTTACATATCTTACGTGGGGGAGTAAAAAATCATGAATAAAAAGCCTTACATAATTTAAGGATGGCTCCTAATTATGATGACAGACTACAGTGTGGAGCACACATTCCTTGAAATAACACACTCATAACTATCGCCTCAAATATGAAGTGACCTGCTCCAGTGGCCGTATGGTCTAACGCGCTACTCTCAAAGTGGACTAGACTACCGATGACAGGGAGATTGGGGTTCGAATCTCGGTCGGGTGTACTGAGGGTAGTTTTTTAAAAAATTCCACTCTACACGCAAATGCGGGTACACTCCATATAAATATAACCTTCCTAATCCTTAAACCCATTAGCGTAATTAGTACATAAGCATATAATCCAAACGGGTAGTATGACGTGGTGTTTAAAAAATGAAGCGCTTTGGGGCAGTGATATTCTATGCCACAAAAATAGTAATTCTGAGATATGAATATTTGGAGTTTTAAAAAATCTATCATTTACCATCCTAAATAATTATTCTCACAGCCCAGGGTTGAAATTCCAATCTGGTCTACTGGAGTGTTTTTCTCCTAAATTGTTTCCCACTCTCCTTCCAAGCAAATGTGGGTACACTTCCTTCAAATTCAACCTTACTCACCCCTACATATGCATATAGCCCGAACGAGTATACTCGCATTTGCGTGATGGTAGACAGCTAGAAACGTTACTATATCTACTCTCACATATTCATACGTCAGGTCATGTGATCTGTATCTGTTAATTTCATATACTATCGAGAGTAATAACACAATCACGAATAATAGTTAAATGATATTACTTTTGGACTTAAAAATTAGGTGTATTTTTTTTCATAAAAGGACTTCTTATGAAAATTGGGCTGTATAATAAAGAGTACTAAAGATGTATCAAATGCATGGGCTTCATTATAAGACCAGACTTGATACTTGTAATTCAAAAAGAATTTTGAATACGTTAAAAGGGCCCCTAAAATTGCCAAATGGAGAGAAAAAGTTCAGCCGCTACACTTTATATTACGATAAAAAGTAAGACTAAAGCAATTTATACATAGAAAAATTAAAAAATTAAAGCGATTAAGAAGAATCGTAAAAGGAAATATTAATCAAACTGATCTTTTAGGATCAAATTCCCACTCAAATGGAGATATTTTTTTTCTCACGATCATTAAAGTTTTTTCTGGGTGCTCCACTATATTTTGGGCTAAACAACCGCCTTATTCTGACGAAATGTGAAGTACCCTAACCCCTCTACTTCATTGTTCTTGCGTGCCACGACCGAGCACTCCAAGGTCAAGCGTGACTTCATGACGTCATAAGGAATCTGCAGCATCTGAAATGAGCAGGAAATAATGGGCTTTCTTTTTTTCTTTTTTTTTTTTGTGCTTTGTTTCGCGAATAAGCATGGTTGGCTTTGGTGAGGTGTGATAAAAAAAAATATCCTCCGAGATTAACATACCTGCACCTTGTCTCAAGTTACACAAATCCCAAGGTCAGCTGTGAAGAAGTTTTTACAACGACGTTACTTAGGACACAAATTAAATTACAAGACGCATTATAATTAGCACAAATTGACATCATCCCTCCCTCCTTAAAACAACCCGAAAGTTGGTTTGATGCTATCCGGAGCTGGGAATGAACTCTGTCCTTCAGCTGGTTAGTGCTACCTGCACCATTTGGTAGAAGTCCCATGTACTACGTTCATGAACTGTGGTAGTTCCCAGTTGCCTTCCACACTGAATTTCTATGAGCGAGTTCAAAAGGGCCTATCAACTTTGCCAGTTAAGTCATGTTCACACATCGGGTTCTTTTGCAATCGACATGAGACCGACGGCTTTACTTCCACTCCGGAGAAAGTTGTGCTACGGATTTTTATCGCTCATCGCGTTTGTCGGTAAAATATATGTTTACTATTATGACTGAGTTCCCGATGTCATTAAAAAAAAGTGGTTTAGGTTGCTAAGAAAAGATTCTTGAGCTGTAAATAATTAATTAATTAATTAATTATAGCAAAAGTTTTATTAACCGTTCGGGTTATACGTTTAAGTACTAACTACGCTAATGGGTGAGGAATTGGGAAGGTTGGATTTTAAAGGAAGTGAACCCACATTAGTGTGGAGGGAGAGTGGAAAACCATTTAGGAAAAACCACCCCCAGCTCACCGAGCGAGATTCGAACCTCGATATCCCCGTCCTTGGCAGTCTAGCTGAACACGAAACTAGCGGTTTAGCTAACTACGCCACCGAGGCGATTTCTTGAGCTATAAATTTGTACAAAAATCTAAACTGTCTTTGGGCCTTGCTAGAGACGCATTGTGATAAGGAACAAGCAAGAAAGTTGACGTGAGGGATATTTCACCTTGGTATGATGGCAAGCTTAAAACAGGGTAAATAGAATTTAAATGGTACAGTAAACCAAACAGACTTTCCCGCTCTTTTGCTTGAAAATGGAAATATTTAATCAAAGCGTGTAAAATATGTGATACTAAATAATATACATTGTTACAGAAGCATCTCTGTTCAATATAACAATACATTCCCAAGTCCTCAATTTTAAAAATATATTGGCCAATGTCAGAAAATATTGGTTTTATATAAAAAAGATTCAAATAAACTATATTTACTGTTAATAGTTCTACAACTCTGCTATAAGAGTTATCTCTTATCTCAAATAGTTGCGGATATATGATCAAAATCGGAAATTTACTCTATTTTAAAGTACCCTTAAAGTCATTTTCATGGGAAATTAAAAGTTGGTCATTTTGTTTGTAATGTTAAACAATGCCTGGATACGAAATTTAATCAAAGTCGTTAATCAGATTTTTTTTAGAAAATGGATTCTCTCTTTTTCGCCTCTTTTTAAATTACCCTTAATTTTAGGGTTGGGTATATAATTCCAAAATTTCCTTAGTAGAACCCTATGAAAACCCTATATACCAAGTTTTAGCCGATTGGTAAAGTTATTTCAGCTCTATTTCTAGTAAAAGACAAGACGGCATTGCAAAAAAAAAAAAAAAGTTCACTGTGTCATGAAACTTTGACATTCATTAAAATCACAAGTTCAATATTTTTTTTTAGCTTATAATATTTTCTCTACCCGAGAAAGTAAAAATGTTCCTTAACTTGTTCCTGCACAATTAATAATGTGGCTAAATTTTAATATCCCGAATGGGTAGTAAGACGCGGAGGAAATATTTCTTGAAATTAACAATAAATACATCTTGTAATAGAAAACGCAAACATTTTAAAGTTTTATTCAAGGTCTTCATAGCAACTAGTTGTTTAACCTTTATCTTTTTTTTTCCACATCAATTATCAACTTAATACCATATGACGTCAATTGAATTATTATTTTTTTTTGTCTCCCATCTTTCTTTTGAATATTCATACTAAACCTAGAATCAAGCCTTTCAATAGTTTATGTTTATATAATTGCAATAGTGCAACGTGTTTACCGCCACCTCCTGAAGGACATTAAGGGCTTATATCTTTGTATTTTTCAGTCTCTGCTGTAGGTTATTAATGTGCATTTGTTAAGTGATTTTTTAACAGTTCTCATACGAGTACAATCAATTACCACGAGGTAGAACTAAGATTAATTTGATTTATTTATGCATTCAAATACATGCACTGGCTCCATCATTCGGATATAAGACCAGTGGGTAGAAAAATCCTCCCCAGTCCAGTTAGGAGGCTAATATTTTTTTTTGCACCGCGTCTTAATACTCGTTCGGGGTGTACGCCTATGTGCTAATTACGTTAGTGGTTTTAGGGATTAGTGAATAATATCTAGGAGAAGTGTACCTGCATTTGCGTGGAGCGAGAGTGGAAAACAATTTAGGGAAAACCACCCTCAGTAAACCCAACCGAGGTTCGAACCTTGATCTCCCCTTCATCGGCAGCCTAATCTACTGTGAGAGTTGCGCGTTAGACCACGCAGCCACCGAAGAGGGTTTACAGTTGGTAATATAAAGATATCTCTAATTGAGTATTTTATTTATTCTATTGTTTCTTATGTTTTTGTTATTTTGCATTACAAAATATTATTTATTTTGATACCCGCTTCAGTGACCCCATATTCTAAGGCGTTACTCTCACAATGGACTATTTAGCCAATAACTGGGAGATCAGGGCTCGAATCTTTGTTGGGTGTACTGAGGGTGTTTTTTACATACATGGTTTTCCACTCTCTCTCTCCAAGCATATGTGGGTACACTTCCTCTAAATCCAACCTTCCTCATCTTTAAATCATTAGCGTAATTATTAGGACATACGCGGATAACCTGAAGAGGTAGTAAGACTTGGTGCTAAAAAAAACATATTGTGATGGAATACCAGTCATGTACCCTTTTAGGGGTATTGGCTTAACCAACGTACCATTTCCGGTTCTTCCCAAATTTTTGTTAGACTTAAGCCCTACCACTATTATTACTAGACTACTATTACTACAATACTATTATTTTTTTAAATATAATCTATATTAATACATCTTATATTAATAAAATGAAGAGTTTGTTTAACTGTAACAAGCATTGAGCGATATCTACCGCATGCAGCTCGATGATATTTTAAAAATTATGTGCATGAACATGTACACCTCGAATCCGAAATTTTAGGATTTTGGTTGGATCTTTTAAAAATAATTAAAAACCTTCCGAGTAGGCCTACCTAAGGCCACCTCAGCTAGTATTTAATAAAACTAAGTGAGAAAGTGAAAATGCTCAAATATCTATGTACATGGTTCAAGAAAAATACTAGGTCCATCTAGTAAGAGAAGAAGAGAGGTACAGAAGAAGGAAAAATAGACCAAGGGTAGTGCTCGAAGGCATTCCCGAAACCCCCAGACTCCCAGAACCAGGTGGAAAGATGACGTCACCAAGGATCTGAAGGAACTAAGGCTGGAAAAAGATTGGAAAGAAGTGGCCCAAGCTAGAACAAGATGGAGGAGGCATTTGAGGTCGGCGCGTGATCTCCAAGAAGAAGTGGGACATCGCGTACCTCCTGAAATCCCTCGCTGCACCCATTGTGGTTACGCCTCCCACAGTTTGGGAAACATCTCATTAGACCTACTCCACTAACGTTAGTTATTTATCGATTACTTACGATCATTTGAGATCGATTAACGTTCTAAAGTTAGCCGATGGTTGGGGGGATGGGGTTTGGCAAGGTGTCAAGTAAATGGTTTTCGTGATCCAGTTCTCACCATCTAATTGCGGTCTTGTTAGTTTGTTGTCACCTTACTTCCCACACTTGTTGTGAAGGACATGTGTCTCTATTATAGTCGTCTTAATGAACTAGAGCAGTCACCTACAATCTCAACTCGTCTGTCTGGAGCTCACCAACTCGTACCCCAATTTTCTTAAGGATGAACAAAAATCTTGACGTTTAGAAACAGTCACAGTATTAATTTTCACTTAGGGCCAGTTTCATAGTCAGATTTAGTACGCCTCAAGTGCGGCGCTATACTAGATACAAGACGTCACCTACCTGAAATTGAATGGAATGGGCCAGTTTCGCATATGAAACTGGCCCATTCCTTTTTGGTCTAGGTAGGTGTCTTCCTGTATTTAGTATCGACTCGCACTTCAGGCTCACTAAGTCTGACTATGAAACTGGCCCTTAGTCATTTGTCAGGTCATGTGATCTTGCAGCTATCCCTTTTGGTAGATCTTGTCATTACCTATAGAATAACACTAATAATATTGTAAAATATTATCAATTTTAGCTGCAAACATTTTTAAAAATTTTTTAAGATGTGCTTAAGATGGTCATTTGTAAGAAAATCAAGGTAGAGTTCATTCGCCGTATGAGTGGTGATAACTGAAAGCTAGCAGAAGATGTAAAAATAGTTTTAAAGAAAATCGTTACTAAAAACAAATTTTTTGTTGTGAAAGTGTTGACTGCCAAAAGTAACAACAAATAGACACAATCATGGTCTTGCAGGTCAATCATCTGGTTTGGCAAATGGATACATGAGAATTAGCTTATATCTGGTGACTTTCGTTAGCTTTAGTTTCCTACACTGCTACCATATACTGGCTATGTGTTTGTTGTGGCTATGTAAACTTTGTCCAATTAAATATAACACCTCAGAAATATAAGAAGACTACTTTTTAACGGGGTTGGAAGAGGGGAAAGGGGGATGTGGGTTGATTTGTGGTCTTGTCTATCAAACAAACAAAACAATATTTTTAACATTTAATACTTTTTTAAACATAGTATATTAGTATATACCCCATCTACGGTATGTTTATAGAAAACTTACAGCTAGTAAAAGCTATAAGATATATTCGCATGTATCCATTCGCCAAATCATGATTTGCAGTACTATAAATATTGATTTGTTGTCAAAACTTTCGAAACAAACCATTTGTTTTTAATTATGATTTTCTTTTAATCATTTTTACATCTTCTGGTAGCTAGCAGTTATGTCGAATAGACTATAAATTATATAATAGTATATTCGTAGATAATACCGTTGTTCACGTGGTTTAAGACGTCAGTCTCACAAATATATCAACATCAAATAAAATACGCCTTATGTACTCGATATATTGCTTAACATTTTTTTATTCAAATTACTTGAGATGAGTTATTGAACAAAATAACTTTTGAGTGGCCACCATATTTAAACGGATAGCCAAATTGAAAAAAATATATAGATGTATCGTTTGTCTTAGGGTAAAAAATTGTAGATGCCAAATTTGCTTTAAAAAAATTTCACGTATTTGACAGTTATCGATGAACAATCGTCTGGACATGCAGACAGATTAAATCATATAGCGCCAAGTTAAAACCGGATTTAGCTAGGTTCGGTCAATAAATTGATGTGCTTATCAAAAGCACACTAAAATATGGATAAAAAAATTGCACCTAGATCTTATATCAAAAGCGCACAGGGAAAAAAAATTACGAAAGGTGGCAACATGGCAAACATGTATTGTACGCTCTTTAATATTTACAATAGTGGTTAGGTTGGGCTAGGTTGGGTTGGGTTGATAAATATCTAATTCATTAAAGTCACAATACTTGTAATTTCTGAAAAAATATACATTTTCTGCCATTATTAGTCACTGTCACTACCAAGTTTAGGTCTCTCAAATGTTTAGGGATCACGTTCAAAATAAGTGATTAACAAGCGGTGTTGCAAAATGGGATTCAGAGAATACAAACAATGGTGCGCTTTTGATGCACCTACCTTGTGCGTTTCTTATATACTACAAAGCAGATACACAAATTAAACCTGTGCGCTTGCAGTAGGTATCCAGCATTTTGATCCCTCCTGTCCGTGCGAATTGTCTAGCAAGATTTATTTTTCCATGTCAGCAATCCTCCTGACACTTCCTCAGTCTTCTTTAGTGTCAGCAATCTCTCTTATCCTTTTGACACTTCCTCAATCCTCTTTAGTGTCAGCAATATTCTCACATATACAATGAAAGGCGAGACGCTGGCGTAGTTGACTTTGAGGGTGATTGCTAATTTTCTTTAAATATATAAATCCATGGCCTGCATCGGTGGTCGCGCGGACTATGCCTTTAAGCTCACCTAGTCTGGTTTTCTGGTAAATGGAAGTTCAGAGTTCGAATATATATATATATTTTTTTTCATCCCCGCGTCTTAATACCCGTTCGGGTTATACGCTTATGTACTAATTAAGCTAATGGTTTTAGTGATTAGGAAGGTTATATTTATAGGAAGTGTACCCGCATTTACGTAAAAAGAAAGTGGAAAATCATTTTGGAAAAACCACCCTCAGTTCACCCGACCCAGATTCAAACCCCGAGATCCTCGTCATCGGCAGTCCAATGTATCGAGAGAGTGATGCCTTAGACCGGGGGTTAGCAAACTTTTCAGGCCTCGTTTGACTTAAAAACTTAACAAAGGTCACACGAGCAACCATTATTCCTCCACTATACTTTTGCTTTCATTCTCATTCTCTCTCTCTCTCTCTCCCTCTCTCTCTCTCTCTCTCTCTATATATATATACATCAAATTATCTCTCTCTCTCTCTCTCTCTCTCTCTCTCTTATATATATATATATATACATCAAATTATCTCTCTCTCTCTCTATATATATATACATCAAATTATCTCTCTCTCTCTCTATATATATATATACATCAAATTATCTCTCTCTCTCTATATATATATATATACCTCAAATTATCTCTCTCTCTCTCTCTCTATATATATATATATATATATATACATCAAATTATCTCTCTCTCTCTCTATATATATATATATACCTCAAATTATCTATCTTTATATATATATATATATATATACCTCGAATTCTCTCTCTCTCTCTCTCTATATATATATATATATATATATATATATATATATATATATACCTCAAATTATCTCTCTTTATATATATATATATATACCTCGAATTCTCTCTCTCTCTCTCTCTATATATATATATATATATATATATATATACCTCAAATTCAATATTTGTTCAAATATTTATGTACCAACCTTGTAGAAGAAAATATAGAATAAATAAAATGTACATTTTCATATTAAAACATTTAAATTTCTTTTAACATTTCCGACTATGGTCGATCATGGTACCACTTTGGTCACAATTAAATATTATCTGAAAGTATTTGATATATTTGGAAGTTTAGATACTCAAAGATCGACTGAAAATTGCCGATATATCGACCAGTCGATCTCGATCGACCTGCTAGACTATCCAAACACTAAAGTGAGGTATTTTTTTAAAGGACCTGTAAAAGAGCAGTTTAAAAATGGCCTGCCTTCTTACCATTGACGCAAGATATGATTGTAGATGATGTAGTTTATATCCGTTACAAACACAAATTATATATAGGCTATTATTAATAGGAGAGTGATGTAAACATGTAAACTGAAAATTACATGACTTGACTGTATTAATATATACAGCAACAACAATCTGAATTAAAGTTTAATAAAACAATAATGCTCGTTATAAATAACAGCCCCATTAACTGACAAAGAAACAAACCCAAATTTAGAATTTAATTTGTTGATGGTTAAATAATCATCTAAACGGACAACGTGTTTATATTATTTTGTCTCGCAGGTTTATGAAAGATAACTACATCCCACCACTAGTGCTGCTATATCCATCCCCATTCCCTCCTTGATACTACATTTGCCCCCCGCCCCCTCATGTTCCTACATTTGCCCCCCGCCCCCTCATGTTCCTACATTTTCCCCTCCCCCTCATGCTCCTACATCTTTCCCCTCCCCTCATGCTCCTACATCTTTCCCCTCCCCCTCATGCTCCTACATCTCTCCCCTCCCCCTCATGCTCCTACATCTTTCCCCTCCCCCTCATGCTCCTACATCTTTCCCCTCCCCCTCATGCTCCTACATATTTCTCCTCCCCCTCATGTTCCTAAATCTTTCCCCTCCCCCTCATGCTCCTACATCTTTCCCCTCCCCCTCATGCTCCTACATCTTTCCTCTCCCCCTCATGCTACTACATATTTCTCCTCCCCCTCATGTTCCTACATCTTTCCCCTCCCCCTCATGCTCCTACATCTTTCCCCTCCCCCTCATGTTCCTACATCTTTCCCCTCCCCCTCATGCTCCTACATCTTTCCCCTCCCCCTCATGCTCCTACATCTTTCCCTCCCCCTCATGCTACTACATATTTCTCCTCCCCCTCATGTTCCTACATCTTTCCCCTCCCCCTCATGCTCCTACATCTTTCCCCTCCCCCTCATGCTACTACATCTTTCCCCTCCCCCTCGTTTTCCTACATCTTTCCCCTCCCCCTCATGCTCCTATATTTGCCCCCTCATGCCCCTACATCTTTCCCCTCTCCCTCGTGTTCCTACATCTGCCCCCTCATGTTTCTACATTTCCCCCCCTCACACCCCTACATCTATCCCCTCCCCTCATGTTCCTACAGCTTCCCCCCTCATGCTCCTACATCCTTCCCCTCCCCCTCGTTTTCCTACATCTTCCCCCTCATACTCCTATATTTTCCCCCTCCCCTCATGCCCCTACATCTTTCCCCTCCCCCTCATGTTCCTGCAACTGTATCCTCATGTTCATCTTCCCCCACCCTCTCATGTTTGTACATCCCCACCACCACCACCCCGCCTTTCCTAATGCTCGTTCATCTCCCTTCAACACCCCTTGTGTTCCTACATCTCCCTATCCTCTGTCTCCTTTGTGCTCCGGTGGGTTGCCGGCTACGGCTCCTTACCAACAGCACATTTTTTTGACGTGGCCGTACACGGCAGGGTACCGTGTAGGCTACGGCAGATTGCCGTGATACACACGGCGTGATAGCGCGGCACGGCAAGATTTCAAGTCACCAAATGACATCACTTAACTCCAGACAGTTTTTATTATTTATTTATTTATTTAGCACCGCGTCTTACTACCCGTTCGGGTTATACGCTTAAGTACTAATTACACTAATGGATTAGGAATTGGGAAGGTTGAATTTAGAGGAAGTGAACCCGCATTTGCGTGGAGGGAGAGTGGAAAACCGTTTAGGAAAAACCACCCCCAGTTCACCCGACCGAGATTCTAACCTCGATCTCCCCGTCCTCAGTGGTCTGGCTCAACACGACTGGCGCGTTAGCCAACTACGCCACGGAGGCGGGTTCCAGACAGTCAGTACGATAGATCGCAAGAAGGCAATTATTTTGTATTTACTATATTTACCCCCTGACTTGAGGGATTCTTGCGTCCCATATCTAATTTTTGTTCACTTAAATTTTATATCTTCAATGAATACACATCCAACCAATACCACTAAATTTTAATTAATTTCAATGAGTACGGGTAGCTAGATATTTCTGTTTTAAACTGCCATTAAGTCTAAGTTTGTGTTCTACTTTTACATTGGCTTTTGGTGACCTTGTGGTTTAGGGGTAAGGTGTCAGACTTCTGTATTGGGGGTCCGGGGTTCAATCCTCGGTTACCGGCACAGATTTATCTGATTGCCCGAACCCTTCCTTCACCTCTGACAAGACGTGTATTAATCACAACTTGTGAATGTGAGGAATGCCAGGCCTCCACCGTGGTTCGGATCCCAAGTTAAACTGTAGGGTCCTACATTTCAACTCACAATCACCCTACCATTACACATTAGCGTGAGTGCGTACAGCCCGAACGGGTAGTAAGACGCGGTGCTAATAATAATACATTGGCTCTCTGTCCACATGGATCAATACAATACAACAGTGTCGTTTATTATAAACTTTGCTTATTTCCATACCGTGTGTAGCTTTTAGTCATATCGACATTGAAGAATAAAAATCTTTTAAAGGTAGTTAGTGACGTACGCGAAAAAGCGAAGTGCGTGACGGGTGGAGTGGGAGAGGCAAGAAGGGGTTATAAACCTTAGCCAAACGATACATTTTAAAATCAGCTTGATTTTAAGAAGGTGAATAGTTTTACAACCTTCCTTCACGCAAATATGGGTACAATTTTTCTAAACCTTCCTAATCCCTGAAATTATTAGCGTTGTCATTATATAAGCGTATAACCTGACCGGGTAGTAAGACGCGGTGCTAAATAAAAACTAATATTAACAAAATTTCCATATATTTGTCCTCCAATTGTCACCATTCACACGCACTCTTAAAAATGGGATCTGATAAACATGTGTCTTGTCGTATGAACGCTCTAAAGTTGAGAGAGATAACTTTTACCAAACTGTCAAATGAGGTTACTCCTAGGCTGAACTTTCCATATCTTCCTTCGATCATGTAATAATTCCATCAAAGCTCTCGTAAACCTAGAAACGGGGACAGCAAAAAAAAAAAAAATTATCTGTGTTTTTGATCATTGGTAGTGACATGTGAGGCTAACGTCCTGTTGAACGCGTCACCCACCGGTCCTATAAACACGCACGCCGCGCATTGGCTCGCATGGAAAAAACAAACTAACTCTCATCGATGGCCACGTGGACAAAGGCGTGAATCTCGTCTTGTGTGATTTGATAGGGACGGAGTAGATTCAGGTTTATAATCCTTCTGTGGTTGTCCTGAGGCGTTTATTTCTCTTCCTAGATGGTTTACCACTCTCCTCCCAAGCAAAGGCAGGTACATTTCCTTTAACGTTGGCCTTAAATGTCCTTTGATCACTAGTATAAACATTCGTATAGCCAGGACGGCTATTAAAACGTGGTGCATGTAAAAAAAAGAATGTTAGTAAATTAGGTCTGCTGGCTTATTAATTATTGCCTTCTCGGGGGAAATAAAATTGTAATTTCCTGAGTTTAGAGAGCGCCCCTAGAGACATAAGCAGAGTAAGTAGATTATTACTATGGTCTACTTAATCATTGATTCATGATTTTATCCTCTGAAAATTGAAAAAATGTATATATTTTGGTTCATCATTAAGTCCTAAGTCCGAGAAATGAGAGATAGCCGTTATAGGAACATTTGTACTTTCCTCTACCCCTGTTTGTTCTCTTACGACCAACCAGCTTTACCCGGTAACGTTAAAACCCACTTAGTTTTTTGGCATTTATGATTTCTGCTTGACCCCTACAGCCCCTTAAACACAATACTGCTGTGGTTTTCGTAAAACATCGCTGAAATTGAAATAATTTTACACTTTCTCATAAATATTTTATTTTATTTATTCCACTTAAAATGTAATATTAGTTATAATATAAACCATTGCTGCTATTTTTACATTTCATTATTTAACAGATAGTATTTTGAAATAACAAAACATTATTTAAATATTGTATTTATATTCATATTATCTTTAGTAAGGAGAAATTGATTGAGGATATTGTGTAAGGAACGAGCTTGTGAGAATATTAAATAAGTTGAAAATAGGTTAATGTGAAACAGTTATAAGTTAAAAATTATTATAGAAATTTAATAGAAATTTGAAGTTAAATATTAAAAGTATAGTTAGGATCACCACATACAATAATTGAGAAAGAGACAATTACAGTAATCCTATTAATACAAAATAGGCCTTAATATTAGATTAGAAATTGAAATATAATGATTAGATGAAACACTTGGTTAAAATATAATATGTTAAAATTATTGACATAAGTTATGTGAAATTACAGTTTTGAGTATAAAATAAGAAAGTAAATTGATAAGTTAAATTTAAGCCTATTTATGATCAGTAAGTTGCTAATCAATAAACAGTAGTCCTAAAAATACAATTAACAACATCAGAATGTATTAAAATATAAGATAGATATATAAATTTTGATAAAATTAAATTAGGTTAATAAGTGCTCATATAGGCCGTTCCTTAGCTAGGTTGGTTAATTCCTCTCCTTAATATTCCTTCGTTGGGTTGAAGTTTATTGACGACATGTTTCGGCTATTCAGCCATCATCAGGTCTCTTAAATCTAAAGTGGGGTTGAGATGTTCTCCCCTATGTTATCCGGTAGTGGTATGTATAAATTATAAAATTGTAACCATTGAAGAATTAATTTAGAAATTCTGTTGTCAAACAAACAATGAAAAAACAATGAAAAGAGAAAATATATATATAATTTAATAATATAGATGCCGCTATTGTGTCTTTTGATGCCAATAGAAAGAAATAAGAAAAAATAAGATTTTTTTTTTTTGTGGAAAGTATGAATTTTGAATCTTTAAATATTGTGGAAGATACTTAATTGTGTGAATAAGGGATTGGCTTTCGAATTTGGTTTGTTCATTAAGAATGGTGTTGTGATGAAAAGAGGCATTGTATATATGGAGGTTTTCAGAAATGTTCATTTAAAAAAAAAATATCTTATTTTTCGTATTTCTTTCTATTGGCATCAAAAGACACAATAGCGGCATCTATATTATTAAATTATATATATATTTTCTCTTTTCATTGTTTTTTCATTGTTTGTTTGACAACAGAATTTCTAAATTAATTCTTCAATGGTTACAATTTTATAATTTATACATACCACTACCGGATAACATAGGGGAGAACATCTCAACCCCACTTTAGATTTAAGAGACCTGATGATGGCTGAATAGCCGAAACATGTCGTCAATAAACTTCAACCCAACGAAGGAATATTAAGGAGAGGAATTAACCAACCTAGCTAAGGAACGGCCTATATGAGCACTTATTAACCTAATTTAATTTTATCAAAATTTATATATCTATCTTATATTTTAATACATTCTGATGTTGTTAATTGTATTTTTAGGACTACTGTTTATTGATTAGCAACTTACTGATCATAAATAGGCTTAAATTTAACTTATCAATTTACTTTCTTATTTTATACTCAAAACTGTAATTTCACATAGCTTATGTCAATAATTTTAACATATTATATTTTAACCAAGTGTTTCATCTAATCATTATATTTCAATTTCTAATCTAATATTAAGGCCTATTTTGTATTAATAGGATTACTGTAATTGTCTCTTTCTCAATTATTGTATGTGGTGATCCTAACTATACTTTTAATATTTAACTTCAAATTTCTATTAAATGTCTATAATAATTTTTAATTTATAACTGTTTCACATTAACCTATTTTCAACTTATCTAATATTTTCACAAGCTCGTTCCTTACACAATATCCTCAATTATTTAAATATGTCGAGACAGTTGAGCATTTACTATGTCGTCAATAAATGATCCAAAATGCAGCTCCTGTAACTCCAATTTTATTTTATTTTTCAGGTGAGTTTTGAGACACGAACATTGGAGACACTTTTCATTGGGAATTGACGCTCTACTGCGCCTAATCAAAGACATATTTTTAAAAAATTCTATGAAGTTAAAAAAAATTAAGATAATCGTCAAGGTACGTATTTGCATGCTTCACTAAAACAAAAACTATATAAATATAAAATTATATCTTCTTTATTTTTAGTCCCTTCTCTTTATTTTATAGTAGATTACTCTTCAATGATGACAGGTTTCGAAGTTATCAATTTATTAACCTTACAATTTTATTGTCATATCTCTATTAATTATTTTACAATTACATTGATTTTCCTCAGACCTGAACATAGTGTATCATCAGTAATAACACCGACACATGTCGTCATAAAAGACTAAAGCTATTATCAAATAAGTAGAAGGGAATTCAAATAAAGAATATATAATTTTATCATTTATTACTCATTTATTGTCATTTTTGTCATTTATTACTCCTTACCAAATCAAATAGTAACATTATTAAAACATATATCTAAACATAGTTTAACCAAGGAGATATTTTTATCTGCAGTAACCAAACCATATAATTGGATATATTGAAGCTCAAAAATTATTTATTATGTATGTATCCTTGTGTTGGCTGTGTTGTATACGTTGCTGTTTTGTTTGTTTGTTTTTTGCACCACGTCTTACTATCCGCTTGGGTTTACTCATGTGTAGTAATTACCTTAATATGTTAGGGATGAGGAAGGTTGAGTTTTTTTTGGAAGTGTGGCCAAATTCAGAATTTGCGTGTAGAGAGTGGAAAACCATTTAAGAAAAGCTACTCTCAATACACCCGACCGGGATTAGAACTTCAATCTCCCCGTAATCAGCAGTCTAATCAATTGCGAGAGTAGCGCGTTAGACCATGCGGCCACCGAAGCGGGAAACTAATTGTTGACTAAAAAAACCACTCGTATCTCACCTGATTTGACTTGCGTAAAGAAAACAAATTTTGACCTGACAAGTATTCAACCCAAAGTCCTCAAACAAAGGTTTGAAGGCTTAGTGTCACTTTGTTTTTAATTTACAGAAAGTATTGAAATCATTTTTGTTTCATATATATATATAAAAAAAAATGAAGATTATTTTGTTTTTTAAAAGTTCAACTAAAAATCTTTCTATAAGACAGATGTTAACGTCGAAATAAAGTGTCCTGTTCTTTGGAAAGGATGAAAGGTTACGTTAAAGAGCTTTCATAAAGTTACTTATAACGGGGGGAGGGGGGAGAATACAAGAATCTTGAGGCTTAAGAGTTTACAGAGCCCACAAAAAAAAGTTTATCCAATATATAAGTGTGAAGAGAATTCTTAACAAAAGAAAGTTCTGTCCAACCCTTAAAATATTTCATTCTTATCAAACTAAAGTTATTTCAAACTTTAATACAAACTTAAAAAAGATCCGTGCCGAACTATTTTAGCTTTATCTATTCTAGAAGTGTTTATAAATTTATCCAATTTTTTATAGACAGACAGCTAGAAAAGTTATTAGATCTACTTTCATGTATTCATAAATCATACAATGTGATCCTCAACTTTCATTTATGATAAATATTATCAATGCCTATAAAATAAGACTAATAAAATACAGCCCGCTTCGATGGCCACGTGGTCTAACGCGCTACTCTCGCAATTGATTAGACCGCTGATGACGGGAGAGATCGAGGTTCGAATCTCGGTCGGATGAACGGGGGATGATTTTTTTCTAAATGGTTTTCCACTCTCCCTCCACATAAATGCGGGTTCACTTCCTCTAAATTCAACTGTCCCAATTCCTAATCCATTAGCGTAATTAGTGCATAAACGTATAACTCTAACAGATAGTAAGACGAAGTGCTAAAAAATAACCAATTTTAAAAGTCTTTGTTTATGTGTGTACCACGTCTAACTCCCCTTCCAGTTATTCCGCATTTGATTACACTAATCAATTAAGAGTGGGTAAAGTACAATTTGGAAGAAATGTACCCACACTAGTATAGGGAAATTCACCCTAAACACACCCAGCTGGGATTAGAAATTGTCAAAAAATTAGACTAAGTTTCCTAAATTTAAAGATATATGTGGGCTTATTTCTCATAAATTAAAAATCACACCAAAATTTTATCATCCAACTCCGAGGCCATAACAGAAAAATCATTAATCACGAGAGAAGCTTATCTGAAACTTTAACAAACTTGTTTTAATTTATTAGTAAGCAATTAAGGAGGGGAAGGGGAGGGGGGACAAGTATTAAATTAATAGTATTAGTTTCATGACCAGCGAATACAAACTTTTAGCCACCCAAACACGGAGTAGATATATTCTTCTTAAGAATTATTCAGGTGAATTCTAAAAGTTAACTAAAGTATAAATGAATGTGACCACTTTACTAGAACCTTTTTACGACAGTTCTTTCCTTTTTTTTTTTATTTACCACCGCGTCTTACTACCTGTTCAGGCTATACGCATCTATGATAACTACTCTAATGGGATAGGGATAGAAATGAAGCATTTTATAGGTAATCTATACTCCATTCACGGTAGGAATTACTCTCTGAAAGGTCTTTTTTCCTACCATTATCCTACTATATAATAGATTTCTGGTAAGGAAAAAGGCCTTTCAGAAAACAATTCCTACGCTGAACAGACTTTACCCACATTTGCGTGGAAGTAGAGTGGGAAACTATTTATGAAAAACCACCCGAGCTTCCCGTATTAAGGAGGCCGGTCTGACATGAGAATAACACCCTAGACCGTTCAGCCACTGAAGAGGGTAAGACAGTTCTTGAATCATCTGAATTCAGATTATAAAATTTAGATCTAGTTTTTTTTTTTTAAACACCTAGTTTGTTCCTTTTGGTTGGGTAAGGATTTCAATAAACACGTTTCATTTTGGTGAACGTGAATTCAAATAAATTATTTTTTATTTTTTATTATGATACTGGCGTGATTTGACTTTGATATGGTAAGCCAGATGCAAAAGATTTTAAATTTTTAACAACTTCACACATCCAGGTGAAAGGAGTTAATGTAAGGAATGTGACTAGCATTTTTTATTTGTATTTAAAATGTGCTGATCATCAAAGGCCAATATGTTTAAGACATAATGTTCTAGAACTGTTGAAATCACTATGCGTTGCAAATTAAATTAAATCAAATGTTACTACTGCAACTAAATATTTTATTTATTTTGGGGATATTTGTTTTATAAAAAAAGTTAAAAATACTGACTTTTGAATCGCATCCCCTTCCATTCCACCTTAAGAATCGTTCTTCATATCTTTGCCTCTTACTAAGGATAAAATTTTATTGTTATTATTATTATTATTATTATTACGTTCATCAGAATTGTTACTAACGGTTTAATCTAAGTATTGAGAATGTTATAGAATTTTTTTTTATAGAACATACATCAAAATATGCGTGGAGATGATATGAAAAATCTTTCCCCAAAAAAATTTGCACCCAGCCGAGATTCGAGCCTTGACCCCCCCTTCCCCCCCATCAGTGGCAATCATGTATATTGCGATACTGACGCCTTATACCATAAGTACATGCGCATGGGTAACCAATGATCATAATCAGTACTATCATTAAAAATAGGACAAATTAAAAGGAACAATTAAAGACTATTTTGAATTTAATTTTATGTTTTTTTTAAAGCCCCAAGTCTTTCAATTTAAGGTTATACCCATATGCACTAATTACATTGGTGAGTTAGGGATGAGGAAGGCTGAATTCAAAGGAAGTGTAGCCACTTTTGTGTGGTGGGAGATTGGAAAACCATTTTGGAAAAAACTTAGTAGACCCGACCGGGATTCGATCCCCGATTTCCTTGTCGTCGGCAGTCTGGTCTAACACTATTATGACGCCTTAGACCATGCAGCCACCTAAACAGTTAATTTCTTGCTAAATTGCGATATTCTTGCCAAAAAATAAAAATATAAACTTTTTTACGTGATAAAATTCCATAAATTTCTGGAAAAGAAAGTATTTTTTTAAACCTTTCGATTGGGTCCTGGTTTGGCCAGATGGACATAGGGACTATATATATATAAAATAAATTTTGGTAAAGTGTCGTCTGACGTTGTATCAGTTTCATTTTTCACATTTGATTGCAAATTAATTAGAGGCTCTAGGTGCTCTAGCTGACGAAACGATAATAATAAATCAATTGCCAGTCATAATAATAAAACAATTGCACCGCGAGAAAACCGCATGGCTCGTAGCTTTCCGTATCCATGGTTACCAAAGCCTCAAGAAGACTGCATCGGTCTCGTTCGCGACTATTCGGACAGATCTACACTTGGTCACGTGATTGCATATGCAGCTACCAACGCCACGAGCCAACGCGACGCCGCATAAGTTGAATATTCGGATACAGCCCTGGATCATCCCTCATATCACATATTCGATGTACAAGTCATTTAAAAAAAAAAGATTTAAATCGATTCTCTAGAAGCGTGGGCATCATTTTCTTAAATGTCTGTTTTGCTATTGAAAATTTGTAACATTCTTAAACAGCGTAATAATATATGTGATTTTTTTTTAAAAAATAAGAACATTCGGTTTGGTGAACCTTTAGAAATGTATGTCAAAAGTCATTGTTATGTTCTGAAACTGCGTCTTCCCATTTGAATATTTTTGAAATTTGAGGGCACTCTCTTGGTGTATCAGCTTTAATTCATAATTACTCACTCTATAGCATTAGGAACTCAAAAGTTCACTGACGCACTCACAGAAGTACACCACCTATCCCTATCTTGAGCTAGTTCTATCCAGTCCAACTCATTACACCCTATCTATATATTGAGCTAGTTCTATCCAGTCCAACTCATTACACCCTATCTATATATTGAGCTAGTTCTATCCAGTCCAACTCATTACACCCTATCTATATATTGAGCTAGTTCTATCCAGTCCAACTCATTATACCATGTCTTTATATTGAGCTAGTTCTATCCAGTCCACCTCATTACACCCTGTCTATATATTGAGCTAGTTCTATCCAGTCCACCTCATTACACCCTATATCTTTCAGGTTTATTCTAATGTTATTCTACCATCTACGTCTAGGTCCTCCCAATGATCTCTTCCCATGGGGTTCGCCAGTTAGTACCCTGAAACGGTTCTAGATTCTCCCATTCGCGCTGCATGTTCTGCCCACCGTAATCTGTGAGATTTGATTATCCTAACAATGTCTTGTGATTAGTACAGGATATATAATTCATCATTATGTAACCTTCTCCAATCTCTAGTAGCCTCATCCAAAATTGAAGATTAAGAAAATCGATGGAATATAATTCCCGGAATCAATTCTTAAAAGGAATCTCTTCATGTTTTAAATAAATATATATAGTTATATTTATTAAATAATGCTGAACTATGTCAGTTGGATTAATAATAATGCAACGGAGATCAAGTATTTTCCTATAAAACGCCAATTCTCCCCATTTTCTTTAAATCGAACGTATTCTTCCACCTATAAGAAACTATAATCACCTCTTCTTACTGTAGTTTTTGTCGTCCTCGGTGGTCTTGGGGTAAAGTGCTCGCCTCAAGACCCGATGTTTATGAGTTCAAACCCAGGCTGAGTCACCAGATTTTTCTTGAGTGATCCGTAGCACAATTTCCTTCAGAGGGAAAGTAAAGCCGTCGGTCCCATCTCGATTGTGGTATATAAAAGAACCCTGGAAGTTATGTGAAAATAACTTTCCCAGCAAAATTGGTAGGCCCTTTCACTCTCGCTCATAGAAATTCTCCTGTGCTGATATAATCAGTCGGTTCAACATGTGCGCGTTAAATAAATAAGTATTATGTTTTTTCTAATTGTTTTAAACAATTAAATATTTCAAGAAATACTGAAAATGGTATTTCTCTATGTTTATCGTCAAAGATATCAAGCTTACCTTGATGGATTACATTATGGTGTAACATATAAGATAGGGCCATAGTGTAATCCATCAAGGTAAGGCCATCACCTTGATAAATTATTAAGTGTACACTCATATTACGGTCAGACTAAAATATTTTATTACCTAATCAAACAATATTTATGGACACTATTAACGTCAATGTAACTACGATATGAACTATGGCATCAATGACTAAAGAGAGCAATGTTTTTAAAGTGAAACAGGGGGGAGAGGGGAGTGGGGGGAGAGGGGAAGGAAATACTGACAGAAAATATCCTGCCAATCATATAAGTCAAAATGTCCTTCTGGTAATCATATATAGTTTTTTAAATGCTTTGAAAGCTTTTAGAAACCGGTGTCAGAATTTGTAAAAGGTTTTATTTATTTTACATTAATTGTATTTGATTAATTTATGAATATCAGCTATATCGTCATTTGCTTTTTCTTCATAAATTAATCATACAGTATTAAGAATAAAAAACAGCTACGTTTGATGTAATTGACCGTTTGTAAAAAAAAAAAATTAAGAGTATTAAATATTTGACCGTAAGAAATGGATTATATATTCGATGCTTTAGCTCAATCGGCAGCGTGTCTATCTACTTAACTAAAGGTCCCGATTTCGATTCCCGGCATGGCTGAAAAATCTATCATTGGGGAAATGCGAGTTTACCCTTTCAGAGTGATGCATTAATGGCCGGGAATTGGATATTGTGCCCGTCCTAGTGTTAAGTTAGATTATAAGGGATATGAAGTTACGACAGGTCTATCAAGCCGGTAGTGGAACATTTTATATGGCTTGAATTAAAAACTGACCTAGGCCATAGGATGTAAACAGTAATTGATGTGAATTAAAATAAAGATACAGTATCTAATTCGATCGCTTGTGTGTGTAAACTTTTAGACGCTCTGTGTGAACATAACATTTCCCAGGGAACCGCAATGATATGACGTGATGACAGTGATTAAAAAGATGTGGAGCCAGTGGAAATTTTAAAAGTTATCTTAAGTTCAACTAACCATAACATGCTGACCATAGGAACAGTTACTCTTTCGGGAAATATTCTACTGCCGAGAATTGAATCCAGAACCTCTAGATCAGTATACAGGAATGATGACTACTAGACCAAAAGGCAGGTCTTTGGAAAGATGAACATTTTTATACTATCCCTATTTATTGATTAAACTTTACGTTTCAATGTTTTAGTTTTATTACTACTCATGATTGAAGATTTTTGTTAACTATATTACAGAATTTCACAAGATATGATTAAGAATAACAATAAATTGAATTCAAATTTGAGGCAGAGTGACAATAAATTGAAGTCAAGCTGACATATAATTTTAAACAGAGTTTGAAACCGAATGCCCTTCACAGTCCAGTTCAAGCCCTTTTATATCCTCGGCCAGGCTGCATCTCAATACAACCAGCCTTCCTGCTATTCGTAATATAGTTTGAATTTGAACCAATGAGTGATTGATATTTTCAAATCTCGAATAATATTCTCGAAGCTTATTCTATCGCTTTGTCTCTCTCTCTCACAAACCGTTACCAAGGGTTGCGAGCCTTGCACCTCACAAAATTCCTGACAAAAATGTACTTGTCAAAGATACTTTACATTTTATCAACCATAAATAAATTCTAAAAAATTGTGTGTGAAAAAAAAAGGGGTTCTTTGATGAAATAAGAAACTTGTTTGTGAGTTGTGACACATAATTTAATATCGTTTAACTTCCAAACGTGAATAAAAAATGTCAGTCGCAGTTTGAGGAAAGGTTAGAAAAAGAAAATGTAAACATTGAAACAAAAAAATATAAGAATAAATAAAATGTAAAAATACTTTGTAAATCAAGAGAAGAAAATTGTGTATGAAAATAGTTTTCTGAGCCTTGCATCATACAACCCGTTCGGGTTATCTGCATATCAACACTGGTGGGGTATGGAATATTGACATAGAAATTAAAAAAGTGTACCCACATTTGCTTGAAAGTAAATGAGAAATCCTTTAGGAAATAGCACATTTATTCACTCGATTGGTATCCGAACCCCGAGATCTTCGTCATTATAAAACCAGACAACATGAAACCAGCGCCTTTTCCCACCTACCAACCGGCGTAGATGAAACTTTTATCAAAGGTCCCTTTTGTCACCTGCAGGCCATTTAAAATATTTATCAACATAGTTTAGTTATAAAGAAAATAATTAAAATTAGATACACATAAACTACTGTAGTTGTTTGGAATTGTTTTAACTATAGTTTAAAAGTTATAAAAACAAAAGATTTTTAAAAAAATTTAAAAAATACTGAGATTTGAATTTGCTAAGAAAATATTTGGTCTATTTAGAATATTTTTACTTTAAAGAATGGATGCTACATTTCAACGTAATTTTATAAATAGTTTTATAGCATACTACTATTGTGCATTTTAAGTTTTCTTGAATGTATTTCAGATTAATTTTTAATCAAATTTAATGTGAAATTTAAACTCATCTCCCATAGCCCACCTTTAATGCTGAGCATTATATATCCGTCGTGGATTATTATATCACAGCTGGCCTTCCCTACGGAGTAGACTTCTATTGTGGACGGAAATAATTTATTACCCGCTTCGGTGGCCGCGTGTTCTAACGCGCTACTCTCGCAGTAGACTAGACTGCCGATGATGGGGATATCAAAGTTCGAATATTGTTCGGGTGTATTGTATTTTTTACAAAATGGTTTTCCACTCTTCCTCCACGCAAATGTGGATATACTTCCTCCAAATATAATCCTGTTAGTTCCTAAAACCACTAGCGTAATTAGTAGGCCTACATAAGCCTACAGTCCAAAAGGTTAGTGAGACGCGGTGATTAAAAATTATCATGTACTCGATTATAAAGGAGATACGGCTCATGTCCGTAATTAAAATCATTCATCACCCAAACTTCCGCTTTCATATGATATACATAATGGTTGCTTTCTTCCATATGGAAATAATTATGTTACCACTAAGACCTTAGTCCTGTCATATCAGGTTTGTCGGTGACATTTAGTGTGGTTACATTTATGTTAAGAACTTACCCTTCTCATACCGTTACTATGTGTAAATATCCAGATAGTACAAATTAAATAAGAAGCCAAGCAAAATTTTTTTTACCCATTTTGATGTAACTTAAATAGTATGCTAACCATCGTCCATAAAAAAAAATAAAGTTAAAAAATAAATTACTTGACAAAATTATACATAATTTCTCGCATAAATTTCAAAAATAATTAATAGCAAGTAAATGACCCTAAAATAAATTTTATTTGTTTTGTGAAAAACCAGGAAATACTGGTTTTTCTTTTGCTAAATAAAACTCCTTTGCTACCCATTTTTAACAAAATTATTAAATCAGTTTTCCAAAAATCTCATATGAAAAAAAGTCTCTAGTAAACGATCTTTAAATCAATTTTATTCCGAAAAACAAATATACAATACTATTTATCACATAGTTAGAGCCATTTTCGAAAACTTCAAGAATAAAACAAATTTTTTAAAAAATCTGTCACTAGTAAACTACGATTAATTTTAAAGCTTGAAAAGAAAATGAGAAAAATAGCCATAAGCTATCAAAATGTAGCATCTAAACATAAAGTTTGAACGAGATATATTTAATAGTTTCGGCTGTAGACTCAGGGCAAAAATAGTCAAGAGATTGTAAAACTCACTTTTTTTTTTCATTTCGGGGCCATACAGATCACCAAAATCCATCATAATCTCGAGGTCAAATAATTTTCACGATCACACTACGTACTTTACAGCTCACGAGGAAGGTGAAGGTTAACTTGATCGACAAAGCGAGAATTAATATCACTTGGTATGGGGTGGGGGACGGGAGTATGGAGGGGTCGGAGATCGCTGAGAGGTTGTTAAATGACATAACCACCACTGAGCCGAACAAAGACATAAATCCCCGGTGGAAATGTCATAACTCATAAGTAACAGGTATTGTGTCGACTTTCGTCCATTGTTATTGCTGTGTCACGTCTCTAAACCTTTTATACATATATATAAAATAGCGCACTTCAAACACAGGATACTTTCGTTGACTGCGCACATAAAGCGAGAGTTATTAGCTCGGGAACGAAAGAGAGACGAGAAAAAAAAAAACTGACCAAAAAACCTAACAAAGAGAAGGTGTTCCACGTATTTGACAGAACTGGAACAAAATTGTCCTGTTTTACAAGATCTGAGAGTATTCGTGGAAAATTAAATATCTCTGTGTGTTTTATAAATATTAGATGTAGAAATATAAAGGTTAAAGAATATAGACAGTTTCTTTCTCTTTTATCTAACCCTTTCTATTTCTACATTTAATATTTAGAAAGCACACAGATATATTTTATTTTACACAAATACGCTCAGATTTTGTAAAATAATTGTGTTAAATGCCAACATAGTTCTACGGATGTGAAGCGTGGGTTTATCAGAAGAAACACAAGAGCAAGGTGAATGCGGTTGGAATGAGATATTTAAGAAATGTATGTGGGAAAACTCGTATGGACAGAGTCAGTAATGAGTGGGTGCTGAAGGAGTGCGGTTTGAAAGGAAATCCAACACGTCAGTGTGAAATAAGAGTATTACGTTGGTTTGGACATGTTGAGAGGATGAGGGTGGATCGAGTGACGAAGCAAATATATGAAGGTAGAGTGTGTGGATAGAAAGGAAGGGATATGCCATGTAAGACGTGGCTAAATGTTGTAGATGAATATGTGAAAAAGGGAAACATTAAGAGTTTTAAGAATAAAAGAGCGTGTATTACTCAGTGCATCCCCAATTTACCACTTTTTAGTTTAAATCTATTGTAGCTCTTGTTTAGCTAAACTCCCAATAGCTATGCCTTAAAATATATCGTTATTAACTTTTGCTTTTGAATACACAGTCAGATTTAGACAGGAAGAAACGTTTTAGACACTTTTAAAAGCTAATAAATACCTATATATGTAAAATCATGTGATTTTCAACTGTAGTTTTTGTTGAACAAATGTTAAGCGCAAAAAAGAAAAAAAAAAATCTGTTTTTCTGAAAACTTCCTTCTTACCTAAATCCTACTCTACTTTATTTTTAGCACCACGCCCGTTAAGGTTATACGACTATGTATCAATTATTATAATGTTAAGAGACTAGGAAGGTTGAATTTAAAGGAAGTATACCTTTACTTGCGAGGAGGGAGAATGGGAAACAACTTAGGATAAACGACTCTTAGTACACCCGAACCCCGATCTCCCTGTTATCGTCAGTCTAGTATATTGCGGTAGTGACGCCTTAAACCACGTGGCCACTGAAGCGGATCCTACTATACAAATACAAAGTATGGAGTCTTTATAAAAGAAATATCCGAAAATCTATTAGATATTTATGAGCCTTATTGGCTAACATGGGCTCCATAAACTTGGATAGTACCGTCATAAGGGTAGGAGAAAATATGATTAATGTCTGAACCAGAGAATAGAGTACGTACCAAGGAAGGAGATTTGCACTCCATTAAGAAGGTTTATGTGTTTACAGATTTAAATCTCTGATTTATGATGCATGATGACTAAGAATCTGTGTACAGGATTTTAAAACTAGTTTAAACTCTCAAAAGATTTACTAGAATGGAATCTTTATCTTATAACTTTACTAAAATATGAATAACAAAAAATGTAATAAATGATATATTTATTCATAGTCAAGTGCATTGTAAATATATGATGTAGTAAGAAAAATACTATTGTCATTTATTTGCGCTGAAATAAAGAATACTTTAACAAAGTGACCAGTCAAACAGTTCCTTAGAACATAAAAGGAGAAAATATTGAATTTAATATTAATATTTAGCACCGCGTCTTACTACCCGTTCGGGTTATACGCTTAAGTACTAATTACTCTAATGGATTAGGAATTGTGAGGGTTGAATTTAGAGGAAGTGAACCCGCATTTGCGTGGAGGGAGAGTGGAAAACCATTTAGGAAAAACCACCCCCAGCTCACCCGACCGAGATTCGAACCTCGATCTCCCCGTCCTCGGCGGTCGAGCTCAACACGACTAGCGCGTTAGCCAACTACGCCACCGAGGCGGGTGAAAATATTGAAAAACTAGCACAAAGTTCTAGATTACCTCCCTGATAAATTTAAAAACGGACACGACATTGTACCTCTATAAATGCTTTAAAAACTGGTACAAATTTGTACCTATCTGAAAGGTTTAGAAACTGGTCATATATATATATATATATATATATATATATATATATATATCAACCTGTGTCAAACATGTCAAAGCAAAGAAATGCTTGTATCGCATTAAATAAGTTTAATACATGGTAGGAGTGTGGTAGAAACAAAGAAAGTTTTAGGGGAAAATAACTATATTAATTTGCTAATATTATTGATAAAATTTTACTGCATGTAGTTTTTGTAACTGTCGGATACTATTCTTCCTATTATACTCCTAGTAAATACGTTATTATGTAAGTAACTTTGTTCTATTCTTATCTCACCTCTGACAAGACGTGTATTAATCACAACTTGTGAATGTGAGGAATGCCAGGCCTCCACCGTGGTTCGGATTCCACGTTAAACTGTAGGTCCTCCATTTCATCTCACAATCACCCTACCATTACACACTAGCGTAAGTGCGTATAACCCGAATGGGTAGTAAGACGCGGTGCTAATAATAATAATAATCTATTCTTATCACAAAGTGACCGATATCAAGTTAATATATCCTAAATTTTAGTTCTGATTTACTTCACCGACAAGGGTTTAAATCTATAACCAGGCTACCCGCTTCGTTGACCGCATGTTCTAACGCGCTACTCTCGCTATAGACAAGACTGACGATGACGGGGAGATCGAGGTTCGAATCTATGTCGGGTGTACTGAGGGTGGTTTTTCCAAAATGGTTTTCTAATCTACCTCCTTGCAAATGCGAGTACACTTTCTCTAAATATAGCCTTCTTAATCCCTAAAAACACTAGCGTAATAAGTACATAAGCGTATAACCCAAACGGGTAGTAAAAAGCGGTACTAAAGATTTTTATATATATATATATATATAACCATGTAACGACGCGCTAGGTTCTTGTTTATTAATATTATTGCGACTGACGAGCGGATTACATGGAAATTAAATTCAAAACCAGAAATGACCAAAGCTGCTTTCAACGATAAGAAGATGCTACTGACTATCAAACTGTACCATGAGATAAGAACCTAAAAGATAAAGTGTTAACATGTGTAGCTTCACTTTTTACGGAGTTGAGACATTGACCCTGAGGACAAAGGATAAATTTGGAAATGTCGTGCTGTAGGAGAGTAGAGAAGATTTAAGGGCCCTATACACACACCAACTTATCGGGCCAACCAACCAACAAGCCGATAAATTGTATAGTATGTAGGCTTGTTGTCAGACCAAATATATAATTTTTTCTCCCCCGTTGGTCGGTTGGTTGGTACAAACCACCCGATCGCCAACTTCCCCACCCCGTCGTCCGACGAGTTGGTGTGTGTGTAGCGTTGTTGTACCAACCGACCAACCTGGTGCTAGTCAGTCACCCACTTTGCAAGCGTTCAGGTGGGTAGAGTCACAGTGCGCTCTTTTGTTCTATTTAAAATTTTGTCACCATACTGAGTATTTCAGAGAAACATTCATGATACATTCTTAAAAAAACTAAAATCATTTGAATCCAACGCTTGTAATAAAATTGCATGCGTGAAATATTTCTTTTTATCAACCAATTTTTTTTACCCACATTTTTCTTTTTTTCCTTGCAATATTTTTATGAAATGATAATCATGTTAACACGATTTCATTTTTTTTTTAAATTTGGATAGAGATGGATCCATGGCGTTCGTTTTGAGATCACGATAGCTAGTGACAAATTAGACCGCTAGTCGGGAAGTGTGGAGGCTCGCTTCCAATTTGTTGTCCCGACGGTCGGGCCGACAAGTTGATGTGTGTGTAAGGCCCTAAAGTGAACAAATCTGGTAGATTATTAATAAGTTATAAGAAGATTCAATGAAATGAGATTCTTTATGCAGGTGACTCTACGAATAAAGGCCAACTGTATGGGAGAAGTAATGTCTTGTTGAGTGATGTCATAGAAGGTAAGAGTGTAACTGATTAATGACCTCAAACAACTTTTGTAAATTTTAAGAACAAGATATGAAATTTATTATAAACTAGATTTTTATATATATATATATATATATATATATATATATATATATATATATATATATATATATATATATATATATAATATATTCGTAGTTGTCTGCAAGAATTGAATAAATTTAGCAGTTTTATTGTTTAAATAATATAAAAAATTTACTTTTAAGAGTGGTAGACTATTTAAATGTCAAGTTCAATAAACCCAGACCCGCCTCGGTGGCGTAGTTGGCTAACGCGCTAGTCGTGTTGAGCCCGACTGCCGAGGACGGGGAGATCGAGGTTCGAATCTCGGTCGGGTGAACTGGGGGTGGTTTTTCCTAAATGGTTTTCCACTCTCCCTCCACGCAAATGCGGGTTCACTTCCTCTAAATTCAACCTTCCCAATTCCTAATCCATTAGCGTAATTAGTACTTAAGCGTATAACCCGAACGGGTAGTAAGACGCTGTGCTAAAATAATAATAATAATAATAATAAACCCAGCCAGGATTAGAACCCCAACCTTTTCATCACTGGTAAACTAGAATAGAGTGGCCTGGCGTTTTATTCGCGTGCTCACCGATGCGATTTACTCAATCATTTATTTGTATGACTTGTATATTTTAAAAAAACTGATCGATTTGGTAATTAAATAATAGCTCGATCACAACCGTCTCAAATAATGAATAATTTAAGAACAATTAAATCAACTAAATAATAAACCAACGTTTTACTCATTTTTTTTGCACCGCGTCTTACTACCTGTTCAGGTTATAAGTCTATGTACTAATTATGCTAGTCTTAAACCTATGACAGACACAACATCCAGCCCCCGGCCCTTAATTCATCACTGTGAAAGGGTAAACCCATATTTAACCAATGATAAATTTTTCGGCCATGCCGGGAATCAAATCCGAGACCCTTATCTCAGTATACAATCACGCTACCAACTGAGATAAGGTGTAAGACTTTAATACCTGTTCAGGTTATACTTTGATAGAGTAGGGATGAGGAAGGAAGCATTTTTAGAGGTGATCTACCCGCATTCGCATGAGATAAGAGTGAGAAACTATTTTAGGAAAAAATCACACTTAGTAGACCTGACCGAGATTCGAACCCTGATATCCCAGTCATCAGCAGGTCAGTATAACATGAGAGAGATTCCTTAAGCCATTCCGCCACTGAAGCAGGCAAAATAAAATTAAATAATTTTAAAATTTTAGGTGGGTTTTGTTTACATTAATATTGAGCCATATACAATTCGAACATTCAGTTAAAATTATAAACTCTGTGATATTGTTTTGTAAATACACAAAAGAGGTATTTTAACATTGTTGATAATAGAGTCCAATCAACTGTTAGCTCACCTGTAATGCAACAGTTATTGTCTATTTCCGTAAATAATATAAGTACGAAATGTAATTCCATTAAGTTGTGCAGATTTTTCAATCATGGATATTTAAACCTTGTTTAGTTCACATAATTGGTATAACGTGACCAAATATAAGTTACTTTTTAAAATTTTAACCATTATTTCACATTCATGTGTGCATTGTCCCTCTGTGAAAGAAACAATGGCATTTAATACATGAGTAACTGTAATTAACTGAACTTGAATGTAAAATGAGATAGAACAAAAGTAATTCTTGTTTAAGAACAATAATTTGACTTCTCTGATTAAATTAGTGAAACATTGTGAATCTCTTCCCTGAATTTTATTTGTGAGATTTATATGAATCCTATGAAATGTTTAAGGTGGGATTGAAGGGAACGCGAGTTGAGATACCTTTTTTTTTATTCTCGAGAAAAAAAATTGGACCAAACAAAATAAAAAAAACTGCTCCAACAGATATATTTAGTTATATTTTCTACACATGGTGATATAAACAGTTCTTGATTGTTGTTAATGGATATAATGACATTTCTACAGAAACATTTTAAATTGAGAAAAAAGTTAAGGTCAGATTTCGCGATGTCCTTGACAAATGTTCAAGAAATGTTGAGACTACTATGTGTATAACATTAAACTAAACATATTTACCAAAGTAATACTTTTTTTGTGAGTGTGTGTGTGTTTCAGAAAAGAGGTTTTGTTATAAGAACTGTAAAAATACTGAGCTTCCTCTCCCTTCAAACCCATTTTAATCCCTGTGTTTAAAATCGGTGAGCTATCAGCGCATTTTATAAATTAGCGTTTAATTTATTTAGAGTAAAGGAATAAAAAAAACTAGAAAGAAGACACGTTTGTTTTTGGAAGATCTTAAGAGATTGTAACTAGCCCCATCAAGCGTTAAAATTGTCTCAATTTGTCGATGAATCGGAGCGACTAACTGACATATGTTAAGATCTTTCCAAGAACAGTCATTTCTACTATTCTCTCGTCGAGCCACATTCCTGAGTTATCTGTTTACTCTTGAACATCTTGTTCGTTTTTGTGTGGTTCGGCTTTGAACCGAGACAAGACTTCAAAAGTTGGTAGCCCCTGATCAGTATGCACCAAGCTCAACCTACCGGATGATTGGGTTCCGTATGCTGCAGGCGCCTTGATGCCAAAGCGAAGAAGAGCCAACAGTACGTACGTACGCTTCCCTTTTATTGCAAAAATACACACTTGACTAATTTTGTCACGGAAACCGAAATAGAAGAAAAACTGTGACTACGTGAATGGTTGAAAAGGAGTTTTTATTTTGAAAGGACGTGAGGATTTTTTTTTTTTTTTCTGGAAAAAAGATATAGAAATATAACTGAAAATATGACGGTAGATTCGTTTCAAAACATATATTTTTGTGTCCACGCGTACAGTTTCTTGCGGGTAATATAAGTGACGAGCGTAAAAATAAATAAAAATCCACTACAAAAATTTAATGTTGAGATAAGAGTAAAACAAAATCATGTTTGTCATTAAAAATTATATTAAAAACATTATCGTTTGTTGTTTACCAGATTGACATTATTTTACTGTTGAAAAGTCTTTAACTTATTACTATATATTTTTGTTTTTCACTGAGCTGATCACTGGACTATTAGTTCCTATTCTTTCCAAGGTCAATGTTAATGGAGATGCATAGCACTGCAGTCGGTTAGATGGTGACTTAAGGCGGCCAACTCAGTCAACGAGAAAGTATCAATCGCTGTCAGGCCACACTGCTTAATATACAATGGTCAGTGTTGTCTTATGGAACTACTTTTCTATTCTGCCTAAGCTTATACTCCCTTTCACTCCTAAGCTACAACCAGCCTTGATTATGTCGATAAGAAAGAGGTGAAAGAAAACTATGAGACCTCTCAAGACAAAGAGGAAAGCTCTCTATTTGTTCTCAAATATCTTACAATATTTTTTTTATGAATTCATAAAAAAAAATATGCAATTTTTAGAGAAAGACTAAATATAGAGCACTTTTTCATCAAACCTTGTCTCATAGCTCTGCGAATATGCTAAAAAAAAATCGTTGAACAGGAGCTAATGTCACATAATTATATATTTTTGTGTATTAATAAAACTCAAAATATTGGGTTGTTAAGGAAAAATATCCCTGTTGGAATCTTTCGACTTTATTTTGGCGTGAATCTTATTTTGTAATAACGCATCGTAGAATTAAATATTGCGTTAGATCTGAAAGTCTGCGCGGCAATTTCTCACTTACCGAGTCTTTAACCTTCTTTTACTCTGGGTTCACATTATTTCCGCATGACCAGCCTCGGTGGCGTAGTTGGCGAACGCGCCAGTCGTGTTGAGCTCGACCGCCGAGGACGGGGAGATCGAGGTTCGAATCTCGGTCGGGTGAACTGGGGGTGGTTTTCCTAAATGGTTTTCCACTTTCCCTCCACGCAAATGCGGGTTCACTTCCTATAAATTCAACCTTCCCAATTCCTAATCCATTAGCGTAATTAGTACTTAAGCGTATAACCCGAATGGGTAGTAAGACGCGGTGCTAAATAATAATAATAATAATATTTCCGCATGCAATGTTAACTTAGGTATACCCCGATTTTGGTTGGAAGAATTCAAACATATTTCTTTGCGGCAAACACTGATAACATTTTACCATATTATTCTTGTTATTTTATAGGTATTAATATTATCTATCAAAAATGACAGCTGTAGATAATATCACTTGATGTATGGATATATTAAAATTGTTTTAGTAACTTTAGTAACTAACTTCTACTGTTCTTCCTACCAAAATCATACTATAGTTACCTCTGTAGGCGTCTTGGATAAAATTTTCAAGCTCGCGGGCACCGTTAAAGATAGTTAAAGTTATTTAAAAGTCCACAAGCGTACAATCACACAACTTCTATACCATTCCCCTACTTCAAGCAGGAGAAGTTGGACGCTTTTGTCGTCGAGTTTACAACTTGTATTTAGCACAAGGGACACATGGACGTTGTATTAATACTTGCCATAATATAAGAGAAGCTACCACGGGGTGTCGTTGACTCGTATGTTAGGGCACTTATTATTAAGGGTCAAATCCCCGCGCTTCCATAAATGTTTCACTGAAGTTAAGACTTAAAAGGTTAAATGTTCTGTCGTTGAATGTTAAGTACATAGCAGTGAATGCTAATGAAGGTGACTCTTTGGGAATGAGTACTTTCAGTTTGTGTGCATACTCATGTATTCAAAATTTACCCGAAAGTTCACAAAAGGAAATATATAAATTAAATTGAAATAGTTTAGGTATATATTTTTTAAGGTTTTTTTTAACTTTAAACTTTTTTATAAATCACGTATACGCACAATGTGTCTACTTTCTAGGATTCATTCTTCCAACCTTTTTTTTTATGTTTAGCGTAGTCTCTCACTACAAATTTGGGCTATACGAATATGTACTAATTACGCTAATTTGTTAGGGGGGGGAATGTTGACTTTATAAGATGTGTACCTGCATTTTCGTGGAGGAAGGGGGTAGAACCATTTAGAAAAAACCCACCCTCAATACACCGGGATTTAAAGTCCGATCTCCCTATCATCAACTGTCCATTTTATTTCGTTAGTGACGCCTTAGACCAATTGATCACCAAAATAGGTCACCCATCATAACTAACCTTTTTTTGTTTAACAACCCCTTTTCTTTTTTATTTGATGCCTCAAGTCAGAAAAAAAATCATCATAAACATATACCATGAATTTGGTAAGTCAAAAAGAGTAATAATACTAAAATACACAGCCCTCATCGAGTTTTTGTGTTCCAAGCAGCAGTAATGTTGTGATGCATTTTCTAATGTACTTGTGAGCAAACCCCCTTCCTCAAAAATATGTCAATCAATCACATTTCATAAAAAGTTTGCCAGGGCGTGCCACTGAAAGGCGTTCTGTGAAATCACTATGCGTTACTGACAACTAGACGGAGGTCGGTGACCTGGTGGTCTAGGGGTAAGGTGTCAGACTTCTGTGCTGGGGGTCCGGGGTTCAATCCTCGCTCCCGGCACAGATTTATCTGATTGCCAAACCCTTCCTTCACCTTTGACAAGATGTGTATTAATCACAACTTGTGAATGTGAGGAATGCCAGGCCTCCACCGTGGTTCGGATTCCACGTTAAACTGTAGGTCCTCCATTTCATCTCACAATCACCCTACCATTTCACATTAGCGTAAGTGCGTATAACCCGAACGGGTAGTAAGACGCGGTGCTAATAATAATAATAATAACTAGACGGAGAAATTGACGATAGAAATAATGTTACTTTCAATTTTAAAATCTACAACTTGCAATGAAGTAGACAATACGTTACATTTAAACTACTATTTCTACTATATGGAACAATAATTCTAAAACGTGTGCCAATATTCAGTGCCAAATAATGATTGTAATCTAATAATATTATGTCATGGTCAATGGATATTTAATACTTAAGTTTTAACATACATTCTATTCCTAGTTAGTCATAATCAAGGTTACAGAAACACAACTTATGATTTAATAGAATGAATCAAATTCTAAGAAATTATTTGCTAGGCCCCATCCAATACTAGTAGGCTAGGAAAGATTTTTCTTGAAATTTACTCTACTCAAATATACTATACATGTTGACAGTGTTTTATTACTATATGAAATGTAGTGCTGGAGAAGACTTGATAATATCAGGTGGACAAACAGGTGACAGATAAAGTCCTAAGAAGAGTGGCTGGGAAGAGAACCATTTTGGATGTGAATATTCGGTACAAAGCAAACTGGATCGAGCATATCCTTAGGAGGTACTGTCTTCTACATAACGTCATAGAAGGAAAGGTTGAAGGAAAGAGGAACTTAGGAAGAAGGAGGATTGAAATATTAGATGACTTGAAGGAAAGAAGACAATTCTGGGAGCTGAAGGAAGAGGCAGAGGACATGATGCAATGGTGGTCTAAGTTCACTGACAAAAGGAACGGACCTATTTCGTATGACAGAACACCTAATACTAATAATAATTATAGATAACATTATTTTTTATTGTTTTTTGACAACTTTAAATCTGGCTTCTTACCAATGGTATACCAACAGATTCAACATTTAGTTGGTCGAAACAAGAAAAGGCGTGTATGACTGCACTAAGAGAGTGATATAAATCTACGAACTATATTTAGAACATGCATGAATAGCGTACGATTATAAACACAATATATGGTCCTCTCAAAATATATCTGATAAGAGATTATAATGATAGATATCGTGTTTTCGATAAGTTATAATTTAATCAAAGTTGGACGCTAACCAAGTTTTGAAATACGGATTTATGTAACTCTAGTTTAAAAGCATTCAGACTGAAAGTTTTTTTTTATGTAATCACATTATCTGTATGAATATGATATGGAGTTCTGTATTTCACAATTTTACATAAGAGATCAAACTTATATCTTACTTTAAATATTGATATGGCTGAAAAAATTTAATGTGTGGTTCCTAATTTAATTTAAATAAAATTACTAGTAGTAGTTGTCGAGTGTTGTGAGCGTTCTAGAATTAAGTTCATTTGTAAGTCATACGCTGATATAATAATTTGATTTATAAAGCGCATTAAAATACCCCTGACGAATAAAATGTATTTTTTTTTTATGAAATTGAAGTATAGCTAGCAAGTCAAACTTGCTACGATTGTATTGGATCGAGGTACTTTTAAATGATTTTGTAAGAATAATATAGACTACCTACAAAATATTGATGAGTTGACAATTATTTGCCAAGAAGTTATTCTAATACTATATATCTTCGGTTGTACAAACATTAGGGCGAATGACGCCAATGGTAACCATAGCAACGCTACGGAAATATCACACGAGCTTGCCAAGGGCTAATGGAGCGCGATCCTGGGTAAATTGTGGAAACTTCCCGACTTCTGACCTAAAAACAAAACAAATTGGATAAAAATTGAGACAGATTTTTATGTATTTTGTTGGAATCTACTACCGAGCTGCTGTGATGAATCTCTAGACGCCCAGAGTACGGCCAAAGCCGGCACAGCTTGCACAAACAAAGGAGTATCAAGGCGAATGCTCGAGTCGGATCCAAAGGACTGTGTATAGGAGACGTGAAATATGATTTTAATTATTAAAGAATAGGTTTTTTTTCCTTTTAGCATAAATATTTTTTTAAATCTATTCTTAGCACTACCTCTTACCACCTGTTCAGTTTATACGCATATGTATTAATCACGCTGAGTTAAGGATTAGGAAGGTTGAATTTAGATGAATGGTATCCAAATTTGCGTGGAGGGAAAAGGGAAGATCATTTAGGAAAGACCACTCTTGACACACCCTTTCAGGATTCGAGCCCCGATCTTTCTGTCATCGGTAGTTTAGTCTATTTCAAAAGTGACGCCTTTTAACTTTTGACCACTAAAGCGAGTAACACAAATTTTGGATTAATCTAACATGTATAGAGGGAGGTAGGTTGTTTTAGAGGAAATTCAACCCTATTGACGTGGAGAGAGAATGAGAAATCCATAATGACACGTGGTATTTGGGAAAACAACTCCCAGTGCACCCAAACGGAAATTTAAACTAACTAAATTGTGAGCTTGACGCCTTAGACCATGAAATAAACGATTTGGGCTCACGATGTTACTTTTGTTAATTTATTTTATATCTGTGAAAAAAAAAACTGGTCGTGAGTTGAAAATACAACTTTACAACATTATTTTTTCAGAAAAACAAAAAAGAGCAGATTTTCGGGAAGGATTTAGAAATATTTAAAGTTAATTTAAAATAAATTTGTTTTGATTTTTCACTTAGCTAACAGTAAAATTGAATGGGTTTTGTTGTATCAATGATTTTTTTTCTAATTCATGTTGAATATTTTTCTTTCACTTAGGTCATCATCTTAGACTGAGGGTGTAGTATAGTTATAACAGTCGAATTTATGTTAAACACTGTTATTTTTAAACCCCAAGTTTTACTTTATCACGATTCCTATGAGGGAGAAAGTATTGTGGTCATTTAAAATATAAAATTGAAGGTTTTGATTGGTTTTGACGTCTCGTGATACCTTAAGCCCAAAAAAGCTGTTTTCGCAATGTCGTCTGTCTGTCTGTCTTATCTCGGCCTAGAGACGAAACCATTTTATTGATCGGGCTAAAACTTGATATCTAGGAGTTTGATAAAATTTTTCAAAGTAGTGTTTAGAATTAGCTATCCAACACTAAAATTAAGGGTAGTTTATTTGAAGGTAATATTAGGAAAAAAGTGTTTTTCTCAAAATCTTCTCAAAGGATTTTGATTAAAATTCGTAACAAGACTGTTTTTCATTTCAAACAAAAGGGCGCATTTCATTTATCCAGAAAAATAACTTTAAGGGTATATTATAAAAGTGGATATTTCCCTATTTCTTTGAGATATGAAATAACTGGTCACTGTGAAATTGTAAGACTAGTAAAAATAAGAAACTTATATTTGAAATATAATTTTATAAAACAAAATTTCCCAATATATAAGTAAATATATTTTTATGAAACAAATAGTTCCAATATATAAGTAAATATATTTTATAAGACACATAGTTCCCAATATATAAGTAAATATATTTTATAAGACAAATAGTTCCCAATATATAAGTAAATATATTTTTATGAAACAAATAGTTCCCAATATATAAGTAAATATATTTTTATGAAACAAATAGTTCCCAATATATAAGTAAATATATTTTTATGAAAAGTTCACAATAAATGAATAAATACATTTTTAAATAGATGTCTGGAAAGTGGGAAGTTGATTGTTATGCTCTTTGGTGAACAGTGAGGTTCCATTTTTCTCAATATGTTTCTGTAAAAGTGTATATTATTTCTTTCACACTCTTTGGTGGAATATGATGCTCCTCACCCCATTATGTTTCTGCAACAATATATATTACTTCCGTTTCACATATCTTACGAGTTTTAAATACATGTCTTGATTTATTTTTAAATGCATTTAATATATTTTATTATAAGAATAAACATCTAACAAACCTTGTATTAAATTCATCGTTATCAAACAAGGAGAGAGAGAGAGAGAGAGAGAGAGAATCAAGTTAGGAAGACACTCAGGCAGAGACGCCTTACAAAGTATAAAGACCGACGCGAAACGTCGGTTGGGGCAGATGGAGAACTGCCTTTCCCGACCTGGTATCGTATAAACCGTTGGGTTGTGTTCTGTGAACTGCCGACAGAGAGAGATGCCAGGGTTCTATTGATCGCTGGATCCGGGAGGCGACAAAAAAAAAGGGGGGGGAGTTTAGAGGGGGTTACCCTAGGGAAGAAGAAGGGAGAGGAGGAGGTGGAGGTTGCCCCCAAGGACCAAAGCCCGGTGGGGTGTAAGGGGAAGAGTTTGGGGGTGCTTTCAAAACTACTCCTGCTCGAGTACCTTCTGAAACATACTCCAACGAAACACCCTCTCTTTCACAGTGGTTGGGAAGCTTGTGGGGATAAGGGACGGTGGAGGGGGCGGGAGGGGTGTAATACGTACCATCAGTTAATTTTACTTTTGTGGTATATTCGTTATATTTATTTGAAACATAAAAAAAAGGGTTGCTTTCTTATTATTTCCTGTTAGCATTATGCTCTTTCAACAAGAAGAGGTTACTGCTGACCAGCAAGTTGAGTTTGGAACTGAGGAAGAAACTGATGAAATGTTACATTTGGAACATCGCGCTGTATAGAGCAGAAATTTGGACTCTCAGGAATACTGAAAAATATATACTCGGGGGAGCTTTGAAATGTGCGGGAGAAGACTTGAGAAGATCAGTTGGACAGACAGAGTGACAAATGAAAAAGTCCTGAGAAGAGTGGGTGAGAAGAAAACAATCTTGGATGTGATTCTTTGGCACGCAGCAAACTGGATCGGACACATCCTTAGGAAGGACTGTCTTATGGACGACGCTATATAAGGAAAGGTAGAGGGAAAGAGGAGCTTAGGAAGGAGGATTCAAGTATTAGATTGCTTGAAGGAAAGAAGAAAATTCTGTGAGTTGAAAGAGAAGGCAGATGACAACGCGCATTGGTGGTCTAAGTTCACTGACAAAAGGGATGGACGTGTCGTGAGACAGTACACCTAATTATTATTAATAATATTAATATTTAGCACCGCGTCTTACTACCCGTTCGGGTTATACGCTTAAGTACTAATTACTCTAATGGATTAGGAATTGGGAGGGTTTAATTTAGAGGAGGTGAACCCACATTTGCGTGGAGGAAGAGTGGAAAACCATTTAGGAAAAACCGCCCCCAGTTCACCCGACCGAGATTCGAACCTCGATCTCCCCGTCCTAGGCGGTCGAGCTCAACACGACTAGCGCGTTAGCCAACTACGCCACCGAGGCGGGTTAATTATTATTATTATTATTATTATTATTATTATTATATTATTATTATTATTATTATTATTATTATTATTATTATTATTATTATTAGCACCGCGTCTTACTACCCGTTCAGGTTGTACGCACTTACGCTAATGTGTAATGGTAGGGTGATTGTGAGATGAAATGGAGGACCTACAGTTTAACGTGAGATCCGAACCACAGTGGAGGCCTGGCATTCCTCATATTCACAAGTTGTGATTAATACACGTCTTGTCAGAG
Organism: Timema podura; assembly: GCA_033556935.1. Lineage (NCBI taxonomy): Eukaryota > Metazoa > Arthropoda > Insecta > Phasmatodea > Timematidae > Timema > Timema podura. Next base: position 23,520,561 of record JAVRXN010000005.1, read on the forward strand.
GTGTAGGAAGGGTTTGGCAATCAGATAAATCTGTGCCGGGACCAAGGATTGAACCCCGGACCCTCAGCATAAAAGTCTGACACCTTACCCCTAGACCACCAGGTCACCAACAGAACACCTAATAATAATAATAATAATAATAATAATAATAATAATAATAATAATGATGATGATAATAATGATAATGATAATAATAACAACGCTCTGTAATCATATAGCAAAACCTCTAGACATTGTTTTAGAAAAAAAAAATGAATGATGTAAGCCCGTAAGCGAGATATACTGACCGAGTGGCCACCGCATGTTTAAGAAGATAGTGCGAACCTTTGCAGATAGAGTGTGCCATGTGGTCAGCACAATGAGCCCTCTGGCCACTAAGCTCAGTTTTCTAGACCAGAGCTGCTACTTCTTTAAAGTAGCTGCTCATTTTGTCCTCACGAAGCTGATTTGACCCCATTACCGACCCACTACTTCACATAAAAACATGGAATTGCCGGGTATCGAAGTCAGAACTTCGACTGTAGCAAGGAAATCTGATCAATAGACCACATAAACAGTCTTTGTGTAGAAAACATTTTAAAATTTTGTTAGAAGAGTGTTAACTAATAAATAGATTAGAAATTAAAAATTATGGTACCGCTTCAGTAGCTACATGGTCTAAGGCGCTACCCTAGCAATATACTATACTGACGATGACGGGAAGGTCGGGGTTCAATCGCAGTTGGGTGTATTGGGAAGGGGGGGTTTCCTACATGTTTTCCACTCACCCTCTACGCAAAAGAAAGTACAATTCCTCTAAATTAAACCTTCATCATCCATATCACATTAGCGTGATTAGTACATAAGTATATAACCCAAACGGGTAGTAAGATGCTAAAAAAAATCCATTATATAAAATCTTCCTAACGTAAATTCCAACATTTATTTCACAAGTAAAACGCAGTCAAATAAAAGGCGGAACTTCTGAAAAAGTTAATTATAATTGAGTTGTAGCAGGCACGCACAAAGTTAGAATTGCTTTAATCTAATATTAGGCATCTAGCGAGTCCACACTCACAAAAGAGCAAGAATAGAAATGAAATTAAAGGACGAAGACGGTGATACTTCATTAATATAAAAAATAATCCTTTTTGTGTTTCTTTTATGTATGCTCAATTTTTAATAAGGTTATATAACAGCAAAATGTACAGTTTAAATTTTGAACCATGAGCGAATTATCTTAGCTTCAATGAAAAAGAGCGGATTCAATATAATTTAAAATGTAATGTAAGTAACCTACCGGGCTAGCCCCTTTTCTATTCTAAACTCAAACATATTAATGATTAATTAGATTAATTTTTTAATTAGTAAGCTACGCCTTAGTATGAGTATGCTATCTATTATAAACTAAAATGAAATAGTGTAGCCTATTTAAAATATATATCCGCTTCAGTGGTCACATGATCTAACGCACTACTCTAGTGTTAGACTAGACTGCCGATGACAGAGAGATCAGGGTTCGATCCCAATCGGGTGCAATGAGGGTGATTTTTCCTAAATAGGTTTCCACTCTCCCTCCACGCAAACACGGGTGCACTTGCTCTAAATTAAACCTTCCTAATCCTTAACACATTAGCGTAATTAGTACATAAGCGTATAACCCGAACGGGTAGTAAGATGCGGTGCTAACGGAAAAAAATCTCGTAGACAACGGCTTCTACTGAACCGCTGACGCAACCGGTTCTGCGGAGTCCTTTGTAGGGAAAAGTTTTACACTCGCTAAAATTACCCTCGTCGAGAGGAAACACGTGTCATGGGTTTTGATAAGGTCTTTGCTAGCTGATGAGATAAACTCCCCTGGCAGGATCAGTTGCGAGTTGGGGTCTTGCGCCCCCCCCCCCTCCCCCTCATGAAGGCACGTGCTTTGCATTGATTGTTTTATTAAATTATTATTATTATTATTATTATTATTATTATTATTATTATTATTATTATTATTATACACCGCGTCTTAATACCCGTTCGGGTTATACGGACTTACGCTAAAGTGTAAAGGTAGGGTGATTGTGAGATGAAAATGGAGGACCTACAGTTTAACGTGGGATCCGAACCACGGTGGAGGCCTGGCATTCCTCACATTCACAAGTTGTGATTAATACACGGTCTTGTCAGAGGTGAAGGAAGGGGTTTTGTCAATCAGATAAATCTGTGCCGGGACCGAGGATTGAACCCCGGACCCCCAGCACAGAAGTCTTGACTCCCTACCCCTAGACCACCAGGTCACCGATTGTTTTATTTGTTATTAGTAGGTATAAGGTAGCTAAAAAGAGTGATATAATACTATACTATTTTTAGTGTATAAATAAAGGGTTCAAAGATATAATGCTAACATTCTCATAGAACTGTAATGTTATGTTCGCGTCTAATTAAAAATTATTTTTATTAATCTACAAATCAAAAATATTATATACTACAGTATTATAAATAGTAAATTCTAAGAAAAGAGTTAACTAGGATACGCCATTATCACGGTTTCTAATGCCCTGTGCACACGGGTGGTGTTTCCGTACTGAATTCAGTACAAGTCAACTTTTATCGACCCGACTTGGTGGTCAAATAGTATAAAGTGTAACTCTAGCAATAGGCTGGGCTTGCGACGACGGAAAGAACGGTGTTCGAATCCTGGTAGGGGTTTCCTGAGGTTAGTTCCCCCTAAATGGCTTTCCACTCTCTTTCCACGCTAATGTGGATACAATTTCTCTAAATTTAACCTTCTTTAACCTCAACACATTTAAGTTATTTATATATATGCGTAAAACCGACAGTTATACGATGCAGTGCTAGAGCAAAACTACACATTACCTTTTAAAAGATTAAATAAATACTATTAAGAGTAGGTCCTAATTTGTAGCAATGATTACGTACAGAATCGTGCAAAGAAGAGATACATTAGCAAACTGAATTGAGGTTTCTTAGTTATTAAAACAAAGGTAAAGTGAAATATCTTAGTTTTGAATGAAAAACCACTTTAAGAGAATGGTTTTAATTAAATGTATTCTGCAGATATATTTACTGTTTTTAAAACGTGCAAGATTATTTCGAAATACACATTAAACTTAATTTATACAAGCACACACTATTTTCTGAAAGGAATTTATTGTTGCCGATATAATTAACTATTCACAAAACAAGGATGAAAATAATGACTATTTCGAATGCGAGTCGAACATTTCATAGTATTTCTTGATATACCTCGATTTCCATACGAATGTAGATTTGAAACACCTTTTAGAAAAAAAGCAAACATATTTATGGGGTCAACTTTGATAGCATTTTACTATATTTTAGTGTTATTAAATAAGTTTAAATAATAGTATATCTATCAAATGTTACAGAGGACCATATGACCTGACGTATGAATAAGTTAAAGTAGATCTATTCTCTTTGTCCAGGTGTCAGATATGTTCATTCGTAAGAAAATTGCGTGTTGTTACCATAATTACTTCGTTACAGGTTTCTCGGGTATAGAACTCTTATACTTTTGTTTTAGAAAAAGGTTTTTTTTAAATTAAAAATAAACACAAAGGTTATATTAATCATAATAAACATTTAAAAATTCTTGTCGTATAGATATTACTAGACCCACATTTGCATGGAGGGAAAGGTGAAAACAATTAGGCAAAAAAAAAATTCAGTACACCCAACTACGATTTGAACCCCAATCTAACCTTCATCGGCAGTTTAGTATATTGTGAGAGTGACATGTTCTTTAACATTATCAGAAATGCTCCGAGCCAGCAGAAAATTCCACCCGCCTATCAATATGTTCATAGATTAAGTGAATTTTTAAAAAAAATATTTTTCTACGAAATCCTTTTAATTTTGCCCAAAAGCGTTCATGATTATTGATGCAGGTTCCTGTGATTAGAGCTATGAAGTTTATTTTATAATTCACTATACAGTGGGGAAACTTAAAAAAGCTATAATACACTAAAACATATATTTTATGATTATAATTAGTTTTGATAATATTCCTCCATTTGTTATGAATTATAAACTAACCCTTCCCCCAAACCTAACTTTCCATGTCTCAAACAATTAAAAGTTTGGCCTAGATGGGATGGGTAAAATACATTTAGAGTTTTATTTATTTACTTTTCTGCTACGTTGTCACGGATGGAAGGAAATCATAACCCAACTTGTATTTACAGTTTCGGTGGCCGCATGGTCTAAGGTGTCACTATATACATAGAATATACTGTCTCTTACAGGGAAATCGTAGTTCGAATCCCGGTCAAATCTATTGAGGGTGGGTTTTTTTCTAAATGGTTTCTCACTCTCCTTTTACGCAAATGCGAGTAGATTGACACTAAAATTCTTCTTACCTCATCTCTACTCCATTGAAATAATTATAATATATGCGTATGACCTGAAGAGATAGTAAGAAATGATAAAAAAACTTGTATTCGTCTAGAAAGTTGAATAATTATTAATATAATCACATATTTGTAGCCGACGATTTACGCTAAGTCCATTATAGACTGTCTTAAAATATGAGTGAAGAATGACCCTGGGCACGGGACGATTCCTGGATAGCTAAGTGGTAGAGCATTGGCGTACTCAGCCAAAGGTCCCTGGTTCGATTCCCGTGTTCATGTTTCATTTTTCAATTTTCAGAATATGAATAATTATTGTCAAATCAAATAAACCAATGATCGTGATATTGACAAAGCAGGTGCCTTAATGTGTTTATTATAAATATTAATACCGCCGGTTGGGAGGGTTTTTTGCTGTAAACTATTTTTCCCAAAAGAAGTTTAAGACGTGTCTTGCCCAGTTTCTCTGATGAATTAAGTAGGGAAAATATCTCCAATTTTTGTACTTTTTCAGAAAAACTATTTACTTTCTTCCGTCAGCTGATAACCGATTATGTTTATAACTGAATTCAGAACAAAATTCCTATGGTTACAAATTAAATATTGTGCTAAATGTCTAAACTTTACGTTACCTGCGGTCAGTGCTGGATTTACAGGAGGGCTCAGGGGGCCCGGGACGGGAAAAATCAAAGAGGCGGCAACCTTTGTAAAAAAAACTATTGATATTGTAAAAGTTAACATTATCCATCTCTTTGTTACTCTACAAACAAAACTTTTTGACGTGAATACGTCTTTAAATTTGCTACCATACGGGGGCAATCCAAAAAACCTAATGATAACAAAATCGAGAGATACAGTTTGGTGTTGTAGTTTCGAATCTTTCCTCTACATCCAGAATTAAATTATACCACTGGATAGCTAAAGGATCAAAGAATTCATTACGATAAGCGAGAACAGTGACGCATCGCGCGCGGTGGAGGGGGAAGCGCCGCCATTTTGAGGTTATTTTGCTGCGTATCGAGATTTGCAATTAGTATAACTTTTGACTCGGAGAAGCTACGATGTTCGTTTAGGTTTTAATCGTCAGCTGACGTAAAAATCTATCGATTGTATATTAAACATTAGTTTAAAGTAGTGACAGTGAATATTTTATTTAAAAAATATAACCCGTTACATAAACGTATTCACGTACAACACACGGCCGTGTCCATGACACAACCACACCCATTTTTTTATAACCAACAAGTTCTATACCGTTTTGATCTACTGATTGGTATGAATATTATTTTCCTTTCATTAAAAGATCATTTTCTACGAGCATAGATTGTATTAAAGGTATCATTAATGCATTTCTAATTGCTATGAATCTGTATTTTATTCTATAATGTATTAAAAAACTATTTTTAACGTTATATAATAAACATTTAAAAATATCACCATGGTGGTTGATTTTTTTATTTCAACACATTTAAAGACAAGGTTTGCCTGGTTGAGGGTGACTGTGTCTGAAGGTGTTTCCGGGTTGGGGCGTCAAGATCTGCGTAGCCTATAGGAAGCAAAAATATAAATCAGCCATTGCCTGCGGTACGACAAATTTGGTAGTTAATCTAATACATAAATTCGTTACAAAACTTCCAAATGAATAATAATGTGGGGAACAATACAACGTTTGTTTTGCATTTCAATCAGTATCGACCGCTCCTCAAACTTGATTACAATGACAACGTCGCTTTCTCAAAGTGTCATAAAATATTTCCTGTATTGATTCAAGAATCAATTTCAGTACTCAACTCAGGTCACGTATGTTAGGTCATCTTCCTTCGTCACAAATACATCTTCAATAACTTTGTCGGACATAAAGGTAGGCTACACAGAAATAGCAAGGAATGTTCGTTTACTGATACATTTGAAGTAAATATTTTATTTAAAACATCCATATTTATTTAATCAAACATAACTTTTTGTCGAAACTTCTCACTAACCGTTAAGGTTATAAGCGTACGAACAAAGTATGCTCTTTGTTGTTAAAGATACTAATGCGTTAAGGACGAGGAAGGCCTAAGTTTATAAAAAGTGAACCCGCATTTTCGTGGAGGACGAGTGGAAAGACATTTAGTAAAAAAAAATCCAGTACACTCAATCGGAATTTGAGTCAACCTTTCTCATTTAAAAAAAAATTAGCGTAATTAGTTAGTTTTTTAGCACCACGTCTTACTACCCGTTCGGGCTATACGCCTATGTACTAATTACACTAATGGATTAGGGACTAGTAAAATTTAAATTAGAGGAAATGCACCCAAATTTCAGTGGAGGGAGAGTGGAAAACCGTCTAGGGAAAACCACCCTTAGTGCAGCCGACCTGGATCGAACCCCAATCTCCCAGTCTTCATCATTCTAATTTATTGCGATAGTAGTGCCTTAGACCATGCGGCCACCAAAGTGGGTGCGTAATTAGTCCATATGCGTCCTACTCGAACGGGTAGTAAGACGCGGTAACAACAATTATAAATACAAAATGAGATCTACGTTTTATTCCTACCACTCCTATCCGTGATTTTAGAATGGATGTTCTCTAAAATGCCAATAAAGAATAGTCACTTTACAGTAGAAATGCATTTCTAACAATCTCGCACTAATGAATTCCAAAAGCGTATCTCTGAGCTACTTTTGTTTGCGGTGTTAGACGTATATATGTAAACCCGTAGCCTAAGAAACCCACGGATTTACAATGATCCTGCTCTTGTTATCAAGGGGGAGGGGGGGGTATTTGTGGAATTTGCAAGGGTTGGTGTAAAGGACGCGAAGAACATTTCCTGCATATAAATTAAGAGCTTAAAAACAATGTACGGCCGCACAGAAATGTTTTCATTAGGTAAAAATCCGACGGACTTTATTGATACAATTATCGGGGGTGAAAGGGGGGGTAAGAGATAAATGTTTTTGTATTTTTGTAAGAATAGTAAATATTTTACACTAAAGTTAAAGCAATAAATGATGGTGCCTTTAAATACCTTATTTCTAAAGTTGGTATGGAAGGGATTAAAAAATATAATTTCATTTTTAATAGATTACAAATTATATCTATATTTTTGCTAGATAAACCTTTAATTTTTCTTTATTTTAAAATTTACATTTCAAGATTTTTATATTTAGTGTAATTGTACCCGCATTTGCGTGGAGGGAGAGAGGAAAACTATTTTGTAAAAACCACCCTTATTACACCCGACCAAGATTCGAACCTTGATCTACCCGTCATCGGCAGCCTAGTCTACTGCGAGTGTAGCGCGTTTGACCACGTGGTCCCCAAAGTGGGTCTTTTTTAATTGCTAAGCTAATTTATCCCCCTGGCCTAGACAAATAAGGTTTCGCCACCACTGAGGTTGAGTAAGTTAAAAACGGGGGGGGGGGGGGGGTCATTTTGCCCCTGGTAACGGACCCGATTTGAGCACCTGGCAGGCTTGGTAGCCCCTGTACACAAACGCATATACGTCGAAGCCGGGATTTTAAAATTTTGATTAGAGTTTTTTTTATTCATTAAAAACTGGGTCGGAAGCAAAGCATTCACTAAACTAAAAAGAAAAACTACATAAAAACATATTTAATCCATCTAACGACGAGCATATTTGAGGGTAAATCTTAAATAATCGTGCTACTAAATAAATTGTCACTGCCGTTGTTTTATGAAGTGATGTTATATTTTTTTAATAAACCTACTGCGCAGGTCGCAGCCGATGAAATAGAAAATAGATTTTCTCTTCTCACTTGACGTCCCCATATGTATCACCTGAGTTTATGTGGGGTAGAGAAGGTGGGGGGAATGACTCAATCGAAGGGGTGAGTAATAATTACATTGGGGGTGAGGATTAAATTTTACAACGTGAGTCATCGCTATAGTGCCCTTCCATTGGGTTCAGGAACATTAGTGGCATGGTGATTCATTGAGAAGAAGAGTTATTATTGTGAAATGGAGAGGAAGGCCCATCTCCGTAACTGAGGTGGCTAGGAAGATCAACAATAGGTATATATAGGTGACAAAGGAGCCAGAATATCAACAAAAGGTATATCTAGGTGACAAAGGAGCCAGGAATATCAACAAAAGGTATATCTAGGTGACAAAGGAGCCAGGAATATCAACAAAAGGTATATCTAGGTGACAAAGGAGCCAGGAATATCAACAAAAGGTATATCTAGGTGACCAAGGAGCTAGGAATATTAACAATAGGTATATTAGGTGACCAAGGAGCCAGGAATATCAACAATAGGTATATCTAGGTGACAAAGGAGCCAGGAATATCAACAAAAGGTATATCTAGGTGACCAAGGAGCTAGGAATATCAACAATAGGTATATCTAGGTGACCAAGGAGCTAGGAATATCAACAATAGGTATATCTAGGTGACCAAGGAGCCAGGAATATCAACAATAGGTAGATCTAGGTGACCAAGGAGCTAGGAATATCAACCATAGGTATATCTAGGTGACCAAGGAGCTAGGAATATCAACAATAGGTATATCTAGGTGACCAAGGAGCCAGGAATACCAACAATAGGTATATCTAGGTGACCAAGGAGCCGGGAATATCAACAATAGGTAGATCTAGGTGACCAAGGAGCTAGGAATATCAACAATAGGTATATCTATGTGACCAAGGAGCTAGGGATATCAACAATAGGTAGATCTAGGTGACCAAGGAGCTAGGAATATCAACAATATGTAGATCTAGGTGACCAAGAAGCTAGGAAGATAAACAATAGCTATACCTAGGTGACCAAGGAGCTAAGAAGATCAATAATAGGTATATCTAGGTGACCAAGGAGCTAGGAAGATCAATAATAGTTATACCTAAGTGATCAAGGAGCTAAAAAGATCAATAATAGGTATATTTAGGTGACAAAGGATCTAGAAAGATCAATATTAGGTATATCTAGGTGAACAAGGAGCTAGGAAGATCAATACTATCTATACCTAGGTTAACAAGGAGCTAGGAAAATCAATAATAGGTATATTTTGGTGAGCAATTAGCTAGGAAAATCAATAATAACTATACCTAGGTGACCAAGGAGCTAAGAAGATCAATAATAGATATATCTAATATCTAAGTGACTAATGAGCTATGAAGATCGACAATAGGTCTGTCTAGGTGGCCAAGGGACTTGGAAAATCAATAATAGGTATATCTAGGTGACCAAGGTGCTCTTAAGATCAACAGTTGGTATTTATATGTGTTTATATGTTGAGAGTTTGTGTAGTTTGTATGAACATAAAACAAAGTACATATTTTATTGGCTTGTTACTATCGTCCAAAACTAAGCAATATATTATTGTTTCATTCATGAACAAGTATATAATCTTGTTCGAGCAGCTAAGCTTATTTTTTCCTCTGAGAGACTCCTGTTTGAAACCAGGTCGGGATATAGTTAAGTCTTTAACCTGTGCCAAGAGATTCAGAGCCGCATCGATTAGGTGGACGGACAGGGTGACAGATTAAGTCCTAAGAAGATTGGGTGAGAAGAGAACCATTTTGGATGTGATTCTCCGTTACAAAGAAAACTGGATCGGACACATCCTTAGGAGGAACTATCGTCTGTACGGCCTCATAGAAGTAAAGGGTGAGGGGGGAAAAGAAGCTTAGGAAGAAGGAGGATTCAAATATTAGATGACTTGAAGGAAAGAAGAAAATTCTGGGAGCTCAAGGAGGAAGCAAAGGACAGCGCGTATTGGTGGTCTAAGTTCTCTGACAAAAGGAATGGACCTGTCGTAAGAAACAACATATAATAATAATAATAATAATAATAATAATAATAATAATGATAATGATGATAATAATATTTGGTTGATTCTCGAACGTCAGCCAATCTCCCATTCGACACTAGTTCCTTGTCATTCGCACACTGGGAGATTGGTTGGTTCCCGGTACTTGACTATTATTACAGCCCTAAGGTTGCGGTGACATACGAGTAAGTCCGTACCGTGCACACGAATATGCTCACGCCATCACTAATCGTATCGTGTACACATATCCGAGCCCACAAACAAGGTATGCACCATATCCTCAACCTTACGGAAGTTCCGCTCAACATTGGGGTTTGCTGTTGTCAATATTCAGGGATAAAAGCACTTCCAAATGAGCGGTTGTTAAACGACTCCCTTTTAACATATTCATCATAGCGGGACCATTTTAATCGTAATGTGCAGTTTGAGTAAGCTCTTTGTGAGGTAGGATTAAGTGCTACCTGAACCTAGATATTTAGAAGCCGGCCGAAGGATATTTGTGTCTTCTCTCTAGTGAAACCATGTTTAAAATTAGCCTTTAAAAAACTCTCCTTAATGGCACCTAGTGATTCCCGTCCCAAGAAGCGCAGACATTTTAACCTGAAGACTTCGAGTCTGGTGAGTTTGGTGTAATGTTTGTGTAAGAGCCCATTTGGATGGCGTCATCCACGCCAAGGGTAGTCAGACCATGCTCAACTTTAGGGATTCAGCTCAGCTACGAGTAGCATTCCAAAATGACGGTGGAACGAGGAGTGCTAAGTGAAATGAGCGGGAAGATTAGTAAATGGACCTTGGTTTTTCGGGCCTTGGAATACATTTACGGGTCCAAATTTTCTTCTTCATTTCATGCGAGAGATTTTGATGATTAATTTTATTTCTATCTCCTCTATCAACAAGTCCTAGATAGCTCCGACACCTTTCAACACGAGATCGGTCATTTTTATGACGATCCGAGTAGCAAGTCGCAAAACAACCCTCCGGTGATAATCTGTGAGTTGTGCTTGGTCCTAGTTAACGCATATGTCACCACACGTCTTTTAGGGTTCCAATGGAGTTGCAGCATTGCACCTATGAAGCAATAAGAGTAATAAATGGTGCCAGAGGGTCAACCTCTTGAGTATCTACAAGGTGTTCCTGTTTGAATCCCGGTTATAGTATCCTATTTGTATTCAGATTACAGCTGGTTTTGGATGCTACCATGTTTTTGGATTCTCAACCTTTGCCTAAGACATATGTATTGAAATAACACATATAGACCTATATGTTCATATATATTTGTTTAAGGCACAGGTTGAGACATCAAAAAACACGATAGCATCTGACCCAGCTGTATTCTGAATACAAATAGGATATTCTGACCGGGATTTTGAACAGGAACACCTTGGAGCTACTAAGATAATAGCCCTTTGTCGTATTATTATTAATCTTCTTGCTTTATTTTATATATATATATTATATATATATATATATAACCTAATCGGCGGGTATGTGTATTACATATCAGACTCATCTAGTCTGGTTTGCTGGTGACGGGTATGTCGGGGTTTAAATCTTGCCAGGGTGTTCTATGGGTGAATTTTTACTAAATAACATCACTTTTCCTCCATTCAAATTTGGTGCATTTCCACCATAATTCTACCATCCTAATCCCTACCTCATTAGCTCGATTGAAATGCACTTCAGCCTAGACGAGCACGTTAGTTTTTCCCATTCTCTCATTTGCTTTTTAACTGGGCTGCTACAAACGTTGCAGATTCTGATTCAATTCCCACACCCCTTACCTTTAACCCCTCCACCCACACCTCTTTCCTTCCGAACGCTCTCTGACTGGAGATATAGTTTACCTGCCACGATCTTCACTAGTCTGAAGTATTTACCTCCCAGTAATTAACAAGTCCTCTCAGTTAATTGTAGTCTCCTCGACAAAGTGATCGGAGCGTTGTTAGTCTAGAACAAAAGGAGAGAGAGAGAAAGGTGATGTGTGGCTGTGTGAGAGATTGTGTCTATGTTTGTGAGAGGGAGTGTGTGTGAGAGAGATTGTGTCTATGTTTGTGAGAGGGAGTGTGTGTGAGAGAGATTGTGTCTATGTTTTGTGATAGGGAGTGTATGTGTGAGAGAGTGTGTCTATGTTTGTAAGAGGGAGTTGTGTGAGAGAGAGTGTGTCTATGTTTGTAAGAGGGAGTGTGTGTGAGAGAGAGTGTGTCTATGTTTGTGAGAGGGAGTTTTTGTGAGAGAGTGTGTCTATGTTTGTGAGAGGGAGTTTGTGTGAGAGGAGTGTGTCTATGTTTGTGAGAGGAGTGTGTCTAGTTGTGGAGGAGTGTGTTAGTGAGAGATGTGTCTATGTTTGTAGAGGGAGTGTGTGTGAGAGAGATTGTGTCTATGTTTGTGAAGGGAGTGTGTGTGAGAGAGAGTGTGTCTATGTTTGTGAGAGGGAGTGTGTGTGTGAGAGAGAGTGTGTCTATGTTTGAGAGAGGGAGAGTGTGTGTGAGAGAGAGTGTGTCTATGTTTGTAAGAGGGAGTGTGTGTGAGAGAGTGTGTGTCTATGTTGTGAGAGAGAGTTGAGAGTGTGTCTTGTTGTGAGAGAGTGTGTCTATGTAATTGATGAAGAGTGTTAGTTTGTGTGTGAGAGTGTGTCTAGTGTTGTGTGAGAGAGGTGTGTCTATGTTTGTAGAGGATTGAAGAGTGTAGTGTAGGATGTGTATAGGAGTGTGTCTATGTTTGAAGAGGGAGTTGTGTGGTGAGAGTGTGTTGTGTAGATTGTGTAGTGTGTTGTTGTAGAGTTTTGTAGTGTGTATAATGTGTGTGTGTTGTTGTGGATAGGGGGATGGGGTGTGGAAGTGTGAGTGTGAGGGTGTGGTGTGTGTGGTGTTGTGTGTGTGTGTGTGTGTGGGTGGTGTGTCTCGGTTAGTGCGTAGTTTGAGCTGTTGTTTTGTTTTCTAGTTTTGTAATTTGTGCTGTGATAATGGGATTTACCACCGGGAAAGGAACAGTCCCCCTGATTTCTAATAATTACGTCATCCGAAACGGACCGCAACGCGCGAATGGGCAAACGCACAATGCGTCATCCTAACCCACCCATCACCACTCTACCCCTCCTTACCTCCTCCATCCCTTTCCATCCCCACCCCACTAGAGAGCCTCAGGCCCCTGCGTCACACGCAACTCAGGCGTCGCGGAGAATTGATCTCACTTGAGTATAAAGGGATGAAAAGGAATAGGTGGACTTTCTTGAACGTGTCATGTTTTTCTTTTCATCTTTAGTCTCGTGCGAGTCGGGGGGACTTCAACGTCGCTCCATCAGTGCCACAAAACACTTCTCTTTTTCAAAGTCATGTTTGACATTCTTGGCATAATATTTACCTTAAGGATAGAATATATATTTGGCTTACCTTACACCCTTTCAGATAACGGCCTATTATTTTATTGCATCTACTCAATATTTATTTATGTCGTGTCATGGCTTGTTTTTATTTAGCACCGTGACTTACTACCCGTTCGAGTTACACACTTAAGCACTAATTACGCCAATGGGTTAAGATTAGGTAAGGTTGAATTTAGAGGAAGTGAGCCCGCATTTACGTGGAGAGAGAACGGAAAACCATTCAGGGGAAAACCTCCCCAGTTCACCTGACAGAGATTCGAGCCTCGATCTTCCCGTCCTTGACAGTCCAGCTTAACACGATACCAGCGCGTTAGCTAACTACGCAACCAAGGCGGGTCATGGCTTGTTGCCAGTATAATAATTATAAAGTGTAAACATTACCATCATTTCGAGTCGGGAATGTAAGCCCCCAATATTAACCCTGTATATTCTACAGTGGCGTGTCGTAGAGTGTTGCTAGGGTGGACAGAGCCCCCCCCCTTTTTTTTTATCACCACGTCTTACTACCTGTTTAGGTTATACGCGTTTATGATAATTACTATAAAGGGGTAGGAATGAGGACGGAAGTATTTTAGAGGTAGCCTAATAGTATCTGTGGAAGAAGCGTGGGAAATCATTTAGGGAAAAACCACCCTCAGTAGACCCGACCGGGGTAGTTTCGCTGAACAGGTAGTAAGTAATTCGAGGTGACAAAAAACAGGCTCTGCCTACACTAATATAGAGGGGTTAAGAATGAGGGTTAGCACTCCTAACTCCAAATAATAGTAACGTTTACATTTTATAATGTTTATTCATTTATTGTTATGCTTAGGCTTATATTATATCTAAGAGCTCAGCCTACATGAAGGGAAATATTCTTACGGTGGTGTATTTCTTATAAGAATGAGACTTCAGAACCAGTCAAACAATCCTCAATTTATATAGGCCTACTATTTCGGGACAAAATTAAAATATGACTTAACTTGTTTAAGGAAGGCTAGAGCTACGTTTTTAATAATTTATTTGGTTCTCGGAGCCGCAACAATTCGCATGAAACGTCTTTGCAAAAATAACTAATTTTACCTTTTCAAGCAGGTTACATGGCCGAATTTACATTTTATTTTAACAGGGCAAAACACATTATTTGACTTAAACACAGACATTTACGAATTTTAATGTCCTCAAAAATTTTTTATTGAGTCACTATTATTATTATTATTATTATTATTATTATTATTATTATTATTATTATTATTATTATTATTATTAGCACCGCGTCTTACTACCCGTTCGGGTTATACGCACTTACGCTAAATGTGTAATGGCAGGGTGATTGTGAGATGAAATGGAGGACCTACAGTTTAACGTGGAATCCGAACCACGGTGGAGGCCTGGCATTCCTCACATTCACAAGTTGTGATTAATACACGTCTTGTCAGAGGTGAAGGAAAGGTTTGGTAATCAGATAAATCTGTGCCGGGACCGAGGATTGAACCCCGGACCCTCAGCACAGAAGTCTGACACCTTACCCCTAGACCACCAGGTCACCGGTTATTGTGTCACTAAAAATATACTTTAGCTAATATTCGATTTGGATTTGATTTGAAAATAAAATCACTATAGAATATTAAATTTAATTTTTTCCTTATTTTTAGCACTTCTTCTTAGTAATTGTTCGGTCTGGCCACATATGTACTAATTACTATAATGTGCTAAGGATTAAGAACGTTTAATTTAGATTAAATTTCCCGCATTTTTGTGTAGAGTGAAAGGAAATTTTATTCAGAATAGTTAGTAGTTGATAAAAGATTCAGATTTTTTTTAACTAAATAATCTTGGATTCAAACAGGTTTTGGTCAATTTTTAAATAATAATATTAATGATAATAATATTTCGCGTCTGGGACACATAATTCATAGCCCAGTAGTGGAAATATTAGCCAATACTTATGTAGCGTTGCCCAGGGGCCGCCCGAATATACTAATCGTACATCCTTTCCGTGAAGGCTCTTTCCATGTCCCGGTGAGATGATGGTGATAGTGAGTATGAGGGTGTGGAAACACTTAAAACCTAACTTAAGCCTAATTAAACAAACACTGGTTAACATTGGGGTAACTCCCCTTTCGAGGGGAAAAAAACCCAAGATACCTGCCGAGAATCGAACCCTGGACCTCTAGGCTCGTATGCAGATGCACTGACCACTACACCAAGGGACCGGTTAATTTTTTAATTAAGCTCTCCTTTCCAATAAAAACTAAAGTAAACAAAAATTGCTCTATCCTTTAAGACGATTGTTTGAACTGTAATGTCTACAGCTATGTGTGCAAGCCAATCAGATTTTCTCTAATAATTGGGAGACGTGCCTTGTCGTCGACGGGAGAGATTTATCTAATGCACACACCTCCTGAATACTGAATAGAGTCTAATCGGGTCAATATAGCCATTGCTACGTGACTTTGTATCACTTAATGAACAACTCGTTGGAAAAAAAAAAAAATTCTTTCTTCTTGAAATTATTTCGTGCGTAATGGAAGTGTTGAATAAAATTCCCCGCCACACACACACACACACACACACACACACACACACACACACACACACACAAAGTGCCAATGTGGTTTATGGCGACAGAATAGATGTTGTCAACATTGGTAGTCTGAGGTAAAGTGCTTGCCTTAGGACCCGATGTTTGTGGGTTCGAACCCAGACGGGGTCGATGGATTTTTACTAAGCGATAAAAAGCCATAGTACAACTTCCTTCGAAGGGGAAGTAAATCCCTGGAAGGTATGTGAAAGTGACTTACCTAGCAAAATTGGTAGGCCCTTTCGGTCTCGCTCATAGACATTCTCGTTTGCTGTTATAATCACTCGGTTCGGAAAGTGCAATTTAAACCTCAAATAAATGAAAAAAGATGAAAATGACATAATAATCTAGCATAAATTATTATACGCCAGAAACCAAGACTAGGAAGGAGAAGGAGGTAAGATCTTGAAATACCTTGACCACTTCTACTTAAAAAATACTATATACTATATCAGGACTGGTGTTTTCAATTTTTATCCACTGTTGAGAGATTTTTGTGCATAAATATGCGTCTCTAGTAGTGTCCGCGTCCGTTATTGAGAAAGTCCGTTATGGGCAAATTGTTTCCCCGTAAGAGCTAATGTTATTATGCTAGGGAAACTTTAACTGTCCGTTATAAAAGAAGAATCCGCTATTTAGAAGTGTCCGTTAATGGGGATTTTACTTGATTGTAAAGAATAAGGGGCTTACCTGCTTCGGTAGCCGCATGGTCTAACCCGCCATCCTCGTGTTGAGACTAGACTTCTGAGGGCGGGGAGATCGGGCTTCGATCCCAGTCAGGTGCGCAGAGGGGGACTTCCCTAAACGTTTTTCTACTTTCCCTCCACGCAAATGCGGTGGACTTCTATCTAAATTAAACCTTCTAAATCCCTAAAACATTAGTGTAATTGGTACATATGCGTATAACTAAAAAGGGTAAAAAGACGCAGTGCTAAAAAAAATAAAAAATTAAGGGTTTCGTTTCCAATAAATGTTTGCCATGTTGCCACGTTATGCAGATGTCTTCCCCCTGTGTTTTGATACGAGGTTTCTCCCTCTTGTGCGCTTTAGATTTTCTCCGGTCTAGAGCAGAGCATTATTCTTGATCGTTCAAATGAGGACCAAATGAGGTAGAACAGGTCGATAGAGTTTTTTTTTAACAAACTCGGTGGTTAAAATTAATTACACTAGTCTGCATTTTTTAATTTTTTCTCAGATGATTTCTCAAAAGTTGGTGTTCTTGAATCTATTTTTCATGCTGATTCTAGAAATGACTTTCATTTTTTTCTATCACGTCAGGTTTTTACACAAATTCAGAGGTTATATTTTCAAGTTTTTTAGCTATTTTAAGCACAAATATATTCAAACACAAGACTTTTTTTTACAAACACATTTTTTAAATATTGTAGGGACCTGTCCTAATACTATAAAGAACTATCCTAATACTTTCGTGACTATTCTGTAACAAAAAATAGTAACCAGTGTTCCATTAATTTTCAAACTTTCTATTTTTTGACTTCCTTGCAGATCCTCCATTTCAACCCAACTTCTTGAAGTTTTCCAACATTGTTTTAACAATGTTTCTGTAATTTGGATCTTTGTTATTCCCTAGAAAGTTTTCGATATCAGATTGGAAGGCGGTCCATGCGTCTATTTCTCTCTCATTCATCGTTTTCTCAAAATCTTCGTCCTTCATCAGTTTGCGGATTTGTGGACCAACAAAAACTCCAGCTTTCAATTTTTCTTGGGTGATGAAGGGAAATTTCATAAAAAGGTACTTGAAACAAGGCCCATCTTGTGGTAGAACCCTTACAAACTGCTTCATCAAATCCAGTTTGATGTGTAGTGGTGGAAGCAAGAGTTTTGGGGGTCTACAAGCGGTTCATGCAATATGTTTTTAGTTCCAGGCACATAATTCCTCCGTTCTGGCCAAACTCTCACACTCCAATGCCTTTGATTTTCCCGACTGTCCCAATCACATAGAAAGCAAGATAGTTTCATGTACCCAGCTTGTTGTCCTAATAGAATTCCTATAACTTTTAAGTTACCACAGATTAGCCATTTGTGTTTCGCATACTTGGTACTTGTTAACAGTACCTTGATGTTCTCGAATGTCTCTTTCATTTCAACTGAATGGGCCATAGGAATAGACCCATACACGTTCCCATTGTGTAGTAACACGCCTTTGAGGCTCCTCATGGATGAGCCAGTAAAATGTCTACACTAATTAGGATTATGTTCAATGCCATAGAAGTTCATAAACTCGTTTGTGTTATTGCAGTAAACCAAGGAATCGTTCTTTGAAAATAAAGGAACTAGTTCTTGTCCTCTGTGTCTGTACCATGAAAAATGTGTTCCTGGTGCCAGACGATTTTTACTTTTAAGCCGGGAGCAAAGTAGTTCTGCAGATTCCTTAGGAAAATTCAGATCACGTACTAGATCATTAAGTTCGCTCTGCAAGAAACTTTGTGGAGTAAAGTCGTATTCAGGCTTGTAGACATCATCATTATTGGCTCCAGAGATTACATCACGTTAACTTTCAACATCATCTTCTGCCATGTTCTCTAAAACAGCTGGAGAAAGAGGGGCAGGAAGGTCTTCTCCATGTGGAATTGGCCTAATGGCTGAAGGAATGCTTGGATACACAATTTGCTTTATATTTTTTGAATTGCACCCCTGAACATTAACCAAACAAAAGTAACAGTCATTAAGGTGGTATTTAGGCTCCCTCCACACCATATAAATTGCAAACGACATGCACGTCTTCTTAACTTTTGCCCATAACCTTAACCTCTCAACACAATAGTGGCAAACTGTCTGTCGCCTATGCCTTATCATGGTCACCAAGCTTCACTTAAAATAAGTATAGTAAGCTTTCTTCACAAAGTCTGTTATGTCCATTGTTTAAGCACAAATATTTAAAAAAAATTGAATTGGTCACACACTTCCGTGTAGACATCGTAAGACTACAACTATAACTGCAATCACAATAGGGAAATAAACAGAGAACATCGTTGGAAATGCAAACACAAAACGAAATACAATGAGAACATATCTGGAAATGCAAGCGTCTGAGAGTCACAACACTTCCAAGGTCAGACAAGGACACCTAGCAGCACCAGTTGTGGCAACCTAAAGGCTTACAGGTCTATGTTGCGAAATTTCCGTCAAACAATACGCATTACCTACTGGCACATATAATATTCTCAGCGATAAATGTTGGAAGTCAACTTTGGTCCATTGTGAAAAAACTGTACGTGATAGAAGAAAATTAAGAACAGTTTTGGAATCAGCATCAAAAAGTGAGCCAAAAACACATATTAGTTTCCAATCATCTGATATTATGCTGACTAGTGTTATCTAAGACGTCACTCTTACAATAAACTTGACCTCCGGTTGACATATAGTTCCTTGTTCAAATCTGGGTCAAGTGTACTGAGGATTTTTTTTTCTCCCCAAAATAGCTTTCCATTCTACCCACACTCAAATTTGGTATTATATTTTCTTTGTTTTTTTAATCATCCCTAGTCCATTAATATAACTTTGCTGATAGCTCAAACGGATAGGAAGACATGGCACACACACAAACACACACAAAAGTAAAAGATTTGCAGTTTTCTGGAAATTCATCACGTCACTCACTATCTTTCTACAACTTTTTATTTTCCTAGTGAAACATGAAAGTAAACAGTTTGAGATGCTCTGCAGTTTGTAAACAAACCCGTTTCGGAGGTCAAATGGTCTTAACTCTATGGCATCGGGTGTACTAAGAGTGGTGTTCCCTAAAAAAAATTCCATTCTCTCTACACGCAAATTCTGGCACACTTCCTATAAATCCAACCTTTCTAATTCTATCTTATTACTGTATTTGGTACATATTATTATAGCCTGAACAGGTAGTAAGACGTGGTGCTAAAAAAAAATTATTGTAAACCAGAAGATCTCTTTCTTAGCCTCTTTTACTAGAAAGAGCTTCCTATCAAGTCAGTAGATTCGATTCCTTCCACTTGATGATGCCGGAAGGCTCTTTTTTTCCCCTCCAGAGTTCATTTCCGTTCCTTCCAAAGTAGTTTATGTTCCAGTATTCTCCCCCACAAACACGGCAATCTCTCTATTCGCACCACATAGACGTGGGCTTTTTATGTTTCTTGAGAAATACGTGAGTTCTACCTCAAAATAAAAGAAGATTCGCCCTCTTGAATTTTCATCTTTAATAACCCGAAGCCCACCTCGATGGTCGAGTGATCTAAGCGATGAGGAGTCACGCTCGCATTAAGCTGAACTGCCGATGACGGGGAGATTGAGGTTCGAATCCCGGCTGGGTGTACTTAGAATGGTTTTCCCTAATCGGGTTTCCATTTTTCCCTTCAACGTGAACGCGAGTACACTTCCTCTAAATTCAACCTTATTGATCCCTAACACATTAGCGCCAATTAGTAGGTCTACGTATGCGTATAATCCGGACGGGTAGTAAAATGCGGTGCTAAGAAGAAGAAGAAGAAGAAGAGTGGTTGGGAAGGCAGTTTAAGTTGCCCCATGTTTGTTCCAACTGATGTGGCTTTGCACTAAGGATTGATGTTGAATGTTTTATCAAGGTGAACGAAATACACCAATCGGTGGGTATTTTATGAAGCAACAAAATCCTAGCCTATCCTAAACTAACCAAACCTAGCCTAACCTATGACACAGCACGTTCACAACCTAAACAAGCCTAACCTAATTTAAGGCACAACATGATCCTAAGTTTGCGCAAAATAAGAACTGAAAGTATTTGGTTGGTTCATAAATCATAACGCCGAATTAGTACTATTGGCTGGGGTTGAAAAGTTTTCATAGAAACGAAAAAGTGATAAATATTATATATTGTGAAATAAAAATTAAAAATAGAATTATTAACTTTCCTTCGGAGCCTTGTTAGCTGGATTGATTTTTTTTACATATTCAAATACTTTAAAAGAAACGAATTAATACGAGGATAGAATTTCTTTAAAAAAAAAAGTTATGTCAGAGAAAGTTTTTTCATCGTATTAAGTTTATGTCAGAGAAAGTTTTTTCATCGTATTAATTAAGAATTAAAAATTTAAGTATTTTTTTAACGTGTACTTGAATTTACTTAAGGAATGCTATTTAATTTTTAATCAATAATAAGAATGATAGTTCATATCCGTGACTAACTAGGCCTACAGCATATCCGGGCTTAGAGGTACTTGGTTCATCTCTCTGTTGTTTTATACGAGTCTTACCTTCCGTCCGGGCTGTAAGCATTTAATAAAAGTAATGGGGTTGGACTGAGGAAGAAATAATTTAGAGAAAATACGCTCCTATTTGCGTGGAGGGAGATTGAGAAACTAAATAGGAGTAAAACCCTCAGTACAGTTGGCTGGGTGTTGTGTTTGTTCTGGTTTTAAGTTAGTTTTAGGTCAACCACTTCGGTGGCCACGTGGTCTAAGGCGCTCCTCTCGCAATAGATTAGACTGCCTATTACGGGGAGATTGTCGGGTTTACTGAGGGTAGTTTTTCCTTAACGATTTTCCACTATGTTTCCCCGCAAATTCAGAAACACTTTCTCTAAATTCAACCTTCCTCATTCCTAGCCCATTATCATAATTAGTAGAGAAGCGTATAGCCCGAATGGGTTGTAAGACGCGGTTCTAAAAAAAAGTTTTAGATCTTGTTGTGATATAATCATTCAGTTCAGAAAGTATCCGCCCACCTTAGCTCAGTCGATAGCATGTATTTCTACTGAGCTAAAGGTCCCGGGTTTGATTCCTGGCATGGCCGAAAAATTTATCTTTGGTAAAATATGGGTTTACCCTTTCATATTGATAAATTAACGGCTGGGGATTGGATGTTATGCCTGTCCTAGTCTTAAGTTAGATTAATAGGCATACGACAGGCCTATCAAGTCGGAAGTGGAAAATATATGGCTTGAATACAAAACTGACCCAGGTCATAGGCTGGAAACAGTAATGGATGCAAGTTCAGAAAGTGCACGTTAAATCTCTACAAATAAAAATACAGAATGACACTAATGTCTGAAGACAGTTGCTATAGCTTATCAATGAAACCACGTATTTATTATCCATCGTGGATTATGGAGCGTGGGGGATTAGATAGCCTGCGGTGATGTTATTTTAACCATCAAACTTTATTACTAGCTATAACCAGTTGCCGATAATTTGATTTGTTTGCGTTAAATATTGATTAAAACCTCACCTAAGGCCCCGTTTCATTAAAACACATCGAGACTGGTACAGGCTGTTAAAAATATTGAAAAGTGAGCAATTTTAATGATAATTTTTTTGAAGGATTTCGCGGCTCGAGCTCGAAATCATTAATTTCAAGTCCAATAATACATATATTTTTAAGAAACATTTGACATCGCAAGCTGTTTAAAAAAAAAAGCATACTCTGCCAAATATTTAAAATTCTATTTTATGATCTAGAATTTGATAAATAAACGACTAAGTAAAAACAAAATGTATACATATATGTTTCTATACGACTCTTTAGAATATATATATATAAGTAGCTTAGCTCTTAGATATTAGCCGTGATTAAATTCAAATTATGGTCCACGGTTGAGCTTCTGGCCCTTCAATTAACTTATAAAGATGGATTACATATAACATAGCTACTAATTACGACTAAAGCCGCATCTAAATAACCGTAATAAACAACTATAATAGCTTGGTTATTTAATCCATCGTGATAATATGCGCATTCGTAAAGTTATCGTACCATTGTCTGCGTTATATGATAGCACGTGGTCTTAATTGATCACACGTACTTATCTGATGATTTCCACACGTCCATCACAGGCTCTGCCTTAAAATACGGGTGAAGATGTCCCTGGGCACGGGATGACTCAATGGAAAGAGTATTGTAGTGCTAATCCTAAAGTCCCGTTTTCGATTCTCGTGCTCACGTGTAATTTTTCAATTTAAAGAATACTTCCGAGTATAAGCTGAGAAAAAATATTTGAATAAAATATCTGTTGCTAACCCTTTTATAATCGTCCCAAGTATAAATCAAAATAAGTTTATGATAATTATAATTTTGTCCAAACAGACAGATAAGCAGATAAACGCTACACTTTTTGGGATTGATTGACGTGATATTTAACTAGTCATTATATCGATAAATTAGGTTTAGACCCACATAGGTCGTTACATGGTCTAGTGCATTGTTTCCCAACCTGGGCGTTTTTTTGTTTTCAGGGGGCAGTAAATTGTAAGGAGGCGTTTAGGTTTTTATGGATATTACAACAATAATTAGGTGCAACAAAATAAAATATATAACTTAAAATTTTAATTAATCTTTTATTTTGTATTTTAGTAAAATTGTGTGACTTTATTTTTAATTTTTATTTCTTAATTCCCTGGATACTTAGCTTTTCACTTGAAGGTCTTGAAGAAATTAAACAAAATTTATTAAACCTAATATATATATATATTCATATTATTTAGTTTGAAATAATTAAATATGAACTTACAATGTAATATGAATTTAGGGTTATTATAACTGATTGATTATTACAATTAACTTTGGGATGGAAAGGGGTGGAGGGTGCTACCCAGCATCCAATTTTCAGAAGGGGGCGCTAAACTAAAAGAGGTTGGGAGCCACCTGGTCTCACGTCACTCTCGTGATTGCAGTTGACAGGTAGACCGGGGCTCGAATCCCGCTCGGGCACACTGAGAGTGGTGGCTTTTCCTAAATGGTTTTCTACTCTTCCTTCAATCAAATGTGGGTACATTACCTCTTACATTCTATCTTTCTCATCCCCATTCCATTAGCAAATCTGTTTTAAGCGCCACGTTTTACTTCCCGGGTTATGGGTTTTTGTACTAGTTACGCCAATGTGTTAGGGATGTGGAAGGTTGAATTTACGTTAAGTGTACCCGTATTTGCGTGCAGAAAAAGCCGTAAACCATATAGAAAAACCCAACCTCACCACATCCAACAGGGATTTGAACCCCGATCTCCCAGCCTTCGGCAGTCAAGTGTATTGCGAGAGTAGCACCTTAGACCATGCGGCCACCGAAGCGTGTCCCCCAAATTAGTATGATAACTAGTCCCAATATAAAAAAATCAAATATATTCTCTTAGTTACGACTAATCGCGAATCGCAATATAGACAAATCAGTCTTGCAATATCTAATAAAGATAGCTTTTTTTTATCGGTTTAATTCCCTGATTTAGATTTCTAAGATCAAACAATAGAAACAATGTTGAAACGACCCATCCGTTGATAATAATAAAAATATCAGGAAAAAAACATAATTGGCACACATTATACACACATACACACACAAAATCATAATAAAGTCCCCCCGCCCCCAAATCCCCGCCACAACATTTATATCCTACACAAATTAGCCATTGTTATAAACGATATGGAATATTTTATTTTAGCCTCTGCCCCATTTACAGCCCGTGATCAATAAATGGCGTCTCGTTTCTGTTTTGTCCGTCCTAGCTGCGGTGTTTTCCAGAACGCTTTTTGTGTTATGAACCCACGCGAGTGTCCTAACAAATTCAGTGGTGGTTGTTGACGCTTTTGGGCGGGAGGGAGAAAGATAATGGCCTGCTATCATTCACGTTAAAGTACCCGCGCTGTATTCATTCTGATTAATTCACAAGATCTTCTGACCAGTAATTAAATGTAGCCTACGATGAATTCGTGGAAAACGGGGGTTTATGAAAAACACACAAACACGGCAAAATAGGTCCTTTAAGTGTTTCTATTGTCAAACTCATTTAAATTGAATTAGTTCAGCCTATATTAGTTTAATTTTGGTTAGGATAAAAGTAATGTTTGTTGGGGGTTGAGAAAGGGGTCATTTAAGGTTATGCAAAGATAAGTTAAGTCAAGTAAAGTTGTGTTAGTTAATTTAGGTTGGTGTAGCCATAGGATGATTCTGGCATAGGAGGGGCAGTATTTAACAGTTACAAAAATACTTTCATACATTCATACGTCAAGTAATTTGATCTTAAGCTGTTACTTTTTATAATATAATTACCTATAAAATTACACTAATAATATATCGTAGTAAAAGTTAACAAAGTTAGCTGCAAAAAAAATTATTGTACTTACCAAATTGAGTTACGTTAGGTAGTAGCTATGGTAAGTTATGTTAATTTGGATTAAGTTAAGTAAATTTAATTTAAATCGATTTATATTGGTCTAATAAATGTTATATTTGAGTTAGATGCCAAAATTATAACATTGTGGTCAATAATATATAAAGGGTCCAGGGAAAAAAGAGGTAAAGTCACTTTACACACATTTTCCAGGGAAACTTATTCTAAAGCGTCTAATCTAAGGACCCCAGCAAATACTTTTTGTTTTATTGTTCTAAATATGAAAGGGACCTCTTAGCCACTATCTAAGGTGCATTAGAAAGGTTTTATGATTATCAAACACATAAATGCATTTACTAAAATTTAATTAAAATTGAACTTTTCCCTTTCATCATCATCATAATCATCATGAACTGTTTCCAGACTATAGCTAGGTCCGTTTAGTAAAATGCCTCCATCTCCCTCTGTCCTTCTACCATTCTTCCTCCTACACTCTCTTCCACACTCCTACTCTCACTTGCACACTTGCTGCTATCTGTATCTCCCATCTTTTCCTTGGTCTCTCTTTCATATTGTTTCAATTTTTATTCGCCTGTTCCTGTTCTAAATTTACACAAAATAATCGCAATAATAGCGATAGTAAGTTTTAACAATGCATCTTGGCCATTGTATTAAAAGAAACTATGGAAATTTCAGTGCACTGAGACAAAGAATAACTTATTTAAAATTTTAAAAACATTCCAAAATGTTTTTTATTAGAAGCACTATTGGTAAGAAAACATTTTTCTCTAATCGTTAGATATTAGATTGAAGTTAGGACTATTTTTATTGATGCACATGACATATCTGAAGGTGGCTTTGCGCTATTTAACGTTTCGTACGAGAGCAGAACGAGCGGTGAAGATTCGAAGGAAATGTACCAGCGTTTATCCACACCTATTCTCACGTGGTTTATGGCATCAAGCTCGCGATGGATAGGATTAACGATAAAGAGAAAGTCGTGGTACAAATCTCAGCCTGGGATGGTGTTAAGCACAGATGTAGGGTTTATCAACCCCCTCTTTACAAAAATGAGAATGCACTTTGTATAAATTACAACCCTCCACATTCCTAACAACTAGATAAGCCTAAACTGTGTTTAAAAATTTTAAAAATATACATACCGTAGGCCTATGTGGATTTTTTTTAGCACCGCGTTCGACTACACGTTCGGGTTATACGCTGATATACTAACTACGCTAAAAGTTTTAAGAAATAAGAAGGTTATATTAATATAAAGTGTGCCCAAATTTGCGTGGAGGGAGAGTGAAAACCCATTTTGAAAAATCACCATTAGTACACCCGACCGAGATTTGAACCTCGATCTCCCCGTCATTGGCAGTCTAGTCTACTGCAAGAGTAGCGCCTAAGACCATGCGGTCATCGAAGCGGGTGATGTGGAAATTAATTTTGGTTACGTATTCAGACGTCGCTGAAGACACATTTCATTATAATTAAATATAGTTGAAAAATTACACATTGACAAGGGAAAAAAAACCCAGTACCAAAGCTAATCTAAAGATCACCTGTTATATCCCCGTTTCATGTGTCCATAGTTTTTCAACTAACTTATATGTAATTAAAGTAATTAGTCCAACACCTTAGCTAACTCAGTAGCGTGTCTGCATACTGCGCTAAGGATCACGGGTTTGATACCCGGTATGTTCAAAATATGTATCATTGGTGAAGTGTTTTTTTTCCCCCTTTCACAGTGATGAATTAATGTTCTGGGAACTGGGTGCTGTGTTTGTTTTAGATTTAAGTTAGCTTATAAATTGTGTGGTTATTATAATCAGTCAGTTTAGAAAGTGCTCGTTAAATAGGCCTGTCTAAAATTAAAATAATATATTTAAGAAATTAAATGAAAAACCCACAATATATGGGCAAGTAGTAACTTCGTCCCTCCCCCAGTGCACCGGAATATATATTGAACCTGAGACTCCTGGGTCGAAGTTTTAATAATATATATATGTGATAAACTTTGCTGGATTAATTTTAACCTTTTTAAAATATAAAAAATACTTGAAACGGTCGACTCGGGTCGCTAAAAAAAAAAGACAACATATTTTGAGTTATGGAACATCCCAGAGGTTCCGAAACGATCAGCTGAAGTGAGTTGAAAAATATGTTTCTGTTATGTTTGTATTTATTATTTATCCTAGTTGGATGGAGATACGCCGATTGCAGTAGCTCAAACGCTACGACTGATTGGTAACGGGAAATAAAGAAAAGGGGTGGGGAGGAGAACTGATACACACACGCACACACACGCAAGCATACATGGTTGTCACATTAGTTCATTGACTGGCTGACCCCTCCAGAAGGTCATTTATACGTACTGGTGTACAAACTGTTCCAATGTTCAGACGTAATGTAATTTTTTATAAGTAGACCCAACACCACCCTATGCACTGTCTACATCAGGGGTCCTCGGCCCGTGGTAACATTTTTTTAGGTTCACTGGCTAGTGAAATATATACAATTATTTCAAGAGGAAAAAATGACAAATACAGATATAAGTATATATATATATATATTATATAATCAACTAATAAAATAAAACTTATTTTGTTTACGTATTTTACGTTATTTTATAACTAATTTTTGCTTGGTACTAAACCCTGTGCTAAGCTGATTGTGCGCAGCTCAATCCTCTTAAGCTGAGTTTGCGCAGCTCAACCCTCTCAGCAGAGTTGTTGCAGATCAACCCCTTCTCTCTGATTAGGCGGAAATCTTATGATTGGCTTAGAGCTCGTCACGTGACCACGGTTCTGTTCTGCGATAGTTTTTAGACGAACGTGTGAATCCACAGTATGGGCTAGTTTCATAGTCAGATTTAGTACGCCTCATGTGCGGCGCTATACTAAATACAAGACGTCACCTACCTGAAATTGAATGGAATGGGCAAGTTTCATATGCGAAACTGGCCCATTCCATTTTGTTCTAGGTAGGTGTCGTCCTGTATTTAGTATCGACTCGCACTTTAGACGTACTAAATCTGACTATGAAACTGGCCCTTAGTCTCTAAGCCATAGGGTGCCATTCTCGCAATATACTAGACAACCAATGAAGGGGAAGTGGTAGTTCGAATCCCGGTCGGGTGTGCCGAGCAGTTTCCCCTCCAACCCCCCAAATGGTTTACCACTCTACCTCCAAGCAAATGCGGGTACGTCTCCTGGACGTTCTATATGCCTCACTCATACTTCAATAGTGTATAGTCCGAAATAGTAGTAAGATGCATTTCTTTTTATCCATATTCCATATCCACAAGTTTATAGTCCGTATCACTTCGTTGAAGTCGGGCTAAACTTAACCTAAGAGCTGCTACGGAGAACCCAGATAGATAAATAAATGAGCATCGAAATAAAAAATCAGTGAGTAAAAGAAACAGCTGCCTTTTTTTTTTAAATTATATTAGTTTCATGTATCAACGTGTAATAATGATTCATAAAAAAACTTAAAGAGATAAAAAGTATCGCTATTTTAACAAACACTAAACAAAAAATAAAATGATGGAAATGTTGATTTTGTCTATAGAATTTGCTGATTTTTTTTATTTCAATAAGTTTAACATTATTATTGTATTTTCCCATTGGTTGACAAATAACTAGAAAATGTTCTCACCTTTAACCACAAACAAGCGAAATCATACAGTAGACGACAATTATTGGTGGAGAAACCAATTTAATCTACCTTGGCCATCGGGGCTTGTGGGAATTTAAGAGAAGTAAATGGATTTCTACAACTTCCCGTTAACGACAAAGTTTTTCTATTTTTTGTTTTGTTTTGTTTTTCCACACTTGCAGTCTAGAATAATCTGCTCTACCCGCTATGATCGACACTATTGATTAAAAACTTTGAAATGATTAGTAGCTTGTTTGGAAGCTGTCAGCTAAAAATAAATTGCCAGTGGGTGCATAAAATAAAAAAATAAAGTGTATTCTATAGAAGATGGAAGCGTGAAAAATAATTAAATTGTGAAACCCTGGTACCGGGGGGGGGGGGGGGGGCCTTTACAATTATTTAGTTTAAAGATTGACTTAGGAAAGAGGGATTTCTATGTACACGGTGTACATGATACATATATATGGTGTATAGTATTTTGTTGTATTTAATATATAGGTTATAGTTTTTTTTTCCATCCATTACTGTTTCCAGCCTATGGTTTTGTTCAGTTTTTTTAATTCAAGCCATATATTTTCCACTACCGACGTGCTAGGCCTGTCTTAGATTCATATGCTTTATAATCTATCTTAAGACTAGGACAGGCACAACATCCTGTCTCCAGCCGTTAATTAAACTCTGTGAAAGGGTAAACCCACATTTCACCAATGATACATTTTTCTGCCCTGCTGGGTATCAGACCCGGGACTCTACTGCAGTAGACTCTATAGTAGATAGACACGCTACTGACAAAGCTAAGGTGTCGGACATTTACTTTATATGGTAAATATACTCTCTCTCTCTCTCTATATATATATATATATATAGGCCTATGTATAGGTCTATACTCATTACGCTAATGGTTTTAGGGATTAGGCAGGTTATATTTGGAGGAAGTGTACCAGAATTTACATGGAAGGGGAGTGGAAAACCATTTGAAAAACACCTCAGTACACCCGACCGAGAAACGAACCTTGATCTCCCCGTCATCGGCAGTCCAGTCTACTGCAAGGGTAGCGCGTTAGACCATGCGGCCATCGAAGTGGGTTCACTATAACCAATATTAAAAATGTACTATGTACTAAAACTATATATAACTAACTATATACACAGAATATGTACTATATTCTATACCTGGTATTATTGGTATATACACGACATATAGGGCCCACATTGAGTACATATTTAATATTTACTATACATAGGGCCTATAGTATGGAATATATACTAGGCCTATATTATATTATGATTATTCTTTAATAGCATAACCTATATTTAACATATAGTTTATTATATGTAATAAATACTTATATATAATATATAATGTAGATGTTCAAATTAAATTATATATTAAATAATAACTCATATATATAATATACATATGAAATATTAGAAAAGGGGGTGGAGGGTCCCTTAAGATATTCCCAGCCTCTCCCTCCTAAAAAAAGTGGGGGTATTCTAAATTATCCCCAGTCCCCTCGTTTCCGGAGTCCCCTCCCTGTCTCTGCATGCACGCCATATAAATACATACAGCACCAGTAGTCACTTGGTCTTCCAAAAGAATGGATGTCTGATAACGAAAAGGTTGAGGTTTAGAATCTATCTCAGGTGCACTGGAATAAGTTTTTCATAAGCGGTTTCTCACAATGGCTTTCCCATCTTTAATCAATGTGGTTGCATTTTCTCTCCAAGCTGCCTTTCCTATTTCCGCCCTTTAACCATGGTATTTAATGAATTTTTTAAAAATATTTTACATTCTATTTGCAGGTGAATACTGAGATAAATATTTAAAATTCACCCTAATCAAGCTCGCTACACCGATTTTTATAGGAAAAACACTATCTGATAGCTATAAAAAATAATTGCTCCACTTTTACGAATTCATAGGTTAAGTAATTTGATCTTCAGTTGTCACTTTTGATGGATATTAAGAGTCATGCATACACCACGTAAAGCTTTATATTACCCATTTTTTTATTTTTTCCCCCAATCAACCCCAATGTAATACCATGTAGAAATTTAACCTAATACCCCCCCCCCCCCCTTCTACGTTTTCCCCAACCTATGTTACGTAACTTTTCGCATCTTAAGTGAATGTTATTATTTCATGGGGAAGTCTTTGTGATACTAAAACACTAAAAGAGGGACCTAGATTTAACTATACGTAGAATCGGAAGTTACCCATGTATAAGTATGTATACTACCGGTGAAAACATGAACAATAATATTTTCTCAACATTAGAAAGTATAAAATCTGTGTTACGTAGTCACCCTCTCCCCATGTAACGCCATCTCAACATTAGAGATCACTCACTCCCTTTTCTCCCAAAAAAAATTATCTATGGATGACCCCATATGAATACCAAATATAGTATACCGGTACATACTAATCACGCCGTTCCCTCACGTAGTAGGCAATAAACTGTGCATATAGCTCTAAAAACAACTCCGTACTGAATCCTTCCCCACAAACATTCCCCACACTTCACTATTCTTGCATGCTTCCTTTACTCCAACAACATCCATACACAAAGTCATACATGCTCTTTTATTCTTAAAACTCTTAAATGTTTATCTTTTTCACACATTCATCTACTACACTTAGCCACGTCTTACATGACCTACCTCTTCCTTTTGATCCACAAATGCTTCCATAATATATTTGCTTCGTCACTCGATCCACACTCATCCTCTCAATATGCCCAAAACAAAGTAAGACACTTCTTTCGCATTTACCTATTGGATTTACTTTTAAACCGCACTCCTTCAGCACCCATTCATTACTGACTGTCCATACGTGTTTTTCCACATACCTTTCTTAGATATCTCATTCCAACCACATTCATCTTGCTCTTGTGTTTCTTCTGATAAACCCACGCTTCACATCCATAAAACAATGTTGAGTACTATAAGAGTTTATATATGTTATCATTGCTGACCTACAAAAAATATGTTTGTATTTTCTGAAAGTATCTCTAAATGTATATTTATAAGAAATTCAAAGTATACCACAAACGCGCCCACGCTTGCCACATATATTTGACATTTATAACTCCAGCTTGGTCGTATATTCAACATCCGTTAGCCTAGTTCCACGGAATAAATATACAAAGGAAGTAGCAGAAAAAACTTTCTTCCCTCAACTTCAAATAAGCATCAAACACAAATCAATATTCGGTCAGAGCTGACGTGACAACAAAATACAAAAGGTTATAAATTATTACTGTATTGTGCACCACGTCTTGCTATAGTAGGAATGCGGTAGAAAGAACACTATCTGACAGTTACACATATTACTAAAACTACATTATTTATTCATACGTCAAGTCATGTGATCTTAAGCTGTCACTTTTGATAGATATTACCAACACCTATAATAATAATAATAATAATAATAATAATAATAATAATAATAATAATAATAATATAATAATAATAATAATAATCATAATAATAATAATGATAATAATATTAATAATAAAGTAAAACGCAAATATGTTTGTATTTTATAATTGTTCTTCCTACCAAAATTCTACTCTACGCGCTTTTTATTTGTATATTTACACTAATGGGTGAGGAATGAGGAAGGTAGAACTCATATTAGATGTAGCTTCACTTGCGTGGAGGGAGGATGGTTAACTTTTTTTTTTTAAATATCCTCACCACACCGGGGATTTGAACTCGTCATCTGCAACAAAGAGTACCACTAAAGTGATGCGATGTGGGCCACAGATAATTGCGGCAAGCATAGGTGGTCGCTTGGTTTAAGGTGTCACTCTTTCAATATACTGTATTGTCAATGATGGAAAGGTTTCGGTTAGAATTCCGGATGGGTGTACTTATGATGATTTTAACTAAATGTTTAGCCCCCTCCCCCCTTCCAGGTACAACTATAATGATAATAATATCCTAGTAGTTATATGGACAGTAGACCACGTTCTTATCGTGACTAAAGTCGTAATATTTCGGCGTATAGCTCGAGCGGGTAGTAAGACTTGGTGCTTGTATATGGATTTCAAGTTAAAATATCTCCTATAATTTTTCCTTGGATGTGAGGTTGATATTTCTCCTTTGTGATCAAGTTGGACAGAAAACCAATTAATACTATGTCCCCCGCTTCGGTGGCCGCACGGTCTAAAACACTGCTATCGCAGTAGACTAGACTGCTGAGGACGGGGAGATCGTGTCTCGAATCTCAATCGGGTGTTCTAAGGGTGGGTTTTTTTCCCAAAATGGTTTTCCACTCTTCCTCCACGCAAATATGAGTACACTTCCTTTAGATATTACCTTCCTAATCCCTAAAATACCTAGCGTAATTAATACATAAGGTATGTAAAAAAATACTGTCCCATAGTACATTATATCTAGAAAGAATAGCCGTGGTTCACGAAGTTTAAGACGTCAGTCTCGCAATATATGTAAGCATTTACAAAAAACACACCCTAAATACTTTATCAATTTCTCAGACTTTTAAATTCAAATAACTTAAGATGAGCTATCAAACAAAAACCCTTTTCAGTATCCGCCATCTTGAAATGGATAGCAAGAGTGAAAAACTATTTGCATACATCGTTCGGCCTAGGTTAAAAAAAAATCTCCTTCTTAAATTTCGTTAAAAGTAATCCGCGCATTTGGCTGATAACCCGTAACAAACACGCTGATTGGTCAAGTTAAAACGGGACCTCACCACACTCGGACAGTGCTAATAATATTGTTTCTGTCTTTGTTTCAGACTAGACCTGGCTCTGAACTGTAGCTCTAGCTGGTCCCACCAACCAGAGTGCGGCTGCACCGAGACCGGGGAGAGGGGTTGGGAGACCAATGTCTTCACGTTCCAAAGAGAAAATGGCGGCTGCGTTCCGTAAGATCTTCCGCTCCTCGCAGAA
Source organism: Timema podura (assembly GCA_033556935.1). Lineage (NCBI taxonomy): Eukaryota > Metazoa > Arthropoda > Insecta > Phasmatodea > Timematidae > Timema > Timema podura. The sequence continues at coordinate 23,554,287 of JAVRXN010000005.1, forward strand.
GATCGGCAACCCCGAAGGGGCAGTGGCCGGAGGCCAAGGCTGCTCTTCCGGGAACGGTGGCTCCCCAGCACGCCGGCTTCTCAGGAGTCACGGGTACCACAGAGACGCCGTGACGCCGGCGGAAGTTGGAGACGCTCCTGTCGTCGCGGTGGTAGCTGCAGCGCCAGCCTCGAGGAAGTCCGTCGCAGACCTGTTCAAGTCTAAGAAGGGTGGGGGTTGCTGTAGCGGGAGTGGCAGCACCTCCTCTGCCACCGACAAGCAGACTGGGGGCGGTGGCGTCACGGGACCCCACAAGACCGTCCGGTCACGTCGACTCATGAAGGAGCTTCGGGAGATTGAGAGAGTGCAAGTGCGTTACCCTTTCTGGTTGAGATTGTTTATGGACCGGTCAACTCTACTATCCCTTGCAATTCAGTAGAGCTACAGGCACCGTCTATGGGTGCTGGCTGACATCCTTGTAGGAGAGATCCACAAAACGGCTACAGCCTGTCCTCCCTTGCAATAAAGCTATAGAGAGTGGGCACTGCTTACCGCTGCTTTTCAGTTAGATACAGAGACCAGTCACTGATTTCCTTTCCTTGTAAGATAGCAATAGAGACCATTAACTGCTTGCTATTTCTTGTACGATAGCTGTAGAGACCATTCACTGTTTTCCCTTTCTTTTAAGATAGATATGGAGACTATTCACTGCTTACTCTTTCTTATAGTATAACTATAGAGACCATTCACTGCCTTCCCTTCCATTTAAAGAGACAATTCACTGTTTTCCCTTCCATGTAAGAGATATATAGAGACCGTTTACTGTTTACCTTTACTCATATGAGATGTATAAAGATCATTCACAACTTACTTTTCTTCATAGGAGATGTATAGAGACCATTCACTGATTGTCCTTCCTTGTAAGAGAGTTGTAGAGACCATTCACTCATTGCCCTTACTTGTAATATAGTTATAGTGTAACCAGTCCCTTTAAGTAATCCTTGTGTTTATGATTATTGTCCATTATACTTTGAATTACCACAGTAGGAAGCCCAAACACCCCTCAGTTGTTGTAAGGAAACCTTAAAGTGACCTGCCCTCCTGGACCCGCAGCAGCAACAACACCGGAACGACCCCATCTTCACCGTGGAACTCGTCAACGACAACCTGTTCGAGTGGCACGTGAGACTCCACCGGGTGGACCAAGAGAGCGACCTCGCCACCGACATGAGGGACATGGGCATCCCTTACATCCTGCTCCACCTCATCTTCCCCGACAACTTCCCTTTCGCCCCTCCCTTCATGAGGGTCATCTCGCCGCGGATAGAGAAGGGTTTCGTCATGGAGGGGGGCGCCATCTGCATGGAGCTGCTCACGCCAAGGGGGTGGGCGAGCGCCTACACCGTCGAGGCAGTCGTCATGCAGTTTGCTGCTAGCATCGTTAAGGGGCAGGTGAGACACATTATTACTTTGGAGGGGTATATTTTTACTTTCTTATCAAGAGAAATTTAGTAATCGCGAACATTTTCTGACTCGAGATTTTGGTGTGCCCTTAAATTAAAAAGAGTGAGTCTTAAAATTCTGTCTACATTGTGTCTTTTACTCAGTGTGTGTCTGTCTGATACTCAGTGTTGTCTGTCTGTACTCAGTGTCTGTCTGTCTGTACTCAGTGTCTGTCTGTCTGTACTCAGTGTCTGTCTGTCTGTACTCAGTGTCTGTCTGTCTGTACTCAGTGTCTCTGTCTGTACTCAGTGTCTGTCTGTACTCAGTGTCTGTCTGTCTGTACTCAGTGTCTGTCTGTCTGTACTCAGTGTCTGCCTGTCTGATACTCCAGTGTCTCTGTCTGTCTATACTCAGTGTCTGTCTGTCTATACTCAGTGTCTGCCTATTCTCAGTGTGTTTGTACTAATTGTGTTTGTATTTAGTGTGTCTGTCTGTCTCTACCTGGTGTTACAAACGAGAAAGTTTTATGAGTTTCATCCAGTCTTGATATGTAGATGTTATATAGCCACAGATCAGGGTCAAACCATGATTTTAATTCTAGACCTAGAATTAAGGGAAATTTACATGTGACTGATATTTATAAATTTAAAAATATATCTAAAATTGCAGTAAGTTTTTCTAACGATTTTCTTCCAAATTAATATCTGAGGAGTGTTTCATATTATAAATAATCGATTCTCAACTCTTTTTTTTTCGCATACACCTAGATAACTTATCTTCGTCTCTGTACCCCCAAAGTTGTTGGTGCATAATGCACGTTATCAAGGGCGTAGAAAGGTGAAGTTTGGGGGTACGGAACCCCTCTGATGGGTGTCCATACATATGTAAACAAACTTTTTTTTATATGTAAATAGTAACATTTTCTAGCGGAACTCAGGAAGTAAAAAGCTAATTTTTCTAAGGGGTGGAGGGTACGATAAAAAAAACTTGACTATACCCTTAGCTACGTCTATCTTGCTTTAGCCAATAAAAGCTTTGATACGTATATGTGGAAGGGCAGGTCTATAAAATTCCAGGGGGTAAGAGGTCCGGGCCCTCTTAACCCCCCCCCTCTTTCTGGGTCCTTGAGCGTAGCCCCTCTATAAAAATTAGATTTATATACCCTTGCAAGCCATACATATTCTATAATCTATATATGATTAATTAAAATTTTACGTACCCCTTAATATGTCTTCGAGTATTCCAGGTTGAATACTGCAAACACACTTGTCTTTTATCGCGGCCCCAAGTAAGCCCCACCATAAGTAAAAAAAGCTTTCTCTAAATATAATTAATAATACACTCCTACACGTTTTTTTCAGGGACGCATAGCGAAGAAGCACAAAGGTAGCAAAGATTTCAACCGCCGATCTGCGGAAGAATCGTTCAGGAGCCTGGTGAAGACCCACGAGAAATACGGTTGGGTGACACCACCCATGGCAGACGGTTAACCTAAGGAAAAGGTAACAACAATAGGCTTATTACTGCTAGACTGAGAACAAAATCCACAGAAAATAGGTGTGACATGTAGGCTACTACAGAGAAACTTTTTTTTTGTTACTTTATATTGTCCCATCCCCACTGGACATGCACTCAATCATTCGGCTGGTTAGTGCTGCCTGAACCATCTGGTAGAAATCCTATATACTAAGGAAGTTCAGAAAGTGTGATGGATCCCCTTTGCCTTCCACACTGAATTTCTATGAGCGAGAGGAAAAGGGGCTACCAATCTTGCCGGGAAAGGTATTTTCACATGCGTTCCATGTTTATTTTACATGGCACGATTGACATGGGACTGACGTCCTTACTACCCTTCCAATGGAAGTTGTACTATGGATTTGTATTGCTCAAGAAAAACCCGTCGATCTCAGTTGGGTTTGAACCCACGACCATTGGGTCCCAAGGCGAGCACTTTAACCCAAAACCACCGATGTCGACAAAAGATCAATAAGACTAGTGATATCTAGTATTGGTAGATTAAAAATGTTTATCCTTATGATGGTTCCGGGATAAAAAATGTATACTGAATTGATGTCTTGTTTTCGTTTGGTAGGGTTAATTTTAACTGTTGCTCCCGATATCCGCCTACACCCAATATCATCGCTGAGCGAAGTGCAGGTCTTAGGGTTTGGCAAGACTGACAAGCGTACGAGCGAGCGCGCAAGCGACTGGGTGGACAGACTGGCGAGCGAGCGCGAGCGCGAGCTCTCATTAGTTGTTGACGAGGCGGCTCCGAATCTTGGCTCAGCGAGCTGAGGGTGGTCTAAGGCGCCACTCTCGCAGACTAGACTGCCGATGACGGGGAGATAAAGGTTCGAATCTTAGTCGGTTGAACTAAAAGTGATTTAATAAACTAGTTTTCCACTCTTCCTCCACGAAAAGGCACGTACACTTCTTTGAAATATAGCCTTCCTGAACTCTTAAGCCACCAGCGTAATTAGTACATAAGCGTATAAACCGAACGGGTAGTAAGACATGGCAATAAAAAAATATGTTTTATGAATAAGTGCTTACTATAAATAAAAGCTATATATATTTAATTTAACGTCCTGTATTACTACCCATTCGGGCTATACGCTTATGTACTAATTACATTAATGTGTTGGGGATTAGGAAGGTTTAATTTAGAGCAACTGCACTCGTGTTTGCGTAGAGGGAGAATGGAAACCTATTTAGGAAAAAACTTGGTGCACCCAAATGGTATCGAACCCCAATCTACCCTTCTCTATAAAAATCAAAAAAACGAAAATTCGATGTGACGGATTCAAAATCTCAGATCGTATTAGGCCAGAAACATTGAAAATGAATAATTCCTTACATAACTTACTGTAGACTGTTACTATGTAACTTTAATTTATTTGAACTCTTTAACAATCATTTTATGGTGTGAACTCCTGATTATTGTTTTTTTACTATCACCAACAGGCAAGGGTTCAAAATACTGTGTATAGAGAAGCTATAACTTCATCTTCAAAAGAAATGTCAGCTATTAATCACGTACAGATTATTTCTCTATTTTGACTACTTTCGGGTTTTGTAACACAATCTAAACCTAAAAAATAATTAACTTTTAAACATAGTTTAAGATTTTGCTACTTTTCCCTGTGGTTAATTTTATATACTAAAAATAACAAAGGTAATTTATTGATTCCCCGTGTGAAGAACGGTTACACCAGCTAGTGATATAATTATTGTTCTAGGAAAGAAATAAACATATAAATTATAAATATAGGCCTACTATACGACAATTTACTGAAATAATATTGGAGAGACCCGCCTCGGTGGCGTAGTTGGCTAACGCGCTAGTCGTGTTGAGCCCGACTGCCGAGGACGGGGAGATCGAGGTTCGAATCTCGGTCGGGTGAACTGGGGGTGGTTTTCCTAAATGGTTTTCCACTCTCCCTCCACGCAAATGCGGGTTCACTTCCTCTATTCAACCTTCACAACTCCTAATCCATTAGTGTAATTAGTACTTAAGCGTATAACCCGAACGGGTAGTAAGACGCGCTGCTAAATAAATAAATAAATAATATTGGAGAGAACTGATCTACTGTTGAATAGGTTCTGTTGTTCAATATGTTAATTATTATAATAAACCATGTCTATTAAATCATCTAAAGTTATTCCTAGTTTAGTAAGATGTCAATATGTTAGTTTATTCGATGTTTGTAAAATGGACGACACTTTTAAATTCGTCTTTTGGTTCATCAACCTGTTTAAAAAAAACCGACTAGTTCTTAACTATAATAAAACATTCTTCTTGGTCCAAAGGGGTATTCCCTGAGTTTAGTTATTGTTTTAGTCATTTATTTTGTGAAATAGTGATTTTAATTACTTTATTTAATTATATTCTACCTGGTTCGTTAATTAGGCTGAGTTTAACCCAAAACATATTTTAGTGATTCTTATTATGTTCACTAGTGATTACATTTTTTATATTTTTTTTATCACAGAGTCTTACTACCCCGTTCGGGTTTTACGACTATGTACTAGTACACTAATGTGCTAGGGATTAAGAAGGTTTAATTTATAGGAAGTGCACCCGCATTTGAATGGGGGAGAGTAAATATATATTTTTAGGGAAAAACCATCCTCATTGAACCCAACTAGGATCGAACCCCCATCTCCTAGTCTTCGACAGTCTAGCCTAACACGAGAGTAGCGCGTTAGAACACGCGGCCATCGAATTGGGCGTGATTCTATTACGTAGTACGTTTAAATAAATGCAAACAAATCTAGTAGAGTAGTAGTTAAACTTAACTGTTGGGCCACTGATTTGCAAAAGGTTCATATATAATATTAAACTAAAATAATTCGTTATTATAAGTTGATCAAGAGGTAGACATAATGTTAGGCTAGAGTTCACCTACCGCTAATGGCTCATGTATCTCACATGTACAAACAATATTAAGTTTGTAGTATAGTTCCTTAAATTTGGATAAAGGTTTAGTTTAAAGTATTTTCACTTATCTTTTAGTAGTTCTGATGGAGGTGATGGTTGTTTTGAGGTAATCTCCGTTGCACTTCACGTAAAATGAGACCGCACTATTGCGTCTTTCACTTTCGAGGCCCGGCCCTTCACTGAGGTGTGTTTGGCTTAGGAGTTGAAATGGTCTGGGTCGCACTAGTACAGTCCGTTAGTAGTTCTTGGTTCTGTTGTTTCGGTGATGTCCCTCACCTAGTTTCCAGTGTGCTTATTTTAATATTTTATTTATCACCGCGTCTTACTACTTGTTCAGACTATACGCATATATGATAATTACTCTAATGAGGCTGGGATGAGGATGCAAGCATTTGCGTGGAAGGAGAATGGGGAACCATTTAGGTAGCACCACCCTCAGTAGACCCGACCGGGACTCAAACCCCGATCCCCCCGTCATCAGCAGGTCAGTCTAGCGTAAGAGTTACGCTTTAGACCATTCGGCCAGTGAAGCAGGTGAATTGAAAATTATTTCCACATAATAAATGTGGCGCTAGCATGATGGACGAGTCCACAGGTCCTTTCGTAATCTGTTATTATTTGTGTTATACCTTTGGTTGACACTTCTGATAATATAGGTTTATTTTATTCAATAAGACAAGTTTCATAGTACATTTAATTTTTTTGTTATCTGAAAAGTAAAGTCATAAAATGATAGAATGAGTCAATTTTAGCCATAAACCTTTTTTTTTAGCACTGCATCTTACTACCCATTCGATATATATATGCTTATGTACTAAATTACGCTAATTATTTTAGTGATTAGGAAGGGTATATTTACAGGAAGTTTAACTGCATTTACGTGGAGGGAGAGTGAAAAAAACCACACTCAGTACACCTGAATGAGTTTCGAACCTCGATCTCCCCGTCATCGGCAGTCTAGTCTACTGTGGGAGTAGCACCTTAGACCATGCGGCCACTAAACGGGTCGTAAAATTTTTGCAAAAAATATGTAATATCAAGTTAACGATCGCGCACAATGAATTCAAGTTATTTAAGAAAAACTAATCACTATTTTGGGTATAGCTTGTAACCATCCGTGAGGCAGATTGTTGATCGAATCTCTAGAGTAGTGTTATTCAACCTTTTTTTGTTCAAGTACTCCTCAAACATAATTTATTTTCAACTTTAGACCCCCAAAAGTGTTGGTGCATAATAAAAAATATTATATAATCTACATATAAAATAAATTAAATAAAATGGCAGGAATATCGGGGTTCAAATCCCGGTTGGGTGTATTGATGGTGGTTTTACCTTCCACTCTCCCTCAACCCAGATGCGGGTGCACTTCCTTTAAATTAAATCTTCCTTATACTTAACTCTCTAGCGTTTATTTTTAGTACGTTGCCTAATACCTGAACAAGTGGTAAGACGCGGTGCTAAAAAAAAGTACCCAAAACAATAGGTTAAATACCTATTCTCCAGACAAATGGCCATCCCACAATAACGGGTCTAATTTCACAGGCGGTAGAAAACCCTTCCGCGAGCGAACCACGCGCTCTGGCGGAAGTTTGGGGAACTCTAATAGAGTGTGTGAATGACGTCACGAAGCGATGCCGTCAAGTCAGCACAGCATTCTTAATTTGGACAATATCCTCTTAAATGTGTTTATCACTTTTTGGCTCCAAACGTATCAATAGGTATCTATAAAGTATGATAATATTAATATTACAATAAAATAATATTAATGTCGATCTCAAAACAATAATATCTTTATATTATCTAAATGTTTCTTCTAACCAGAATCCTACTTAGTAGAAGTCTGCGCAGATACCTTTGCTTAGAAGACGTAACAGGGAGAAAATGGTCACGTCCTGTGAGGAGGGAATGGTTAGAAATGAGTGGTCTAGTAGTAACTATATTGTACCAATATTCTAACCACACCTTATCTGGAACTTTCTAAACGGTTGTTCTAACCCGCTCTGGTGCAAAATCTGCTATTAAAGTCGTGTCACCACAGTAAAGATGCTTTTATAGTATACAAATAAAAGAAATTAAAACAGACAGTTTTGAAAAAAAATGTTCCTATATTTATCTTCCATCTGTAAAAGGTAAGCTTATCCCTTCCAGTACTTGGGTTATTGTGGTATCTGGTTCGACTCCTGCTACAAGTGGGACTTATGTGCGTTAGTTTGGTTGTGAAGTATTGGTTCTTTTGTTAGATTTATATTGACTTCGCTGATCTTAGGGTAAAGATCTACCCTCAAGACCTGAGGATTATGGGTTCAAACCCAGCCGCGGTGAAAGGATTTTTCTTTAGCGATAAAAATCTGAGCACAACTTCGTTCGGAAGGGAAGTAAATCCGTTGCTCGCATGTTAATTGTGGCATGTAAAATAACTCTGATAGATTTGTTAAAGTACCTTTCCTTGCAAAATTAGTAGGCTCTTTCATTCTCGCTCATATAAGATTCTCCTGTGCTGATATAATCGGATGGTTCAGAAAGTGAACGTTAAATAAAAAAAAAAAGTTTGTATGTGCTGTGGTATAACCATGTGTTCATAAAGTACACATTCAATTTATTGGATTGGTTAGTATTACTAGTCATTGCATCTAGCCTAAAAAAAGGTCCGAGTAAACTTCCTTCCATCTTGACATCACAGAGTTTGTAGTAAAGTGTGGTGTAAGGGACTCGAGTGAATGGTCCATGTTTTTGAATTTTTTTTAAAAAACATAAAAATATTTTGGCCAATATAAATAAAATAAGCTTCAGTAAATACATTTAGTTAAATTTTCTACACATATTAATACAAACAATCCTTGAATATCTATCATGAGCTTGACCACGTTGGCATTTGAACAACTTTTTAACCGAAGAGAAAGATTCCTGTTGAAGTTATGTGATGCCCATGAAACATATTAAACAACTGCTGAGATAAGCTACAAGTAGAAAGAAATTCAAACTAAACTCATCCACTCAACGAATATATTATTTATTTTTTCCTAAAAAATTATTTTTTGTTTTATAAACCGTAAGAAAAAATACTGAACTTAACTAGCATTCTCTTTTACCCCACCAGTGGCGAGACGGGTCAGAAGTTTTTTTGATCTTTGTGTAAACCTACAAATTATTCAGGTGAATTTTATCGTTGTTTTGTTTATCATTCATTAGGGGAATTCTGATACGTTTCCTTAAAATTCCCCATTGTCATCTTGTTTTCCTTAAGTTTTATTTAAATTGTGGACAGCCTGAACGGGCAGTTAGAAATGTAACATGTTTTCTCTTTCAGAAAAAAAATAAAAGCGTCCCGGCAGCAGGAAATTTCATATGCGTGTTTTGGCTTCATCGTCTTCATCTAGAGTCTAGAACGTTCATCTAGAGTCCAGAATGTTCATCTAGAGCTCATCATGCCCCAATATATCCTGCGTGTTGGCAAAGCAAGTTTATTATGGGAAGAGTGAGACATAATTAAAGAGCGTTGGCAAGTTTTGGTTTTTCTTTCTGGTTCAATAACGGAGCTCAAAAGTGATCGAATGGATTGAAACTTGTTCTAGGAAAATATTTGTTGAAAGAGCCAGATTTTATTTCTGGGCGATTGGTTGGTTTTAACTTTATAAAGGGAAATTTAAAAAAAAAATTGTTCACTATAGCCATTTAATCTGCAAAGTTGAAAAAGGATTTAATTACTTTGGAAGAAAAACTGGTTAACCCATTTTGTCAAACCAAGAAGAAAGAAACTGTTACCGTTTTGTGCGAGTTTGTTCATTCCATTTTGATGTAATTCTGGAAACACTTATGAATTTATAGTTGAATAGTCTTAGATCTGTATGTAAATTAAAAGTTTCCACTATTTTGTATTTACATGTTACCTCCATAAAAATATAATTACAACTATAAACTATTCTCGACTTTCTAAAAGTTAAAATTGTTAGTGTCATTAATGCATGCTCTTTGTATTTTAAATCGAAAAGTGTTGTAGCTCTAAATAAAATGGGAATATTTTGAATGAATAATATTAACTGAGGGTTTTATTTTGGCATTTAAATAACAAATGATGAAATTTTGTGACATGATTTTTATTATTTCTCAAATCAAAACTTGAGTTGAATCAAGTCTGGTAGGAGTGTGATAATTATTAACAAATTTGTTAAAATAATATTTAAGTAATAAAAAAATGTAAGACTCTTCGACAAATGACTGGAAAGTCGATGCCAAATATCACACAGTTCTGTTTTATTAAAAGAATCTCATTTTAAGAGTGTATTTTTAATAAGTTTTTTTTATTGTTGACGATAAAGTTTGGCAACATTTTGGAATCAAGAAAATCAGTCGGTGCAGTCAATGTTAGATGGATTTGCCTATATACCTTTTTAGACATGTGGGAGTTAAATAAAATAACCCACTTCTTTTTGCATGTGAAATAATGATTAAATATGTTGGTGCGATGCTAAATTGACCATTTTCATAAAAATAAATATATGTCAAAACCTACCCAAGCACGCACATTAATCAATTCAAATGCATCTTATGCTTAAATTTATATTTTTAAAAAGAAGATTTTAACCCACAACCTCAATTGGTATCAGTTATTTTACTGACTTAACACATATTTGTTATATGTATTTTTATAGTAATATATTTATATCCAATAGAAGGACCGACTAATTACCCGTATAGTTTAGTAAAAAAAATTCTCTCATTTCACATGAATCATTAAAATGTATTTTTATATAATTGCTTGCAATAAACAACTAAAGACGTCACAAATTATCCACCGGTATTATAAAATATGTAAATGACTTTTTTTTTCAATAATTGTTAGATGAATAAAATTAAATAATTACTTATTTTATGCTGTGTGCTTATACTTTTTAAACAAGATAGAACTTTTCTTGTACTAAATGTTATGGAAGAAATGTTTGCTGTTACATTCCTTGTGACTTATTGAAAGAGATTAATTAGTTTGTTTAGTTTAGGGGTGTAAAAAAAGTATTTTCAATTTGAAGTGAATTTTTATCCAATATATTAAATATTTTCGAAGCCAAATCGAGGTTAAAATATTAATTTTTTTTGTTGCTTTAAAAGCATGCTATTTTACTTATATAACTTTATGCATAAAAATCACTAATAAAATTTGTATTGCACTTCTTGTTTGTAATAATTCATTTTAATCTGATAAATCAAGTCATTATCACAACATGCATTTAAACTACTTCAGAATTTTACATATGAATATCAATTTGTAATGTTCATAAAGGTTCATGCTGGCAATACATGAACATAAATAATTGAATATTTATCATCAATAATTTTAATTGCAAAGCTTCATAATATTGTTGAGGCCGGAACTTTTTTTCGAAGCAAAGTCAAACCTTTTTTTTTTACGAAGCCAAGTTGAAGCTCCCAAAGTTTAGCGTTTTGAAATCGCACATCTATGCCATAGTTAAAAAAAAATCTCTACACTAAGTAATTGCCATAGTTATAGCTTCTCTAATTCAAGTTGTGCAAAAATATGTTATCTTTTTGTATAGACAATAAAATCCGTCCAACATTTGTAGCTCGACAGCAGCTATATATATGTATTTTTGTTGGTTGATGACAGTCAAAATTATACCTATACACACAAAATTATTTAGGGTATAAGTTAGTTAGCAGTTTTTCATAGAAGAGTGTATTTTATAAAGATGGTCGATTTGCATCAAAACATTCAAACGTCAGCCAATAAACAAACCATGATTAATTTAATAATCCAATATATTATTTATGCTGAATAAATTGTGATGTTAATTATTAAGTGTTGTGATAAGATTTCAATAAAGATTGGTTGTTTGTTGTTTATCTAAGTTATTTCTTTTCTCATTGGGAACATAATATTTTAGATATAAATAGAATGCATTCAAGTGTACAGTATATTAAATTTAACTATCATTAAAGTAAATAACCATTGAATCAGAGTTCCTATCTGAAGAATATTAATCAAAGGGTGTATTTCATATGATCTGGATTAAATTTAATAGTGTAATAATTGTAAAGGTATATTTCATATTATCTGGATCAAATGTATTAGTGTAATAAATGGAAGAGTGTATTTCTTCTGACCAGGATCAAATTTATTAGTCGTGATAAATATAAGAGATTATTTCTTCTGACACGGATAAAATTTATTAGTGTAATAAATTTAGCTTAGGAGAATTTGACATCTCAGACAAAAGTTAAGTTTATTAAACGGAAATTTTCAAATTACTCAATTATTTTGTCCCGTAGAAAGCATTGAAAGGTAACATAATATATTTCTGATCAATTTACCCAAAGTTATTGGCCTTTCTCACCCTTGTAGACTAGTTTGATCTTTGCTTTCGAATCAGACTATAATTGTAATACAGGTGTACAGTCATGTTATATATACTCAGCTATGACTGCACAATCCTAAATGTGGAAAAAAAAACAGTTGCAGTTCAGGGATGTTCCCATAGTACAGTTTTCAGCACAATTTTTCTAACTCATTTCTGCGGAATCCACCATGATAGTCTAGTCAATTTTTGTAAAATTTTTGCATAAAAAAAAAGGCAAATTAAACGTCTTTTAAGTGTACAAGACAAATAGTCCAGACATTGGGTAGGTTACTGAAAAGACACATCGTTGAATAATAAAGGGTTGATCAAGAAAAGAGAACTTTTGAATGCCATGAACAATGCCTACATCAATATCGAAGGAAAACTGAGCACATGTGTAAAGAAATCATATTCTGAAAATTGAAAAACTGACACCTGGACACGGGAATTGAACCCGGGACCTTTGACTTAGTACGCCAATGCTCTACCACCGAGCTATCCAGGAGTGACCCTGGACACAGGACGACTCCTGGATAGCTCAGTAGTAGAGCATTGGAGTACTAAGCCAAAGGTCCCGGGTTCGATTCCCGTGTCCAGGTGTCATTTTTCAATTTTCAGAATATGATATCTAGATGGTGAATTCTTCTCTAAAATTAATAACAGCTTCGGCTATTTGATGTGTTAAAGAAGACGGAGGGAAGCGTCCACACTCACTGACAAGTCTGTGCAGGTCGCCGATAAATATTCTGTTGGCTTCAGTTTTTCGTCTCCATATACCGTCTCTGCACGGTTCACATGATTGCATATTTTCCTGTCCACGCCCAACATCTTGTTTCCAACGTCTTGGACTGCGCAGGCAAAATATTTGTAAAAAAAAAAAAACCTTGCATGTGGACCAGGCTTAAGAGAACTGTGTCGGGCTAAATTTGATTGTTGGACCCTTCCCTGGGGGCCGTGGGATTGGGAATATAACCCCCACTTCCCAAGTCAGAAGGATCACTGTGATTTCAATAATCAAAAGGTGGGAGGTGTAATAGGCACTCGGCAGGTAGACTGCAGGTCTAACATTCAACAGGTACGGAGGTGTGATAGTCAGTCCCCCTGTTATGATAGTTTAACTACACTTTTTAAATATTAGATAGAAAGTGGTTCAATAAACAAATATAAATAATCAAAGTGATATTTATTTAACATAGAATAGTTTATTAGTATGACACCCAACTAACTACCTGGTGCCTGAACTAAGCGTGATATACTCTGTTGTCCGCCATTAAGTGATATCGAGAACAAATAAACTCATATAATAGGCCAGTAATGTCGCAAAGGCACGAACAGTGGTTCCACCAATGACGTATGAAAATAACTCCTAGGGAAAGCTATGTAGTGTGTCATAGCATGTAAACAAATAATTATGACTCAATTTTTATTTCATCGGCCTCGTTATTGATTTTTCATTGGCTTTGCCCTGAATTTAGTAGTCTATGCAATATCAGAGGATTAGAAAACTCACAATATAAACGATTATAATATTAAGATTATAGCGACACATTTATTTTTCCATGTATTTAGTATATATCTAATAATATGAGTCAAAAATATAGAAAAAAGTCAGTGCCATTTTTAAATCCACTAAAAAGTAGTTTGGTGTCAATCCCCAGTAAATGGCACCGTGCTTTATTTTCGAGCATAGGGGAAAGTGTGTCTGAAAACTTGTACACGCTTTCAGACTCAAGTTACATCGTCTTCTGAGGGCGGGGAGTCATCCCTCAAATTCCAGCGTCAGAGGACTGTATTTTTTGTCTAGTCAAGTGAGTGGAGGATCTCGCCGACGCGAAGGTATGTCTTCGAGGCCTTGAAGGAGGCTGCCCCATCTCGTCTCTATCAAGCTTCTGGGACTCCGCGGGGATTCTTTGAGGGGACAACGAGGTGCCCGTCATGAGGAGGTTGGGGCCCACGAATCAGGATGGACTTGGGAACATCCTGAATACCAGTCAGGTGCGGGGGCAGCTTATTGTACCCGATCTTGGGGTCTTTTATCTCGACAGCCTCAGACGCAATTTGAACAACTTGCTTCTTCTTTTTCTCCTCCTTTTGGGTTGAGGAACCCTTTGTGGTGGTAATGTTGGGGGTGGTGGTGAAGGTTTCTGTGGTTGAGAACGGTCTAGCATTGGGGACAGCAGGTGTGACAACTTTTGTGATTGAGACCACTGTATCGAAGGTGATGGTGGTGGTCTTAGAGGAGTCGGTGTGTAGTTGTGAAGTTGTTCGTGTTGTAGCAATGGCGATGGGGGCGGGTGTGGAGGTGTCAGTGGTTGCGTCTGGTGTGGCGATGACAAATGGGGTAGGGGTGAAGATTTTGGTGTTTGCACTCGTTTTGAAAAGGGTGGTGGTGAATATACGTCGGCTTGCACTTGGAAGCTATGATCATCCCTTTCTTTTTTACGTCCTTCCTGGTTTTTCAACGACGGCCGTAATTCACGTGGTGTCTCAGTCCCCAGTTGGACCGGCACATGTGAAAAAGACGACTTTGTTTTACGTTCGTCCAGTTTATTAACAGGCAAAGCAGGTTTCTTATTGACCAGTATTTGTTCATGTTCATCCTCGAGTGTTAACACAGTGTCGTCAGACGTCATAGAAGTCGTCTTGAGTACTATTTCTGACCCCGCCCTGCCTTGTTCGGTGAACACATACGAAGCGAGTTCATGTTTCGGCGCAAAAGAAAGCCGCCGTTCGTGGTTGAGCGGGACCTTCTTCATCCGAGAGCTACTAGTCTTTTTGAGACCCGTCGTTCGAGGGGAGTGCGGCTGCATGAAAATAGGGTAGAGGTTGAGCCGGTTGTCCTCGTTCGCGTTGAAGATGAAGAAATGGTCCCCTACTCGGGGGACGCAGCTTCTCAGCAGCCTGACCAGGAAGAAGACGAGGACAGCCGTCATAAACATCCCTGCGGTGACCACTAGCCACAGGTGACTGGTCTTAGATGCTAAGGGAGAATAATATGAAAGAGGTATGGTACAAAGTAATTAAATATACACAGGTGACTGGTCCTAGATGCTAGTGAGCCAGAAGATGAAAGAGGTGGTAGAGAGAAACTAGACAAAAATGACTAGTATTAAATTAATGGGGAAGAGAAGATGAAAGAGGTGGTAAAGAGGAACTATACAAACAAAGGTGATTAGTTTTAGATCTCAGGGGAAAAGAATATGAAAGAGGTGACTGGTATTATATGCTATGAGAGAAGAATATGAAAGAGGTGGTACAGATAAAATAGACACAGGTGACTGATTACATGCTAGGGGAGAAGAATATGAAAGAGGTGGTACAGATAAAATAGACACAGGTGATTGATATTACATGCTAGGGGAGAAGAATATAAAAGAGGTGGTACAGATAAAATAGACACAGGTGACCGATATTACATGCTAGGGGAGAAGAATATGAAAGAGGTGGTACAGATAAAATAGACACAGGTGATTGATATTACATGCTAGGGGAGAAGAATATGAAAGAGGTGGTACAGATAAAATAGACACAGGTGACTGGTCGTAGATGATAGGTGGGAATAAGATTAAATATGTAGTACAGAGCTATATTAATTATTAAAATAATAATTAAAAATCTAGATTTCAATAATAGTATATCTTTAATTTATTTTTTATTTCTTGAAAAAAAGCACTTTAAATACCCATGTCAGAGCTGATTACGCAGGGAAATTAGGTATACGATTAGGTTTGAACCAGAAATCGCATTGGTATGCGGTTTTCAGAATTATTAATTTGAAAACATCGAAATTGGAATCAGTTTAGTTGTTTATTTATGTTAAACTAATTATTTTTAAATTGCGTTTTATTTTTAAAAACTGTTTTACCAACTTTAATACCACTGTTTTCTATAGTAGAATGCATAAAACTACACTAATATGCGACGCTTGTCTTAAGCTGTCTTATCCCCCTAAGTTATTTGTTATACATAGTGAGAGATGGACAATTAATTTTACTTGAATATAGTTAACATTTAGACACCCTTCACTTCCCTCCCATCCCTTAGAAATGCCTCTTCTTGTCTTCACACCTTCCTTGAGCCTAAGAGATCACCTCTTTTTGTCTACATGTCTTCCTCAACCCTAAAGGAACACTTCTTCTTGTCTAAGCGCCTTCCTTGAGCCTAAGAGATCACTTCTTCTTGTCTACATGTCTTCCTCGACCCTAAAGGAACACTACTTCTCGTCTAAGCGCCTTACTTGACCCTAAAGAACCACCTCTTCTTGTATACGCGGCTTCCTCAAACCTAAAGGATCTACCTCTCCTTACCTATGCTCCTTCCTCGACCCTTAAAGAACCACCTCTTTTTTGGCTATGCACCTTCCTCAACCCTCATGAACACCTTTGCTCAACTACGCGCCTGCTTATAGGACGTACCTTCGCATATCTTAGGGTCCTCGTCGTGCAGGTTCCGTTCCCCGCAGTTGGCGTTTCCGTCACACATCAGTTCCTTGGACAAGCACATGTCTATCGTGGTCCTGTTGGACTCCGTGAGTCTGCACCGCAGCTCGGTCTCTTCATCGCACCTGCCGCCCGAAGCCACCCCTACAGCGGAAAAACACAACCTCGAGGAAACAAAATACATTATATGGGTGGATTAATAAAATAAAATAAACTTTTCGATTGATCCAGTTTGTACAAAGTCGGATCGTGGCTTCCCCTTTTAAAAACCAAAACTATTTAATTTTAACAATGTTTAAAAGAAATTCAAGTACCGCGAGTTGACTACCCGTCCGGGTTATCCGAATATTTACAGAGCTGAGGTAGGGACGAGGAATAACTGTAGGAATATCGATAGTAACTAATTGGTTTGTCGATATTTCTCATGGTTGTCACTAGAGACGCTACCTTCTTCTATTTTGTATATTAATTTCCGACACTTGTATCACTACAAGCAAAAGTCTATAGTAAACGTACTCAAATGTGTGTGTGTGTGTGTGTGTAGAGAGAGAGAGAGAGAAACAATTTAGATGAACATAACACTCTCACTATACCCAGCTTGGGTTCAAATCCAGCCTCCCCACCACTGGAAAACCAGACCAAAGATACTTAACGTCTCGACCTATGTTCCCCCACGAGGTTTGGTCAACAAATTATAAACATCCCGTATTTGTTTGAAGCCTAGCCCCACCTAGCAGAAAACCTCAAAACAATTAATCTTAATGGTGACCTGGTGGTCTAGGGGTAAGGTGTCAGACTTCTGTACTGGGGGTCCGTGGTTCAATCCTCGGTCCCGGCACAGATTTATCTGATTGTCAAACCCTTCCTTCACCTATGACAAGATGTGTATTAATCACAACTTGTGAATGTGAGGAATGCCAGGCCTCCACCGTGGTTCGGATCCCACGTTAAACTGTAGGTTCTCCATTCATCTCACAATCACCCTACCATTACACATTAGCGTAAGTGCGTATAACCCGAACGGGTAGTATGACGTGGTGCTAATAATAATAATAATAATAATAATAATAATAATAATAATAATAATAATAATAATAATAATAATAAATCTTAATATTAATTAGTATGTCCCTATTATGAGTGTGTTAATGTTGGATAATGATGCATTTTAATAGTGATATGTTTCAAAGAAAATATATTCCTGACATTCAGTGTAAGTTTATTAATATCTCCTCTCTTGGTATACATTTTGATACAGGCCTATTGCAAGTTGGATTGTGTTGGCATTTTAAAATGGTTGTTTGCATCACGTGATTTTGTCCACGCAATTGTCCATTATACGTCCGACACCTTAGCTCAGTCGGTAGCGTGACTACTGAGCTAAGGGTCCCGTGATCGATTCCCGACATGGCCAAACACCATATCATTGGTTAAATGTGGGGCTTACCCTTTTACAGTAATAAATTAACGACCGGGAGGCAGAATGTTGTGCCTGTCCTAGACTTTAAGTTAATATATAAGTATTGTGCTGATACTATCAGTCGGTTCAGAAAGTTCGTGTTAAACAACTCAAATAAATTAAATGAAACGAAAAATACCTTTATACTCTTTGCTTGAGAAAAAATTGCGTCAGGTTCCAAAAGAGCAATATTGACCGTGCGGCTGCCGTCAGCTAGCAAAGATGATGCCAATTTCCACGGATAAGGGTATCACGTGGTCAGCACAACTACCAGTTTTCTAGACCTGAGCCACTAATTGTATATTAAAGTATCTCCTCAATTTGTCCTCACAAGACTGATTCGACCCCGTTCCAGACTCAATGCTTCACAGAAAAAAAATTCTGGAAGCGCTGGGAATCAAACCCGGGACCTTCGAACCTATAACCAGGAACTATAACCACTAGACCAGCGGTTCTCAAACTCTTTTTAAACTGTACCCCTTGGCCATGACTAAAAGTTTAATGTACCCTCAAGAAAAAAAATTCCAAATGACAGGTTTAAAAAAATGAACACATGGTAAATTATTGATTTATTTAATCTATTGGGGAAAAAATCTCTATATTTTCAAATTGACAAAGTTATTTAGAGAGAGTCCTACTGTTAACCCCTTAACATTATCTCTTATTGAGAATCGTTATGATCAGTTAAAAAACACAATTTTAATGTAAAAAGTCTGTAGAAAAGTTTTATACATTTTCTTCCCAAATTCGTTAAAAAATAAAGAAAAGAATAAACCTAAACACAATATTTTCAAATCAAAATTTTTAATTTTAATTCTGGAGCTGATATATTATGAATCCCAAAGTTTTTCAGTGAGAGGGGTGTGGCTGTATGGCTTGGCACAACTTTTTGACGTCTGGTTTTCCAGTTGAAACTTTAAAGTGGAAATCCGGCTCCAAATTTAGCCTATTGCGATACTTATTTTTTAGGTACATCATGGATGGAGATATGTTGTTGAGAGAGGCATCAAAAACTTGTAATGTAGTAGAGGATTGAAAATTCTCAGATATCGGTCTCCAGCCGAGTAAATAGGTGAAAAGAGGGATGGAAATAACCAGATAAATGGTAACTTCCAACAATTAGGGTTTTCCATAAGTTCCTTGTTATTTTGCCAAATGTCTCTTGAGAGCTGTTCGCGTACCCCCTAGAAGGTGCCCGCGTACCCCAGTTTGAACACCGATGCACTAGATCACAGAGGAGGCCAGACTCTTTGCCCTAAAACCAATATAAAAATCCCTCGTCTATTTTGTTGGGCTGAGCCTAGTTTAGGTAATCAAAGCTCTCACAACACCAACTAATTCTAAAATAACTTTAATTATTTGAGGTTAAGAGCCCCTGGACTAAGGTATCACTCTCGTAATCGAATTAATTGGTCGTGACGGGTAGATCCGGGTTCGAATCCCAGCCGGAGGTTCTGAGGGTGGTTTGTTCCTAAATGGGTTTCCCATTAATATGCTGGTACTTTTTTAAAATTCTACCTTCCTCATCCCTATCCTAATAATGTATATGTGCGGATAAGATAGTCCGGACGGGTAGTAAGACGCAAAGCATAAACACACACAAACACAAAAAGCACATATTTAAACTGTATAACAACAACAACAAAATGTTGTGTTTGTAAATAATAATGTTATTATTACATGTCTAGTAGTGTTGATGACAACAGTTGACTCACTCTTGGTTGCAGTTGACGTGACCTTCATAGTCTCGAAGGTACCCTCGCTATAAAGCCGAATGGTCACTTTATTGGTGGCCAAAATGTAGTGCACAATGGAGGTACCTTCTTCCTCGTTAATGTTGTCGCAAACACTTGTTTTATTGTTCGGGATCGTTATCGCTTCCAGCTGAAACGAGTCGTTAAGACCGCTTCATTTTCACACCAGGTATTCAAAATAGAAGCAGAAACCGTTCAATTTTCATAGAAAGAATCTTATTTGGCAGCTACTAAAGTTACTACCGCCTACTGTATTCATTCGCCCTGTAACCGGCCCCGTGGTGTAGTTGTCAGTACACCTGGCTGCGAGTCTATGGGTCCCGGTTTTGATGCCCGGCTGGTACCTTGGGTATTTTTTTCCTTAAAGGGGAATTATCCCAACGGTCACCAGGGTTTGGTTAGTTAGGTTGCGTTTCCACTGGTTCCATGCACACCCTCATACTCACAATAACCATCATCTCACCTCATCGGGACATGGGAAGAGCCTTCACGGAAAGGATGTACGATTAATACATTCGGGCGTCCCCTGGACAACGGTAGTCTACATTAGTACAAGCTAATCTTTCCACAGACTATGTTACAAATGATGTAACCCAAACGCGCCATATTATATTAATTTGTTATTATATGTCAGGTCATGTGATCTACAGATGCCACTTTTAATAGATATTAACAATTTCAAAAGAATAGTACTAATAAAATAGTAAAATGTTATCAATTCTGGCCACAAAAAAATAAATCCTACTTTCTAAAAGGCTTTTCCTATGAAAATTGGTCTATACTTGCAACGTACCCAGTATCACATATTATTATTGTGTCACCATATAATATATAGTCTTTAAGAACAAATTAAAATAATTGTGTAACAAACATTGACAAAAAGTTCAAACACTTACATTGAATACGTCAAAATTGACACTATCTGTCAACCGTGGTAGCTGTAGGCAAATTACGTGACGTATGAAAACACGAACGTAAGTTCCTGATTTAGTATATTTTTAACTGTTTGATGAAGTTTCTTAATCATTTATAAAATGAAATCATTTTGTCAAGGTCGTTAATAAAGTTTTGTTATCATATTTGAGCACTGCTTGGATGTACTAATTAAGCTAATGGGTTAGGGATGAGGAAGGTTTGAATTTGAGAGGAAGTGTATCCCTATTCGCGTGAGAGAGAGTGGGAAAACATTTAAGGAAAACCACCCCCAGTGCATCCGACCGGATCTCCCGTCATTGGCAGTCTGGTCCATGTCGAAAGTAGCAGCGCCTTAGACCATAGGTTATAGGTCTATCAAGCAATATTTTTGTTATAATAGAGAGCAGCCTAATTTTTCGTTGTAATATTAAATAAATGTATTTGAAGTGTAGCTTAGAAGCTTAAAGAACAAAGATGTACCCTTTATTTGGGACGAGATTGTGTCCATGATGCAAAGTGACTCATTGAAGACCATAGGCGTGCGCAGACAAGCCAAAAAAACAAAAACAAAAAACAGGAAAGGTTGGAATGACAAAAGAATGCAGTAACTAACTTTACTAACTTTAGCGGTTTTTATATATATATATAAACCGCTTCGATGGATATTCCAACGGTATTGGGTAATGTAGGCTTGGGATTCTGCCACATCTCGTAATCTCATTCAACGAACAAAAAAGGCTGGCTGTGGATACGGATTTGGATGACTATTGACGAGTTTAAAAAATGGTAGGTCTACCCTTCAGCTGGCGAATAGCATTGTAGGTAATTGATGATGTAGGTCAAAGAATAAAATTGTAAAATAAAACATTGATTCTTTCTTGATTTGAATTTATTATAATTTTTTTTTTTAATGAAAAGATTTTGATCCCGACCCCTTTGTCTTTCAACTGGCACCTCCATCAACAACACCCTGGGCACGCCTATGTTGATTACTTATAAAAAAAACGTAAGCAAAAAGCTGTACACTTACAAAATATTGTTTTAAAGAAGTTTGAACTATAATGTTACCTCAATAATACTTCTGGTGTTGTCATTAAGATTCACACAAGATTCTTCATCCTTTTTCTTGTCTGGAAATTCCATTACGACAATTAAAAGTACATTTTCGTCACTTGTTTGGATTTCAATAGAACAGTCCAGTGTTGCGGTGTTTTCAGAAAAAAGGAGAACCGACGAATCTGAGAGGCCCATACCAACGGTTAGAAACACTGACTTTTCGAAGCCGTCCACGCAAATATCTGTCCAATCTGTGAATACATCAATATAGTCAATTACAAACTAATTAGTTTCCAGCCAAAGTAATCGTAATAGCTAAATAAATGTTCCTATAATATCTGGGCAGAATGTTTTGCAAAAATGGAAGGATGGGTGATGAAATATAGACACAGGCGAATGCAAATGCATCTTGGAGAGTAGTTAGATGTATTTGGACTATTGCAAAGATGGCTCTATAGGCCTATAAAAGTATGTTAACGACAACATTGTTTTATGGATGTGAAGCGTGGGTTTCTCAAGAGAAACACAAGAGAAAGGTGAATGCGGTCGGAATGAGGTATCTAAGAAATAAGTGTGGATTGTGAAAACAAGTTTGGACAGAGTCAGTAATGAATGGGTGCTGAAGGAGTGCGGTTTGAAAAGGAATCCAATTGGTCAATGTGAGAGAAGCGTGCCACGTTGGTTTGGGCATGTTGAGAGGATGAGTGTGGATCGAGTAACGAAGCAAATATATGAAGGTAGAGTGTATGGATCAAAAGGAAGGGATAGACCATGTAAGAAGTGGTAAAATGTGGTAGACAAATATGTGAAAAAGAGAAACATTAAGAGTTTTAAGAATAAAATAGCATGTATTACGCGGTGTGTGGATGTTGTTGAAGCGGAGGGAGTGTTAAAGATGGATTAAAGTACAGAGTTGTTTTTGGAGTATATGCCTACCCGTAAGGGAATAACATGATTAGGAGTATGTAAGTACCTATACTAAACTACATTAGTACCTACCAATCATAGAAGTTTCTTCAACACTATCAGAACTTTCCGTAAAATTGTATATTACTAATAAAAAGCTAACAACGTATAAATAATTTATTTTTTTAAATGTAATAGAAGATAAAGCCATAAGTTGACTAAAAAAATTAATTTAGAAATTGTGTTTGTCCGGTGATTGGTATCGTCCATATTGCCACCAAAGACGTTGCCACATTGTATCAATGTCGATTCTCAACAATAGCCAAGTCGTTTATTTTGACACTAGTAATGTCACATAATAGTGATTAGAATATTTAATACATTATTACTATATTAATTGGCACTACTATAATCCTATTTGAATGATTTTTAGCTTTACTCCTAACATTTATTTTTTTCACTGGTGTTTTGACTCCGAAAAATGTACCAAGATTTAAAAATAATAGCCAATGCCAACCTTAATCAACTGTGATTGTTAAAAATATTTTTGTTACACTTTAAAACTTTAATTTTTAAATTTTCCATAGAGCTCATTAGTGGATTACATTAGTTCTATAGGTTTTCCTCTTAAATAAAGACTCAATAAGTCATGGTAGCCATTTTGGCTTAACTTACAGTTTTAATTTTTATTTATTTATAATATTGGTCAATAATGATAGGCTTTAGAAAAAGAAAACTAAATATTTATAAAATATATTTAACATAATTCCTAAACACAAAGTTTCTTAGCAAAGAACATGAGTTACTGAATAAATCAATTTAAAACATCAAAATCTTGACTATCCACCTTCCACCAGGTTTTACACAGGCTAGTCCACACAACAAATAGGCTCAAAAGGACCCGCTAAAAGAAAATAGTTTCAATTTATTATTATATATTATTATTATAGCACCGCGTCTTACTACCCGTTCGGGTTATACGCTTAAGTACTAATTACACTAATGGATTAGGGAATTGGGAAGGTTGAATTTAGGGGAAGTGAGCCCGTATTTGCGTGGAGGGATGGTGGAAAACCATTTAAGAAAACCACCCACAGTTCACCCGACCGAGATTCGAACCTCGATCTCCCGTCCCCGGTGGTCTAGCTCAACACGACTGGCGCGTTAGCAAACTACGCCACCGAGACGGGTATAATAGTTTCAAAATCAGGTAAATTCCTATCAGGACACCATAAACTGGAGGTACCTTTATTTAAGTTTCATTTCCAACTGGAACATTAAGGTGGGATGGACGGGGATGCGAGAAAAAAGCCAGTGTTTTTGCGGTTTTTACGAACAAAACTTTTTTTTTGCCAAAATAAATAAAATAATTGATCCAGTACAAACATAGAATTTAATTTTCTTGACATGTTTTTGGTAGTACGATCAAGTTGGATTTCAGTGAGATCATGTTGATCCAAATTCCAAAAATTTTATGAAATTCCCTGACTTTTCCGTGAAATGTAAATAATTTGCTGGTTATTTTTAGTGGATATGTAAAAATTACGAAAATTTGATGAAATTTCCTGACACTTCCATGAATTTCCCTTGTTCAAGCAAATTTCTTGAGCATTTCCCTGTTTTACAGGTCGTTTGACAGCCTGTATCACTCCACATTAACACACAACCCAGAAAATAGCTTTTTGAATATGATTACGCAATGGATTCTCTTATTTGCTCAAAAATGTCGTGTTCAAATGTTTAAGAATAGCTACTTTTGAGTAAATAAATGTATAATGAAATGGGGAATAATAAACGACGACTAACCAAGAACCACACAACTGCAAAATCGGAAACAAAAATAATCTTACACTTTACGACATAGAACCATCTGACCCAACCTGAAGAAAACAAACACGGCCTACTGTTTGGACTGTACTGGCATTGAACATCAAAGTATTTTAAATAAAACATAGTCGGGATTGAGATAATATATAAACGTTTTCTAAAAAACTTACGAAAAGGTGAGCTACACAAAATAAGAGTAGTCTACCTATTTAGATTAATTTTACCATACAGAGTTCGTTAGTAGGATAAGTAAAAGTATGTTTAAATTATTATTTTAATAAACATGTTAGTGTAGTTAAAATTGTGTACGGTGAATTTTATAATAGTCAATGTGACCAATCAGTATATAACTACACACTATCATCATTGGCAGCAGAGACAAGAGTTGTCTTTCGATCAAAGTGTTAAGACTTCTTACAACCTCTTTGATTATGATTGGCGTATATTGTTGCTCTTTTGTCAACCTCGTAGAAAACATGGTTTTATTTTTATGAACAAATATTATAATAGTATGATATAATATTAGATGAATGCATCTTAAACTTGTGCCACATTTTGCTCTCAAGATGCACTTTATAACGTGAAGGTAGGTCTGAAATCAATATTTTAATAGTTCATTATTGCATTGTAATTACTTTTAACGGTTATCTCAGCTATGGAGTAAACACAGTTTTAAAACTTTCTCCCATTGTCGCGGAAATCCATGTATATTAGCTGGTTGGTCGTCTGACTATGTATGATACTTTTTTTAATGTGTAAACTAATGGTTAATATTCTGAGTAAAAAGAGACCAACATTTTAAATAGTTCTAAGTTTGTCGTTCTAAAATGAACAAAGAGATTGCCTAAATATATCAATGAAATGCTTACGTACTCTATCAATGGTACTAAAAACTCTAAAGTTAATTGCAGCACTTACAAAATACGCTAGTTCTCTTTGCTCTACCTCATTACAACCTATCTCTTTCAGACCCATTCTAATGTTATCCTCCCATTTGAGACTAGATCTTCTCAATGGTCTCTTCACAATGAGTTTGCCAGTCAATACCCTGAAGTGGTTATAGATTCTCCCATTCACGCTGCATTTCCTGTGCAGCGTGAGACCTGAATATCCTTATTATGGCTTGTGATGAGTAAATGGTATGTAACTCACCATTATGTAACATCCTCCATTCCTCAGTTACCTATACCCTTTTGGATCAAATATCTTCCTAAGCACCACGTTTTCAATTTTTTTTTTCGTCGTGTAAGGTAAGAGACCTCGTTTCACACTCAAGAGAACAACCGGTAAAATTATGTTTGGTATATTCTGAGTTTACATTCCTTGAACAGCAGGAGAGGTGTCAACAACTTATTAAACAGTAATAACATGCATTTCCCGACTGTAATCTGTTCCTAATTTCAATCCAATATAGTCTTTGCTAGTTAAACTTGTTCCTAAATATTTAATTCTATTAACCATGTAAAATGTTTTGTTGTTCGTAGTAATCTCTAAATTATTGTCCCCAATATATGCTCTTTGTGTAATCTCTCTCAGTCTTTTCAACGTTCACTTCAAAACCTATTTCCTTACTATCCTCTACACCAATCAAACAAAAAGTTAGAAGTGGACAGACTTTCAGAAGAAAGCTAAAAGTTCCTAAAGTTTTGACAAATATAGAAGTTTATCATTTTTGGCATTCAAAAGTAAAAAAATAACATAAAGCTCAATTTTAAAAATAAGTAACCCTCGTTTAACCTAAGGTAGCGATCATACATTGCATGCATTTTAGAAAACATTCTAGATTAAAGTAGTGAGGAGCGTTATAATATTGGATAAAAAATTATTAAATGCTTTTTACCCTTTTATCTGGAATAAACATTATCATTCAAATATTTTTAAATAATAATTTACTCATTTAATTTGTCAATTAAATTATTCAAGAATTAATTATATTATTCAAAACATTTCTTATCCAATACCTTGCATGGTTCTACAAAGGCCCAGATTATAATTTAGGAGCAAAGTATAGTTCATCAATGTAAGATTGAACGCTACCTTTCATGTTAAACTGATTGTAATTCTAAGTGCTACAATATATTTTTTTTAGCACCGCGTCTTACTACCTGTTCATATTATACGCAAGTGTCATAATTACACTAATAAGCTAGGGATGAGGAGGTTGGAATTAAAGGAAGTGCATCCGCATTTACGTGGAAAATGGGAAACCAGCCTAAGTACACCCAACGGGGATTCAAACCCAGATCTTCCTATCATCAGCTGTCTAGTATATCATGCGGCCACCAAATCTGGTTAAAAAAATCAAAATAAGATTATAGGCACCCACTTCAGTGGCGTAGTTGGTGAAATCGCTGGTTTCGTTTGAGCTAGACTGCCGAAAACGGGGAGATCGAGGTTCGAATCTCGGTCGGGTGAACTGGGGGGTGGTTTTTCCTAAATGGTTTTCCACTCTTCCTCCACGCAAATGCAGGTTCACTTCCTCTGTATTCAGCCTTCCCAATGTATAACCCATTAGTGTAATTAGTACATAAGCGTATAACCCGAAAGGTGCTAATAAATAAAAAAAAAGTATAGGCTACCTATAAAATTGTTATACAAACTATCTAGAGCAAAATCCATGGAAAATTTTATTTCAATGCAATTTTGACTAACGACGTTGCCTAGTTGGAGATTTTGAAGCTATATTGCGAAGCAGGTTGCATCTTAACTTGACACACCTAAGCAGATAAGCACAATCACACTTAGACGCCAATGTACAAAATAGAAAGAGAGGGAAGAAAATGATAAGTTCACCCTGAGAGGGCTCGTTTTCTATGTGCTGGTAATCCTTTCCCTCTTCCTCGACGAGTTACAGAGTCACTTTAATATTTGCTCCTCGAAGAAAACATTGACTTGCTTTTTATTTTACGTTTTGTTCCTATTCTAATAACATATGCTCCATGGACTTTTAATCAACATTTAGCAGAAGACTCCAACAGAAATATTCATGACTAAGCCAAATAGAGGATTTATAAAAAAAAAAGTTTAAAAAACTAATCAAAATAAAAAATAATAATGTGTGACACTGTAGGACTACTTTTAGAATTATTTAAGAATTTATGGTTTTTGTTTCAACGTTATATCTTTAAAACTCTGAGTAAATCGTAAATTCACTAACATGGGAAATTCTATCTTGATCGGGAGTGACGTCACAGATAGCAACGTCCATAAATGTGTTAAACACGTATTCAGATATTTTTTATGTACCGTGCACGATTTACCCTAAGAGAAACCTAAACTTACCCTACTTGGTTCTACTATGGTGTAGCTTATATCATCGGACCATCATATAAAGATAGGTAAGATTTCTACTTCTCAGGACACAGTATACAAGGTAATAAGTTTAATTTAAGGGTTGGATAATAGTTCTCTTAGAAGGGGTCGCAAAAATGATGAAATACGAACCAACTTAAATTTGGCCTTATTCTTCCAAGGACGGATTTATTAGTTTGGGCGAGTAGGCTCCAAGCAAGGGTGGCAAGTTTTAGAGGGCGGAAAATTTTGGTGGGTCCTAAATGAAAGTGCGCGCCTAAATTTTTTTTCATACCATTTATACACAAAATATTTATCGAATAAAATAGGTGGTCAATTTTTATTTGGAAACTAACTTGGTGCGACTGAAGCCTTTCAACGTGCTGCGAGTGTCGTTTGCTTTATACACGCGCTGAACCCGCTTGTGCTGCGATTACGACGGTCATTTGTTTAATCTCCATAGAATGTATGCGCATGCGTTGAAGCGCTTGAGCTGGCATCGTTCTGAGATATATGGCACTATGGCAGTCGTCTGGGAGATCATGCAACTTGTGGTCTTTTAGTCACTTTTGCTCGTGTGTAGTAGTTAATTTACATGTAAAAAAGGTGTACCTTTGTGTTGATGAAGATGAGTGATGGAAGAAAAATACTCAACTGTGCTAGATTTTAAAAAAAAACGCGCAAAAGATAAAAGTGAGAAAGATCTAATAAAAAAGATGCGGGTATTCAGATAGTCAACATATCGATCAACACGCCGGTTCTTCAGCCACCAACGCCTGTGTCAGCGCAAATACTATCGTGGAATCATTGTCTACTAAAATATTACTCAGTGAGCAGTGATCCTGCTAAGTGGACAGTGAATAATTGCACTAGATACCACCATTTCGATGTACTCGATAATAAAAAATGCTGAACTTCCTCGTAATAAGCATTTTAAATATGAAAACGAGAGACGTGTGGATCAAAAATTGACGATACAACTCCATAAAGAAATAACATATTAGAAAAATGTTCTAAAAGAAGTGGTGGCAACAATTAAGGCACTTGCATCTCGTGGTCTACCTTTCAGAGGTCATGACGAGAAATTTGGATCACCCTACAATGAAAATTGTTTTATGTCTTTAGAGCTTATTGCCTAGTTCTATCCATTCTTAGCCAACCATATTTCAAGGTATGAAAATTCAGGCAGTGGACATACAAGTTACATTTATTCAAAATTATGTGAGGAATTTATTAAGCGTATGGCAGATAAAGTGACAAATAAAATTGTAACCGAAATCCCACTGGCATAATATTTTTCCATGGATGTAGACTTGTCACCCGATGTGTCTCACATTGATCAACTGACTTTTGTTATTAAATACATACATGATAATGGTTCTCCAATGGAGCAATTCCTGAAATGGATTCTGAGGGCCAGCCACAAAGCACAGGAAATAGCATATGCTTTCACCACAATACTAGAAAAATGTGGACTTGATAGTGCGAATTGTCAAGGTCAATCATACGATAACGCTGCAAGTATGTCCGATATTTACAATGGTCTACAAGCCAAAATTAAGAATTTCTCTCCACAAGTTAATTACGTTCCCAGTGCTGTTCACTCGCTCAATTCGATTGGAGAATCTGCAGCAGAAAGTTGCGAAGAGGTAAGCTGAGATTTGCGCTTCTGCAATAACTTTACAATGTTTTTACGGTGTTGACGCATCGTTGAGATATTCTTCAGATCCAATATCATGCTAACGTAAACAGTCATTCAACACGTTTCCCGCTTCAGTGGCTGAATGGTCTAAGGCGTCACTATCGTATTAGACTGGCCTGCTGATTACGGGAAAATCGGGGTTCGAATACCGATCGGATCTTCTAGGGGTGCCTTTTCCCATGCAAATATAGGTAGATTAGCTCTAAAATGCTTCTTTTCTCATCCCTATCCTATTAGATTAATTATTATAATTGCGTATAACCCGAACAGGTAGTAAGATGGCGTGAAAAAAAAACACGTTAGTCTGAGCGAGCGGACGCGTGCATAAATGTATACGAGTCTTGAGAACAAATTCCGGGTGCTCGACTAGCCATTAAAGGAGACGATCAACAGAATCCAAGCGTTAGCTGTGAAGCGAGAGGAATACGAGTGAAGCTTGAACGGTTGGAAAGGATATTGATGACAGTTTTTAGGGGTTTTTTTCGCGGAACCGTGTAAATTTGATAAATAAAAAACTCCCTAAGTGTCGATATTGACCCGTGTTAGATTCAATGATTATGAAGAGAAAGCAATGAATACATCCGAGATAAAGTTATGTCTAGTCTAATATGTTTGAGTAAGCCCTTACTATGTTATATAAATAAATAAAAATAATGATATAATATATTCCTGCAATGGCCTCAATATAATTTGACTAGTGTTTAATCAGTACATACAGATAGGTTAGGTTGTTCCTTTCTTATTTGTAAATTAAAAGTTTGAAATATAACAAGTAAATGGAGAATTTGTTTGCAACCCAAGTGGGTCTATGTTCAAGTTTTGATCCCATGGGACTAGCCTCAATTGTTAAAAATGCTACACATCTTCAATTCTGGATTGTTTAGTGTTTTCTGGAATTTTATGCGTATGGAGCCATCGACGGCGTTCTTCATCAATAGCAGTGGCACTAGCATCACAGAAACCGTAAACATACAGCATATATATATGTATATTCGACATGTGTGAAGGGTTGAAGCATTTTTAACAATACTTGTACAATGTCACTATCAACAGTCGCAACAGATGTCCTGTCGGTCTAGGGGTAAGGTGTCAGACTTCTGTGTTGGGGGTTCCGGGGTTCAATCCTCGGTCCCGGCACAGATTTATCTGATTGCCCAAACCCTTCCTTCACCTCTGACAAGACGTGTATTAATCACAACTTATAAATGTGTGAAATGCCAGGCCTCCACCGTGGCTCGGATCCCCACGTTAAACTGCAGGTCCTTCATTTCATCTCACAATCACCCACAATCACACATTAACGTCAGTGCGTATAAACCGAACGGGTAGTAAAGACGCGGCGCTAATAATAACAATAATAATAATAACGGTCGCAACAGCCAATTGACGCTTCATACCGATGCACGTGCTTCAAACAGTGGTGCATTACTGCAGAAGGGGAGGACAGAACTGTACAGCGAATTCTTTTATTATAATGACATACGGCCCCCTTACCCCCTCCCCCCCCCCCCAGAATATTGAGCTTTCTTCTTGAACCACCCTGAATAAGAAACAATATCGATTATTAAAAAATATATTCCATTTAAAATTATATGTTAATTCTTTTTTGTTTTGTTTTTCTTTCTTTCAGAAATGGAACCTTTAGAATTAGTCAATGTGTTTTATATTTCAATAAGTACAGTAATGTTGTGCATCGTTGTGTGCACCATTGTTCTCGCCATGAGGTCTCAGCCGCGAAGATCTGTTAGTCAACATAACAGAGCTGGCGATGTAACAAGAACCTCCAGAGTAAGCTTTTCAAACATGACCTCGGATAGGTCCAACACCGGGCAAAGGAGAGCTTCATCGATTGTGAAACCCTCCACAGAGTCTGTTAGGGATGAAGAATCAAAATCTTGTATGGATAGACTCGCTCGCTGTTGTCCTTTTATAAACCGTGACCAGGAAGAAGTGTTTCTGTCGTATTCCGACGAGATGATGTTAATTGACGAGTACGAGATTGTAGTAGAAAAGCTTCAGATAAGTTATATTTTGTTCACCAAAGTTGCTACAGAAGATGATGTGGAAGAAAGGTTGCAAGCCATTCGGGAAAATGTTAACAACGCCAGTGCACGGACATCTCTAAGCAGAAGGGAGAGCAGAAGTAACATGCCACCTTTGACCCGTCAAAGTCCTCAAGGAATGAAAGAACGCGGGTTGTCACAAAGGAGATCACCGGTTTCCCAGAGAAGAAACCTAGGTCCACACTCACCGTACTATGCTGTAGTACCAGAAATGTCTAAAACGGATCAAAAAGGAAAAAAAACTCCAGCGCAAAACGTTGTAGACAGTTCCATTAAAGGTGGTAGAGGAGGGTTTTATTCAGAACCCATAGTCGCTGCATTTACCGAGATCCCAAAAGCCGTTCACTTAACACAACAAATACCAAGTGAACAGTCATTTATTTTTTCTTCCTCCGATGTACCGGTAATTACAAACAAACAGCAACTAGGAGCATTAGAACAAACATCACCTACAATAGCGCCATTGCCACATGTTGTCATTGATACAAATGAGTCCTTGTTCGCGCGCCCATCTAACAAAAGTTTAGCAGTTTCTAATAAATCTGACGTTTTATTGGAAAGCAGTTCCCGAAGAGAGTCCGCAACCAGCTCAGATTCTGCAGTGCCAGTTTACGTACCACTTGGGAGCACGCGAAGTGCAGAAGAGAAAGAACTAACCTGCGACATCCTGAACAAGTTCTCGTCAATATTTGTTTACGATTTGAAAGATAGCGTCCCTAAAGACCCACTAACCTCACCATGGATAAAAAGAAAGAGTGGAGATAAAGATCATCACACCAGTTTAGCAGAAACAATTTCCTTTTATGGGGCGAAAACAGAAAATGTGACCGAACAGCCAGAAACCTTATTTAAAACAAAGCAGTCAAAAAACAACATGAGAGTTACAGATAAAGTCGGATCGCTTTTACCAGAAGTGACCGAAAGTGAAGAATCCCTAGAGATAAGAGATTCATTATGGCCAGCGATACTTCTGGAGAGGGAGGAAACAGAAAATAATCACCAAAATAAGAGAAAATCTAAGACTGTTACAGAATCTGGGGCAAACAACATTTATAGTGTTGGTAATAATGAAAAATCGTTTGAGTTTTGCCGTGAAAACTTGAGAAGTGATTTCTCTAAAATCAACGCCGAGGAAGAAGCAAAACAAGAAAAGGAACCACTGTCACAAGTAAGTATAATTGCACCTTCCAATGAGATGGGTTGCGATATTTTAGATACGAATACCACAGAATACTTAAATCCAAAACAAATTGAAGAAATGTACAAAACAATACAGACCCATGAAATGAGCGAGAAGCCTCTAAACAGCATAAATTATAAGCCAATGCCTGATATACTTTATAAAGATAAAATAATGAAACCTACAGACAGTTCAGAAGAAAAATTTAAAACAGATGAACCAATACATACTGTTATTTACATAGAAGGAAAAACTCAACAAAATAGTCCAAATGAAATTTACGATTGTATGTCGTCTACTGAAGTGGGATGTGTTATGTTGTGTAAAGAGCCACCAAACTTCCAGTTAAAATCCGAAGGTATATATAACGTGTATAGCCAACAACTTGCAGAAAATAGTTATAAGATGCTAGCGAGATCTATCGGCAGTAAGGCACGTCAACCTTTAGGGAGGGATGATTATAAAGATCAACGTAGAGAGTTTGACCACTACTCAATGTTACCAAAGCCAAGCATGACTTCATTAATCCCTCCAGCAGAGAGCATTTCCACAAAAACGCGCGAAAAGTGTGAAACCTGCAAATGCCCCATAAACTTGAAACAAAGCACCAAAATAGATTTATCACAATCTGACAAAGAGAGGAAGGAGAAAACCAAAGAAAGGTACCTTAATGTTGAAAGAGCAGCATTCACTTTTATGGATACACAATTGCCCGTGTTGCAAAACCCCATATTGCCTGAAGGATATATATTAAACAGATTAAGGCATCAAAATATAGAGCGATACAAACCTTCAGATATCAATTTGACAGCAATTGAAAGTGATCCTATGTTGCCATCAACAAGTAAACAATCTAGAGGTGATGCATTGGATTTATCCTCAGGTAAATCTTTTAATAATGACTCAATTCCTGTCCATTCAGATGCTAGCGAGGATTTAAAAAGCGGCAAGTTGACCACAACGACAAAGTTGCATTATAAAATATTAATAAAACATTACAAAGATCCGAGTAAAAACACAACAATTAACATCACAGAACCTTATGAGCCAGTGACTGGAGAAGATGATAGTTCCACTGTGGCTGTGAAGAAACAAATAACTATCTCTCCCGAGAGAGATGACAAAGAGGATGAACTCTGATAGCATACTAATTTGAACATTATTTTTAAAGATTAGCAAGAAAACACAATAGTGGTAAAAAAAAAGTTGGCGGAAGTAATAATGAAAACAAACTACATGTTTTAAAAATCAGCACTAAACATATTGTAGTTTTATGAAAACAATTTTTTTTGTTACCACTATTATTTTTGAACTATAAGTTTTAAAAAATGTACATTGAAACTTATAAAAATTATATGAGTGTTAACAATTGCCTTGAAAATAACATTAATGATGAATATGAGCACACATTTTTTATAAATATATTTTCTACAAAACAAAAATTATTTAAAAAATACTAAAATCACATTTGAATCTCCTGCTAATTGAAATAACCTATTTACCATCAATTTTTTTTTAAATGTAATATTTTTTTCCAAACTTAAGTATAGTGATTTTGCAACCAGTTTCTTATCACTATTAAGGTGTAAGCATCTAGATGAAACAATTATCAATAATGTTTACATTTACATAAAAACTTGATTGTATGTATTAATGCATAAGTTTCGATATTCATGAACAGTAATTTATAAGACTTAAATGAAATATGTGCGGTTTGTAAAGAACAAGAATATATGTATAACCTTGTACAAATAAAGGCCTTGATAATCAAACATTTTCTTAGTAAAATCAATGTTTATATCAATGATACTGCTAAGAAAATTATATTTATTAAAAAACTGTTACTTTTTAGTGCAGCTACAATATTTTGAATGATTTTTACTTTTATTTAACACATAGGGCCATATGGAAGAACTTTACTAAGTGGACACTAGTGTGGGTTTGTTTGCATCATCAGAGGTTAAAAGATGGAGCAATAGTGTGCTCTGGACCATGTTATCGGTCCATTAAGCATTCACTATCGTTTTTGCATACCACCCATAGTGAAAAAATAATAAAAGGACTCCAAGTAATTTATTTTTATTTCAATAAAGAGTAAAATGTAAACATTAGAAATCTAATTTTTAATGTCATATTATGTTCCTGATTTTAAAAGATAACAAAATATCACTAAGAACTTTTCTGAACAATATGCTAAAGTTAAATTACTGGTAGCCTCATCATTATAATATATCATCAACTGTTTCCAGCCTGTGGCTGGGTCAGTTTGGTAAAATGGCTCCAGCTTCCTCTAGCCTTCCACCATTGTTCACCGCTCACTTGCACATTTTTTTGTTACCTGCTCCATCGCTTTCACCTTCCTATGAGTATTTTTCCTACATACTTAATTTCCATTATTTTATTTGGCATCCTCTCCTTTTCCATCCTCATTACACGCCCATACCATCACGATCTTGCATCCTTTACTATACCATGTACTCCCTGTACCCCTACTCTTTCCCGGATAGCTTCCTAATATGGTTTCTCCTCATGACAGATAACATGCTCCTCACAAACTTCATTCCCATAGCTTCCACTTTCCTCGTCCCTCTGACATACACTGCCCATGTTTTTTCTACATGTGTGACTATGGGTACAAGATACGCCCTATATAGCACTTCTCTTCTATATAACAGGTATTTTACACACCTAGAGAACAATTCTCCCTACTGTCTTATTCTTATTAGATTTTCTCTACTTCAACCTTTCGCCTCAATCACGCTTCCAAGATATTTTACGTTTTGTACTTTTCTCAGCTCTACTCCATAAACTTTATAGCTTTACAAGGCCTTATCCTCTTCTTCATTGTAATTATACCATCACTTCACACTTTGCTATGCTAAATGTCATTCCACACTCTTTCACTTCCTTATTCAATTCTTGTAGTTGTTCCTGTTCTTCTTCCTTCTCCCTCATACCATGAAGTCATCAGCAAACATTAGGGCTTTCATTCTGCCCTACCAGAGTTTTCCTGCCACTTTGTTCATGACCATGTATTCAACATTCTTCCTTCTTTATCCATCATTCTAACTACTAGTTTTTTCTCTCTCCTCCTGATATGACACCTATAAAAGTTATATAACAGCTCCTTACTTCCTTCCACATCTCCAGCATTTCTGCCCATTTTTGCATCCAATCCTTCATGGTTCCCCTACTTGCTTCGCTCTTTCTTCTCTATATTTTTCCTTTGTTTCCTCATACCTATTATTCATACTCCATGAAAGTGCTTTATTCTTCTCCTCCAATGCTTCCTTCACCCTGTCATTACCAGGGTACCTCCTTTCACTTCCTCTTATTATATACCTGCTTTGCTCCCAGTAAACTGCTTTTAAATTTTTCCTATTTCACCTCTACACTTTACAACTCATCATTGGGCATTAGGCTTCTTGCCATTCTTAGGTACAGCCTCTTTTCCTCTTCCATTTTTTAGCCTCCACACCTTTATTCTTCGTTGTTTTACTACTTTTCTCCTATATTCACATTCCTTTATGTCTGCCACCTGTGGTCACTATCTACGGAGAAACTTAGACTACGTTCTAATGGATGAAGAAATAAAAAGGTAATACTATCACCCAACTTTGCTCCCCATCTAGTGATCTTATGGCTTTCTCTTTCCTTCTTATACCCACTGTCCATGCTATTTATTGAACAATACTCCAATAGCCTTCTACCCTCCTTGTTTTATCTCCCCCCATCCTTCTTTCCCAAACACCTCCTCAAACCTCCCTTCTCTCTCTTTTCCTACTTTTGCGTTAAGATCCCATTACTACATGCCACTCATTTCCCATATGTCTTTCTAGATCTTCCTCAAACTTGTCCTTTTCTTTTGCCGGGCACCTCACTTGTGTGGCATACACCTCCACATATTATTCTCTATCAGTACCGGTAGCCTAGAGATCTTAACATGTTTTCACGTTAATAAAAATAAAATGACAATAATTAACACATACACTTTTGAAATATATTTAGGTTCATGTACAACGCATAATAACTAATAGTTAGCGACATGCAGACTTTACATTTGCAATAACACAAATTTTTGCGCAAATTTTACTGCTGTTACATGTCAAGTGATCCAATATTTTAACACTTTTGAATTTTCTGGTAAGACACAATTACCAAATAAATTACTATTCAAGCTATAAATAAGATAGAAGGCTGAGTAAAATAGTTTTGTAGCTTATTTTATAAACTTTCGTGAGAAACGTAGCATCACTAATTTTGTACATTTTTCAATTTTGATGTCAGACCATAAAGTATTTGAACTTTAATTTATTAAAAACCTAATTTTCAAAATAAAAAAAATTACAAATGAACTTGTATATCTTAGCATCATTGATAAAATTACTCATAAAACATGAAGCCTCAAGTGCGTATCTACTCAGAATAATAGGCTACAAGCCGAAGGTTACATTTTTGCAGCTACAAGCTTGACTCATAAAATAAAACATGTAGCCTTTGGCTCATAACCTCAAGCTTATATTGACTGTATGTATGCTACAAGTCGAAGATCATCATGGAATCAAAAGCGTTAAATTATTGGAATACTTGATATGGAATTAATTTAATGGCTACTGCAAACTGAAATAATGTGTTAAAAAGCAAATGGAGGACACTGTAGTGGACAATATAAAAGCACTGCAGGAAGTTGCTTTGGCAAATCCAGCTAGGAAATATGAGGAGACAATTGGGTCACCATGTGCAAATGATGACTCTGAAAAATTTCTTGAGACCCACAGTACTGTACAATGTTCTGACCACCACAAAAAAAAAAAAAAAACCCTAAGGAAATTAATCTGGATCTGGCTCAAGTGCCAAATGTTTTCATCGGAGAGCTAGTATAGTTAATAATGTATGAATAGTTTATTTTACAACTTACTTGGCATGGAGAAATAGAGAATAAATACCCATTCTGGACTAGAACTTAATTTTTTTTTATGATTACTAATTCAATATGTATCGACACAAATAATACCACCACTTTAAGCATAAAGTACCATCACTTTGTTAGAAAAATAACACCATTTTTACCCAAATAACCTAGCCTTTTGCATACCTTTACTAACAGTTTACACTTTACATCCATTACCGTTTCCAGCCTGTGGCCTGGGTCAGTTTTTATTCAAGCCGTATATTTCTCCACTACCGGTTTACCAAGCCTGTCGTAGCTTCATATGCTTTATAATCTATCTTAAGACTAGGACAAGCAAAACATCCAGTCCCCAACTGTTAATTTGTTGCTGTGAAAAGTTAGATCCACATTTCACCGATGATAAACTTTTCGGCCATGCCGGGAATCAAACCCAGGACCCTTAGCTCAGTAGACAGACATGATACCGATTGAGCTAAGATGTCGGACCTCTACTAATAGAGCATGGCTTATAATGTGTATAAAAGTTAAAACACATTATTTTCAAAGATATCATCTACAAGCAAACCTAATGAATAGTATACTATTTGTAAAGTTGATTTAACTCTAACTTCACACACTGTATTAACTCGAGTAAAGACCACTCTTAGACTTTAGACGTACAAGCCAATGAGAATGTGAAAATTTCTAACCAATTTAAAATGTCAGTATACACAGCAGAAAGTAAAATATCTTCTGTTGATGTTTGAAAAGGTTTTTTAGTTGCCATACTTGCTTGTTATTAAGGTGGGGATGCAGGCAGGAAAGCAAGAAAAGGACAGTGTTTTTGCAATTTTTATAGCAAAACCATTTTTTTGTCAAAACCTAAAAATATTACTCCAGATAACACATAAGAGTTTAATTTTCTTCCTGTGGTGATACCAACAGTAAATTGTTGAATATAATATGTCATGAGCTTAGTGGCATTAGATAACAAACATTTTAAATGAATAGAAAAAAGTCATTAAATTCCAGGACCCACATCCAACAACTGTTGAGGTCACCATGTGAATAAAATTAAACTCTTATGTTCATATAGAAGCAATATTTTATTGATTTTGACCAAAAAATGTTTTGCTATAAAAATTACAAATACACTAACCTTTTTTTCGCGTTCACTGCATTTTCCAATTCTCTTTGCGTTCAAAATTGTGAAATATGGTTGAAAATAAAGGCCGATATTACATTTTTAATTATTTTATAGAAATGTCTACTCTATTGTTATAATTTGACAGTTTGACATCCCAGCTTAGTCGGTGCCTATAAGTTAAAGTTCCTGGATTCAATTCCAGGTATGATCGAAAAATGTATTATTGGTAAAAAATTAGGGCTTCCTCTTTAAGTGATGAATCGACAGCCGAGGATCTGGGCATTGTGTCTGTTCTGGAATTAGAATAGTTTGTATGTTATGTGCTAATATAACCAGTCAATTCAGAAAATTCACATTAATGTTGGCTTATTCTACAAAAATGTGTATCGAAGCACATGGCAAAAAAGTTGATTTTTTAAAATTAGCTAGTTTTATTTGAAATGGCTCATAAGGAGAAGAAATATTATGAACGGTAACAAACACACCCTATATGCTTTTATTAAAAAAAAAATCAGTTCATCATTTCTTTAATATGGTTCAAATGTTAATCTACATTTTGACTTAGTTTTAAATGTTGCCACTTTAAAAGTTTTTTATATAACATGGCAATATTATTTAATTTAGTAAGAGGTATCAACATATTATACAATCCAACCTTAAGTCTAATTTTCATAGGAAGGGCTTTTTATAAAATGGACGCTTATTTCTTACAGCCATAATTGATAATATTTTGCTATTTTGTATTATTATTTTAAAGATAACTAGCAGAAGACGTACCCAGCATTGCTCAAGGTAAGGCTTTTTCTTTGCTTCGAACAGAAATAAATAAAAAATCTCTTCATTCAATTTCTTCCGGCATAGTTTTTAATTAATTTAAAAAATTCAAATCTAAATTTTAAAATTTCAACTTTCAGGTGCACATGTTCGTGTACAGGGGCTGCTAATTTTTTATATTTCAGACCTTTGAGTGGGAGATAAATACATAAACTCTTAATTTTATTAATA
This sequence comes from Timema podura, assembly GCA_033556935.1. NCBI lineage: Eukaryota > Metazoa > Arthropoda > Insecta > Phasmatodea > Timematidae > Timema > Timema podura. The sequence continues at coordinate 23,594,135 of JAVRXN010000005.1, forward strand.
TAGATATCTATAAAAAGTAACAACTATAGATCACATGACTTGAAGTATGAATAAATTAAAGTAGCTGTCAGATAAGGCTATTCCTATAAGAATTGGACAGTAGATGAGTGTACACAAGGAATTAGACTACATGCAACTGATGTTTGTATTTAAAAACTGAACGTGATTTAATTTCTTGGGAGAACGAAAAGACAAATTTTATATTTTTAATATAAATTATAATATAATAACAGTAGTTTTTATTAATAATTAAAAAAACTCTACATTTACTAATTCAATGGGATTTTTTTTTATACAGAAAGTGTTATTTTATAAGGAGTACAATTTAAATTGTTGTGCACCACAAACAGTTAAACAGGTTGTATATAAAACAAGTAAAATAACTTGGAATCAAATTTCATATGCTGTAAACGAAATAAAAAAGTAAAGTGTAGGTTTAAACACATTTAAATCATGTTTCCAGATAATGTTTCTTTATTATCACATTACTGGCCGACAGCCAGATTTTCTTTTAACAACAAAGCTACGAGGAGCCATGTTGTATTCAAATTCTCTTCACTGTCAATTGAGTTAATATGTTTGTTGAATTCACTCATAGTCCTCCTCTTAAAGCCAGCACTAAATGTAAAACTGAGCCACCTTGGACTTTGTAGTCCTGAGCAGTTTTCTCGTCATTCCTAACAAAAAATAAGACAATTTATTAATTAGGATGGAAGATATGAACCCTTTCAGGAGATACAGGATTTGAAATAAAAGATAATTTCTTTATTTTCAAATAATGAATTAGAATTTGTTTTATAGCTATTACCTGTACACTGTTTGTTAGTGGTTTAGCCCCAACAAAATCACAAGACAAACTTAACAACCAGACCCCAGAACATAACCAAGGTGGCCACGTAAATTCACCTTTCAATTTCCCTGACTTTCCCAGGTTTTCCAGACAAATTTTTTTCTTCTCCCCTGATCATGGTTTACCTCTTTATTTACTTTAAACTACTAAGTATAGATGGACCTTAATGGCCAACATGGTTTAGCTAATATCTTTTATCCGTGACCCGTGCTGACGAGTATGATGACAGAGGTGTCAGTCTCATCTCTGGTTTCCTGGTGATGGGGAGATCAAGGTTTATATCGAAAACTAGTGTAATGAAGAGTTTTATCCTTAGTGGTTTACCACACTCCTGCAAAAATGTGTGTTCTTTTCCTTCAAATTATCTTTCTCCATCAATACAAAACACTCAAAAACTAAAGAGCTGGTAGCGTTTCACTGTGCGGGTTCAAAAGCAACACAATGTGCCCTAGGTTTATTAGTTTACTTGATCTCCTTTTTCTAGCACCACGTCTTAATACTCGTTTAGGTTATACGCTTATTTACTAATTACGCTAATGGTTTTACAGATTAAGATAGCTATATTTAGAGGAAGTGTACTCGTATTTGCAGGGAAGGAGTGGAAAACCATTTTGGAAAAACCACCTTCAGTACACCCGAGACTCAAACCTTGATCATCCCGTCATCGGTAGTCTAGTCTACTGAGAGTAGCTCCTTAGATCATGCAGCCTTGACCTCAATTTCCATTTACAATAATAAAGAGGAGTTAACAAAAAAATAATGACTTTTCTCTTGTTTTGATTTAAGGTAGATAATTGCCTAATTTCCCTTGTTTCATGGTTAAAATTCCCAGACTTTTCACAGATTTTTTTTATAGTTTTCTAATTCCCTGGCTTTCTTTCTCTGTGGCTACCTAGATTAACACTTAAATGAAGGTATATCTATTATAATGAATGCTTTATAACAAAAAAGAATTAAACATTTAAATATTATTTTTTAGTCCCATACTTATTTTTTCTCTATGTTCATCATTTTTTTCCCACAGGGTTTGGATTAAAATTTGAAATTCAAGATTAAAAGGTAAAATAAAACATTTGAATTTGACCCAACAATAATTACTAATGTTAACAAGCGCACCATGGTTTATATGCAAGACTTTTTTTCAAATGAAAAAAGGATGCATAAGATGAAGGGTTCATATGGATTGGTGAGAGGGATGAAAGGGGTTACAGGGTGGAAGGGAGAAAGAGGATAGAGAATGATGAATATGTTTTAAACACAGCTATATGAATTTATTTTGTATAACTTTGGTGAGATTTTTACATCTACCCATTTGATTAATTTTTTAACATGGGAGTGAGAATATGAGTGCTCCTAAACAGGGCTCCAAATTTTTTCAAAAATGTATTTATTCAAAATACCTATTAATCACAGTTTAATTAGGCTTTCAATTGGTAAGTGATTTTGTACCAACTTCAAAAATGTTTGACCACGTTGTATATGACCCTAATATGTCCATGTAATATGCGACTCTTCAATTCTAAGAAAATAATAATAAGTGAAACAAACTTTTATATTTAAGAAAGATACAGATACCATTTTGTGTCCAAAAATTAGTTAATAAGTCGGCCAAAGCCTCAAAATTCAATCAACCGATGATTATTTTGTCGGTAGCATATATTGCCTGTTGAGTTTAGGGTCCCGGATTTGAGTCGGTGCATGGTTAATAAAATTATAATTAGTGAAATGTGGGTTTTCCGGCTTCACAGGGACGAATTAATGGCCCAGAGTCTGGGTGATATTTCTGTGCTAAGTTTAAGTTGGTTTCTAAGTTGTGTGTTGATATTATCAGTCAGTTAAGAAAGTGCAAGTTAAATATGGTAGGTTTACCTCAAATAAAATAAATTAAAATAAATAGACAGAAAGTAGGCTAACTCATAGCTGTGGAGTCATAAGCAATTATGGGTGGAGTCGGAGTCAGGTCGGTAAGAATTTACTACCTCCAGCTTCAAAATACAAACACACTGTATTATAACAATATATTAAAAAAATATTTTAACTTGATACTTTATTTTTAGAAACAATATTTGTAATTTTTTACTGACAAAGGTATTCAAATATAAATTAACATTGCTAACTAAAGAAGCTTCTAATAAGGTAATTTGTATTTGAGCATTTAACTGCAGAAATTTTTGTTTTTACTAATTAATATGTTTTAGGCGTTTCTGAAGGAGTCTTGAGTCCGGCAGTAGAAAAATTGAGGCATCAGAGGCTTAGCAACTCCACAGTCCTGGGCTAGCTTTTCAGAATATATTTATGGAGGCCTATTCCCAACTTTAGTTTAATACAACACTTAAACCTTAAAATTTAAACCTGCTATTAGAAACTAATTATGAATCTGATAAACTCAGGGCTAAGTGAAATCAGGGAATTTAAAACTCCACCCCAAACCTCCTACTTTGCTTTACTATGTGGTGTAGTAATACGAGGCTGCTTTTATAGAAACTATGATAGTAGGTAGTTTAATCTATTTTTAAAAAATAAAAATTAAGCCACAATAATTATACTGTACTGAATTGAAGTTAATTTTTATTATTATTAACAATAATAATAATATTTAGCACCCGTTCGGGTTATACGCTTAAGTAATAATTACGCTAATGGATTAGGAATTGGGAAGGTTGAATGAAGAGGAAGTGAACCCGCATTCGCGTGTAGGGAGAGTGGAAAACCATTTAGGAAAAACCACCCCCAGTTCACCCGACTGAGATTCGAACCTCGATCTCCCCGTCCTCGGCGGTCGAGCTCAACACGACTAGCACGTTAGCCAACTACGCCACCGAGGCGGGTAATTTTTATTAGATGATGTATTATTTTCATTTCTATAATTCAGTATTACTATCTCTTTTAAAAAAGACTTATTCCTTGTCTATTCCCAGCCATAGTTAATGCAAGTGACAAACTCGATATCACTAACAATTTCTTAGACAAATAGAGCCCATATAGACGTGCCTTTTAAAAAATCCTTTGAGGGATTTAACATGCACTTTCTGAACTGACTGATTATATCAGGATACTAGAGAAAAAAGGCCTATCAATTTTGCCAGGAAAGAGGAAATTATTATTATTATTATTATCACCGCGTCTTACTACCCGTTCGGGTTATACGCACTTACGCTAATGTGTAATGGTAGGGTGATTGTGAGATGAAATGGAGGACCTACAGTTTAACGTGGAATCCGAACCACGGCGGAGGCCTGGCATTCCTCACATTCACAAGTTGTGATTAATACACGTCTTGTCAGAGGTGAAGGAAGGGTTTGGCAATCAGATAAATCTATGCCGGGACCGAGGATTGAACCCCGGACCCTCAGCACAGAAGTCTGACACCTTACCCCTAGACCACCAGGTCACCCGAAAGAGGAAAGATATGTTCACATACCTTCAGTGTTCTTTTACAATCCACAATCAACATGAGACTGATAGCTTACTTCCCCTCTGAAGAAAGTTGTGCTATACATTTTTATCGCTAAAGAAAAATTTGTCGGCCTGGTTGGGTTTAAATCCCCAAACTTTGGGTCGTAAGGCGAGCACTTTACCCCAAAACTAACAAGGTCGACTTAAAAAAAAACCCAACTAATGTACTTTTTTTTTTGCGGTCAACATTCATAACATTTTTACTATTTTATTATTCTTAAAATTTCAAAAGTCACAGCCCCAGATCACATAACTTACATTAGAGTACCTATGTGAAAGTAGATCTAATAACTTCTCTAGCTGTCAAATAAGACCCTTTCTATGAAAATTGGACTGTAAAAAACTCACACAGATGGTCACATCAACAGGGGTGTAAGAATTGAAAAACTGAATGGAGTGCCTAGGACAGGGAAGTCAAGATTAGAAACAATGGTGTCCTAGTTACTATAGGGGTAGTTTTACCACATATGTGAATTAATAATCCACTCCCATAATATATATTTATGTTAAAATATACGCATTAAAGAAGTCTATAAAATTAATTTGCTTACATTTGTTTTCCTGAGAATATAAGTCTTTGTTGCTGTGGAGGAATTCCTTCTTTTTCTTCGACTCTTTCCTTGATTCGCTCCACTTTATCTGTTGGCTCAATATCAATCTCAATCTATGGTAAAAAAAATAGTATAAAATATAAGTTAATAGATTTAGTTACCAACCATGACACTAAAATGGGGAAATTCATAATATTGAAGAATTTTTAAACTTATAAAAACCAAACACACACAAACATATATTATATTGAATTATAATAATTTTATAAAAATAACCTTTTGTGTGTTTATAGGGGGAAAAAATCAATCAAGCTTAACCTAACTTTCAAAGTCTAAGGAAATTAAATTAAAATAAAATGTTAGATAAATTAGTAAATTTAAAGACTAACTTAGTTATTTCTATGCAAAGTGGTTATGCATTTTAACCCTTTGAGTGCCAAGAGAAATGACAAAAAAATGTGCTAAAAGTGCCAAGCTATTTTCCTGAAAAATGCAGGAGTTTGTTTAAATTTTAATAACTCATTAGTCTATGAACTTCTTGCACTCAAATTTTTACATAAACTAGCTAACATGCTTGCCAATCCGATGATATAATTATACATATACTTTTTTAATTTTTAAATATAATAAAAAAATCACTAGCCAAGATATTTAAAAAAAATATTTTTACTGTTTTATTTAACATTAATTTTTAAGCATTGAAAATTTAAATAGCTTGAAATAGAATAAATCACTGAAAAGAACATAAAAAACTGAGTAAATAACAAAGTTTACAAAAAAAAATAACTTTAGATTTTACGCTAAAATTGGGATATGCATAGCAGCTGTTTCAGTGACCATCAACTTTAGCAGGGTTATAGTAAAACAAAGTCTAGAATAAATAATTGGGTTGGAATCAGAAGGGGACGGTGAGAGGACTTCAAACTTGGTACTTTCGCATAAATATGAAGAGGTTGGGGAGGATTATCCTGATCTTCAAAATTTATTTCATCCCTTTAGGAATAACTAGTATTCACACTCGTGTCATCAATGTCAGCTGCCACTCCTACTTGATCCGATCTTTCAATTTCACTAGAATAAAATTCCTGTTCAGTTTCATTATTTACAAATTCAGAATCAGTGCTTTCAGAATGACAAACAAATTGATCACTCTGGGTTGAGCTGTCAATAAATATTGCAAGTATTTCTGTGTCTTGAATTACAGCTTTCCTCTTAGTAGCCATGTTTACAAACAAGGCCAAAGATAAAACTCATAAAGTAAAAAGTTATAAAATAATTTTCAGGTTCGATATATCGCAAAGACAAATAAAAGTAGCTTGAACATACGAGAATGCAATGGAAATAAAATCTACTCTATCTGTTGACTTAATACTGAACTAAGAGCTCGAAAACGAGGGATCGCTGTGAGCGACGCTGGCAAGTTTAGCAGATATTTCGTGCATCGCTCTGAGCGACGTTGGCACTCAAAGGGTTAATAGTGATATTTACATAAATTATGTAATTCCATTGTGTGAACTTGTGAGTTATACCGACCAAACGATCGCCACCATTAGCGATGATAGTGTCAGTAATTGTGGATAGAGGGTGTCATGTGGTCAGCACTACAAGCCCTTCAGCCATTAATCTCAGTTTTCTAAACCAGAGTAGCCACTTTTTTATTAGAGTACTTAGTTTCTCCTTTGTCCTCCGAGGCCGAGTTTGACCCGATGCTTCACAGATTAATTTTGGAGGTGCTGGCGATCGAACCCAGGATCTCTGGATCAATAGCCACAAACTCTGACCACTAGACCACAGAGGCAGTCAATTATTTATCCACCCAATCAAAATAACTAATTACTTTCTATTTTTATCTATTTTAAAAGCTTTAGTTGTGTAGTGGATATAAAAACTTAAGAGAAAATAGTGTGGAGATAATCAATGGGTGGAAGAGAACGTTTACGGTTCCTTTTGAGAATTTATTTGCAAAAAAAATAATAATAATCTTACCTTGCAGCGTTATTTATGATACAAAAAAGCATCATCCATTAAATATTTGTTTTGGTTAAATAATTAAAATGTATATCACAATACACACGACAACTTTGCATGGAAATAACTATTATCTAAATCTATTAATCCATCTATAGTTATATTTTAATTACATTTTAATAAACTTTGAAGGTTAATTAAATCAAGGTTGATATATTCTTTGGATGGTTAGGTTAAGCTTGTTTGATTTTTATAATTAAAAATTCACTAAAGAAAGATTCTTTTTATCTAATCATGGTTAAATATAATAATTGTTTTAATATAGGTTTTATAAGTTGACAATTCCTTTTCATTTAGTTGAGTTTTTTGTAATAGGTTTAAATTAAGTTGTGAGAGCAAGTATGATTAATGTTAGTTCATTAAAAGATCTACAATGTTTTGAATAAAGGGGTAGAATAACACTAGGCCTAATCTTTTGTGTTTATAAAATAAATCAAACAAGCTTAACTTAGCCTTCTTAAAAAAAAAAGAAAAGAAAAAGCCTAATCAACCAAGACTAATCTCCAAAGTCTATTAAAATACAATTTTGGGAATAGTTATTTCCATTCAAGGTTATGTACATCGTACGTGTATTCTGATAGACATTTTAATTAATCATTTAATCAACAAATCAAAATCTTTTGAAGGGCAACGCTTTTTTGTGTCTTACACTGCAAGGTAATATCTTTTTGTAAATATTTTTTTTATAAAAAGAAACCATAAACATTCTCTACCTGTTATTACCATGCAAAGTTGTCACGTGTGTATTCTGACTAGGGCAGTTTTCTGGTAACTCATATGGTACTTTTGAGACCGAAGTAGCCTTTAAATCATTTAAAAAATAATATTAACTCAATAAGATATTTAGGGGAAAATTAAGAATAAAATTTTTTGTTTGCTCTTATCTTTATTTAATTATTTGTGTAAGCAAGCTTATATTTTTTATGAAAACAAAATTACAACTAGAAGTACGGTAACTCATGTTACACAAATGAGACAAACTTATATTAAGCCAGACTATGTGTCAAATGCCTTCCAACTCTGGACGCTTGATAGTTTGACGCATAGTCTGGAGGATAAACAAGTGGCGTGCACCAAGTGTCGAGCCTCCAACGTTGGCATTCGAGGACATTCAGGCTGTTGTCAGTATTTTTGTTCCGCGTCAACGAGACCTTCCAACGTTGGAATGAGCCGTTATCACATTCGTGGGCCTTCTAGACCAGCGTTTCCCAAAAGGTGTACCGCGGAACCCTGGGGTTCCGTGGAAGGGTCAAAGGGGTTCCGAGTTCAGATCTTCGTGTTCAATTGTCAGACATTAAGCCTAATTTTAGTGCTATTATAAGTAAATATGTGAAAAAATTTCATTCTTCACATTAAATAGTTACTTTTTTTGTACGATAAATGTTTTATAATACTTATAATAATTATTTTTTATTTATAATTATTCTTTCTTTTCATGTCAAACATGAAAATATTCAAACTACACTACACGGTACAATCACTTTTGTTATTATCAAAATGGGGTTCCGCCAAAAAATGTATGATCAATTAGGGTTCCGTGGCCAAAAAAAATTGGGAACCTCTGTTCTAGACTATGCACACAATGGTCACATCACTCGGTTTGCATCTGTCACTCGACTCTTCAACAGTGAACTAGTAGTTCTTCCCAGGCACAGTTACACACTTCTAGAGACCGGTTAAGAGATACCATCCACCACCTTCCACGATATCTTTTTTTTCTTCAACAAATGCACACAAGAGAGCACAATAGTGGCAGCCGCAACACGCACACTATTGTCCTCCATGATAGATTCCAAACGACTGGTCAGAATTGATTGACAAACATTTGAACCAACACTGGTTGCAATGTTGGACGCATAGTCTAGAAGGGGCAGTTTGACAAACATATTCAGACAAACATATGGGGCAAATATTAGAGCCAACATTGGAACTAACGCTGGACGCATAGTCTGGAGCCGGTTTTGCACACACACATTAAAGCATTTTATGCTCTTAAAAACATGTTTAAACCAGATTATTTTACAATAAGGTAAAACTACTTAAGTTTAAAATCATTATTAGATTTTTTAAATAAAAATTAATGGTAATTTATGAAGTGTTATTGCTCAAATAACATTTTAATGTTATTTGAACATGCAAATATTGTGCGGCATCTTTGCTACTGATAAGTAGGCCTACATGTTTGGGATAAAGCTGGGCAAACTTTCTTTTCCCAACAATTTTTCTCTTCTCTGAACAAAACAATGTAGGCCTATGTGTTTCTACTATTGAAGAATATAGATGTCTTGTCTGAGCTTTTTGCTTAATTCTATCTGCCTCCTATACTGTAGTAACATCCTATAAGCCAGTGTTTGTTGACTGATGTCATCTATGGTGTATTTATTTCTACTAAGGTCTCTTTGCTCAAAGCATCACGAGTATTAGGACTGGTGTTTAACACAATGGTATTGGAATTTTAGTTACCATAGACTTCAAACAAATTCATCATAACAATCTGCCTTTTTCATGGTGATAAGGTTAATGCATTTAAAGCACGAACTGTATCCTTTCCTAAATATTATGCAGTTTGGTATGGCCGTGTGGAAGGAATTTTAAAGTTTACATTACACTCTATTTTCAAACGCCTATATTATGCCATCTGTTCTTTTGTTTTCTTCTCTTCCTCAAATTTTTATTTTATTTTTCATTTTTAGGTAGTTTATTCAATTTATTTTTGTTTTTTAAAGACGACTCTTTTTTGGCATAACTCAGTGTAATGCCTTATAATCTTCATATCATCATTCATCCATAAGTTTCTGCCATCTTCATTTTTTCAAAAGTTGATAGATAGTGGCATTATGGCTCTGTAAACCTAAAATAAGATATATACAATTTTGCTTTTAGCAATATAATTTATTTTTTATTTAGCACCGCGTCTTACTACCCGTTCGGGTTATACGCTTAAGTACTAATTACACTAATTGATTAGGAATTGGGAAGGTTGAATTTAGAGGAAGTGAACCCGCATTTGCGTGGAGGGAGAGTGGAAAACCATTTAGGAAAAACCACTCCCAGTTCACCCGACCGAGATTCGAACCTCGATCTCCCCGTCCTCGGCGGTCTGGCTCAACAAGCAATATAATAAATGAGAATGTAGGCCTAATGTTGGTAACTCATATTATGCTAGAATTATAGCCCATGTTACAACATTTAGGCCTACATTTGTAATTTTTCTTACAATCAAATAATTAAAAAATAAATAGAAATTGATTTTGTTAGGTTAGCTTACGAAATAAATATAATTTAAAATAACAGCTATGTCTAAAAGTCACAAATCTGTGATGAAAAATTTTGGTTTTGGTAACTCATATGAATAAAATAACCTAGAGTCTTTAAATGGTACTGTACTAATTTCAAAATCTTTAATCTGTAAGGCTTTGCCAATTATTAAAGTATGAATGATGCATAACTATATAAAAACAATAGATGAGGTAAAGTGGATGCAAAATAAATAATTAAATTACCTTTGTATGAAGTATTGAAGAAAAAATGCAATATTTCAGCTGCAACAATGTTAATTTAGCCACCGTATAGAAACAACAAAATATTTTCAATAGGCCTAAACTTATTATTAGCACAAACTAAACTACTTAATAGTGAATGAAGTACCGAGTTACAGTAGCCTATATATTTTTTGACTCGCATCTTACTACTACTACCCATTCTGGCTATACGCTTATGTAATAACTACACTGATGGCTTTAGGGATTAGGAAGGGTATATTTAGAGCAAGTGTACTCACATTTGCGTGGAGTTTGGAAAACCATTTTGGAAAAAAATCACCCTTCGTACAGCCAACCTATATTCGAACCTCAAATCTCCCCGTCTTCGGCAATCTAGTCTACTGCACAAGTAGCGCCCTATACAATGCGGCCACCGAAGCGGTATCCGGTATATAAAGTAGTAGGCCGATATAGATATTGTGTGAGCATTCAACACTCCTTGTGAGCGTAGATAATTATGTATTAACCATTATTTCCACTGTAAATAATATGTTCAAGAACCGGGTACGTCATGTGGGCCCCCCATAATATTAACTAAATAAACTTGGAATAATTTAAATATTAAAATCAAAAAATCACATTACCTCCTTTCCAGTCAAAGTCTGAGCCGGAAACATGAAACAAAAATAAGTAAAATTAGAAAAGCAAACAAGATACAATAAATAAGACAAATTATTGAAAAGTAATTGAAACATACTCACTTTAACTTTGATCAACATTTTAATGCAATATTATAATTACTATTGAAAGAACACTAAAGTAGTAATAAAGGATTGGTAAAATCGTAACAGGATTGCAATGTTAATGTACAGTGTCAAGAAATTGTTATAGCCCTTATAAATACAAACTTCCCAAACTTTTCCTAGTCCAGTTTTTTGTATTTGCCACTATGCGCGCTACTAGAAAAAAAATAGATTACCTAAAGTACTGTCAAATAAGCAAATAATTAATGTGAATTCACACGTACGCTGAAATTTGAAAACAGTACAGTAAGTTCGCACCTCTTAGTGGTGCAGCTGTTTACACACTCGCGGAAAGTTTGGAATTTCTGTTCACCCATTGAAAAGTCAAACATAAAAACGAAAATATTACAATTCAGTGCAAGTTACTGTAATTAAAATAAAATTAGATGTTTTTCTTACTGTCTGGGTTTGATTTTGTCATCGATAAAACTCATGGCTTCAAACAAACTGTGGTTTTTAAATCATCACTTTTGAGATACGCCATGTTTGAAAGTTAACGCATGCACTTATCGGGTCTTCTTGGCGGGTTATCTGTAGAAGCGCTGGAAAAGTTGAAATTATCTCTACTCGAGCAGTGCTGGCTACGTTGGCCACGCGGAATTCTTATGATTGGATTAGAGCTGTCACGAGACCAAATATCAGCACTGCTCTTTTTTACAGCGAGCGTGTGAATCCACAGTAATTCAGTGTCTTGATGGACCTCAAGCGGTAAGGTGTTGGAATCCTGGAGTATTGGATGGTGCGTGGGGTTTAAATATGGAATGAGGTTCACAACATAGCATATATTTATTGTATATAGCATTCTAATCTACTACACTAGCTTTCACATAGATAGCACGGTCCATTGACGACGACGGTCGAAACGGAGATTGGACCTGGCGAGATGTCTAGACTAGAGTTCAACTTCACCTGGTGGGAGCCATAGTGAAGTGGTTTGTCTATCAAGTCTACTCGTCCATGGTTATATTTGAGGAATCCCTATGTCTCTATCTTACAACAATGCTTCTCTTCAATTTGGGCGAAACTCCAACCCTTCTATTTAGACAACCAAAAACTTAACAAGTTTTTAGTTGTTAATACTTTAAACTCGCTGCTCTCGACATTCCATCAAGCAATCCAGGTCCATCAATAACAGGATACTCGCTCGTCACAGGAAATAATACATTATTCTCAGCTGGTTTATACGGTTTTACTTCCAAGGATGTGCAAGCGTAGATTAACATCTTGCTATAATAAACTTTAAAATAACATGTTTAAGAATATGCATTAATTAAATTATTCATTTAATTCTATCACATATAACTTGTTCCAAACTATTACCGTTTTAAAATACTCTCATATCCTAAACAATTATTTAGGGAGACGAAAGGAATTGTTTAACATTTTTGTAAATCTATTTAATATTTGGCTTAATAGAAGTCAGCTGGATTCTCATGTCTGCTTCTGCCTTCAACCTATTGCACTATTTTGTTTTAGTTGAAGTGTATCAATAAAATCCAACCTTAACAATTAATATTATAATTTCTTGGTGAGCACCATAAGGGATCTCGAGGAGCCCAAGTGCTCCGAGAAGCACACTTTAGAAAACATTGGCATAAGGCATTACTCTTGCATTATATTGAACTGTCAAAGATGAGGATATATTGGCTTTTTTTTTTATAAAGGTGTAGTTTAATCATTGATCTCTATAATATAACTGGATAGACATTTGTGGCTGAAATTTTCGAGCTGTCATATGCATAATATTGTGTAAGAGAAAAGAAAACCTTCGGGTATAAATAAAGCCTTACAGATTGAGATTATTGCTAAAATCAGGGTTTAGAAGATACTGTAATCCTATCAAGCCTATAACCTAAATTATTGTTTGAAAGTAAGACTTCTACACAAAGTATATCATTCAAACAAATATAATTCAGTCTTTAGCTAATGTGTTTCATTATAGTTATTGAACTTTCAACATAATATGGTTTCCGAAAGATATGAGCCAACTTTTTTAAGAAAATGGTATTATATTAATATTTTCCACAAGACTATAACCTAAGTGATAGTTTGAATGTATGGCAACCATACAAAGTTTGTCATTCAAACAAATGTAATCAAGTTTTAAGATACCTTATTCATTATATTGATCAAACTTTCAAAATAATATGGTTTCTGAAACCAATATACAAGCTAATAACCAACTTTAAATATAAGTGTAGTCGTGGCAGGCTGTAAACAATATTGATGATAATTACATATTTAAATATGTTAAAGATTTTATTTGTATTTGTACACTATTACCTGTAAAACTGAATTGTATATCCTTTAATGTAAATGTTTCTTCAGGAAAGTGTGGTATAATACTTCACTATTTTCAAAAATAACACTTTTATTCATCAGAAACATGTTTTCGCATAAGAACATTGAAAGAAACCGTCAAATCTGAGCCCCCCTCCCCCTCCAGCAGTGTAGCAGATGATAAACTTGAGCATCACGACATTGGCCATGTATGTGTATGTCCATCCAGTTATATTATATAGATTAATCCGCTGAATTGAATAGTATAGACGAGCCTGGTGGTGCCTGCGGAAATAATGATTATGAATGATAGTACTATTTACTCCGTAAAGAAATTTAGTCTTATATGCAGGCTTTGGTATATTGCATGACTGTCGCCGATATGCAAAAATAATTGAAAAAAGGTTATACTTTACTTATATCTTCTTTCTACGTATAGCACTGTGTTAACTTGATCTGTGTTGTGTACAATCTTATTTTTAAAGGGTCAAAGAGAGGTCAAATATTTCTAAACTTCTTGAAGAACATAGATAAAGTGTTTCAAATATGGTTGGTTGGAGTTCTTTGAAACAATTATTGAAGTTTAATCAACTGAAAAGTACAGTTAAGTCACATCGTTTGATGAGCGATCATCGGACATTTTTTATAACCCCTTCTAGATGGCAATGGCATAAATTCAAAGACTATCTTCATTACTACGCCCTAGTGGGGCTTATTCCTGTTGGCGGAATTGTGTTTTTTTCCAATGTTTTTATCGGCCCTGCCACATTGACCGAGATACCTGAAGGCTATGTACCTAAACATTGGGAGTATTATAGGAATCCCATTCAGCGGTTTTTCGCCCGTTATATTTACCCAAGTCACCAGCAGGAATATGAGAAATTTTTACATCTTACATTTGAAGAAGAGGAAAAAATGAAATTGAGAAAGCTACAAAAAGAAGTTTATAATAAAATGGGCACGCGTGGAGATTACCAAGCTTATTTTTACCGCTCTCTTACAGATTTGGCAAAGAATCGTCGTATGAATTATGAATATGACGACGAACGACGTACTGTGATGGGAGATAATGTATTTGATGAGGTGTAAATATCCTCAATTGCTTTAGTTAAATAAAGATATCTCCTAAATTAGTTTCAGGGGTTTTTAAAGCTAGCATTAGTTAACTTGAAGTAATGTCCTATGCAAAAATTATAGGCCTGTAGATTTCAAGGTAATTTTTGAACCAGAGGAAGATATTTAATAAATATTCAGAGATGTTTGTTTCTAATTGTTTTGTGTGAGAATTTTCTTCACCTGTATGTAATCAATGTTATTAAAAAAAGTGAAAAAATTATTCTTGTACTTAATACTAGCCTACTACACTATAAATCGGTGTTATTAATAAATAAAACTTCAGACCTACTTATTTGCATCGAGAAAAGGGAGGAAAACCATTTAGGAAAAATCACTTTATGCAGCCACTAGCAAACCAACCAAGCTTGGCATTTAGGCCAACTCTGCATGCCACCAATGTGGCTTGAACTTAGTTGACACAAATCAAAGGGACTCGTAAGTTTGTTTATTAAAATATTAACCTACATCTCAAGCTTTTTAGTTTACACATGTTTCCTTTTCATTCCATTTAAACAAAATTTAAAAGTTTTATTTGATTGAATAGTTTAAATTGATTAGCAGGTAAATTATTTTGAGCAAAAAATATAGGCCTATCTAATAGAACTTTCTTACTTATAACTTGGCTAATGTATGAAATGTTTCTTCTCAAAATGATTCGATAATTTTAATTTTAAAACTTGAAATTAAATCTCCTATTTGCAACTGAGCTTTTGCTCTTCTTGACAAATTTACTCTACTATTAATTTCTCTTGGATTCACTTAAGGTTTTATTACCCACAACTTTTTCTCTATAATGATTCTATACCCCCACTGTTCTGTTTATATATATATATAAAAAACTTCCCCCATCTTCACAAACACACTGCTCTAATCTTAATTATTCTGATTTGATTTATTAATAAGCTCCATTACTATACTTAGTGCAAGTGGCCATATTATCACGGCTAATGACAGAAACACAAAGTTTCACGATTACTGAAGTTAAGTATGAAATTTTTTAATTTATATTGCCTTCATTTAATTAGTATTTAATTTCCATTATCTTGTGTAATGGATTCTAGCTTTTATAAAAAATTAATTTACATTTTTAAAGTGATGTATTCAGTAAGGCAGAATGGGTTAGTTTAAACACACTCAATCTGGTATAAGTTTTAAACAAGATTCTTATAGTTGTACACAATATGAATATTAAAGTAAACTATATCTCATATATTTGCTAAAAATATAGTTTAAAATTTAATGTTTCAAATAATTATCAACTGTATTTGGGTTGAATTCACTATTTTATAAATCTGAATCTCCATTTTACCTACAAATTCAAATCTTGAAAAAAAAAAGTTTTATTCGAGATATTTAATGTACACTTTCTGATCTGACATATCAGCACATGAGAATTTTTATGAGAAAGCGCAAAAGGCCCTACCAATTTTGCCTGGAAAGGTATTTTGACATAGGTACTTTGCAGTGTTGCCACAATCAACATGGGATCGACGCCTCTATTTCCCCTACCAAGGAAGCCGTGCTACGGATTTTTATAGCTCAAATAAAATCTGCCGTCCTCGGTTGGGCTTGAACCCACCAACATCGGGTCCTGAGGTGAGCACTTTTTCCCAAGACCATCGAAGTCAACAAAAATATAATTTTTGTTAAGGTGTAGGCACCTATTCATTATATTATCACTCATACATTCAATTGAGTGTCATATTAATGGTTTGTGGTTTAGTTATTTAGTTTTACCTATAATTATGTTGGGTTCAAAACACAAATAAACAATATTAATGCGCTAAAACAGAATATTCCAATTAAAATTTTGAAAGAAATTTTTTTTGTAATCATCGAATATACTTAAGGATTCACGGGTTCAGTTCTTAAAATCAACTAATCTTCTCTTTTTGCTCGTGGTTAAATGAGGGTTACCCAGCAAACTTACCTGGGTAGTTCTCAAGGAAGCTACATGAATAGGTTTGTAATACATCGTCACAACCTCTACACCATACTATCTATGGTGTTTCTATCTTCTCTCTACACTAATACTGTTGCACTTCTTTTAGACCTAATCTTCCTACAAATAACCCTTGTGATGAACACAGATTAACAAAACATTTATATATTTGTTGCGCTCACACCAAATGATGACTATATTTCCACCACTTTGAGATACCAGTCTCTCAGAAATCTTTTGACTAACATGAATCTTAAAATTTTTATTTTCTCACCCAGTCCTAATTTCTACGCTAATGGGGTAGGAACAAGTAAGGTATAATATATAGTAAATTAACCTGCATTCTTGTGGAGGGAGATTGGAAACCATTAACGAAAAACCTCCCTCAGTACAGTATACCTAGTTACTTTTTTGTTTCCTCTTTTAGCAAATTGCATTCTGCGTTTCACACTCTTCCCTGATGAGTTCCGATATAATAAATCCTAGTTCAAGAGATTGGGTGGTAACGGTCGATTTTCTTCAAGAGGCTGCCATTACCCCTTTGTCCAAGAGAAGCAATGTAAAGTGTGAACTGTGTTCTTCCCCATTTGTATGTTTCTATTCACCTTTGCTTTAACTTTTTCCAAATATAATATAATCAATATATCTATTGTCTGACAAATTTTTTTAAAATGTAAACATTGATTAAAAAAAACCTTTTGTGTGATGGATTTTGAACAGCCTGTATGTAATTTAAGGACATCCCCTTATATGATGACACATAATTACATTAAAGTAAATCTGTCTAGGCTGGTAACTTTTTATGTTGCATGATACCACACTTTCCACTACCCTCACTATCTGACAGTTTATAAGTTAAACAAATAAATAATGGCTTAGTAATGGATTGAAACAAGTTTGGAAGTAATGTAGAATAATGTAATGTAAGTTATAGGAAAGTGTAAGGTGTTATTGAAGAGCATTATAACTGTCATACAGAGAAACCAGTTAAAAAATAAAATTATCTGGTTAAGAGTTGGAGTACAGTGTGTAAACGAGATAGAAGAGGAAGCAAGGGTGAGAGGGTATAGGTTTATAATGAATAAAGGGGAAAGAATATCAAGGAGAATGATGGAAATTAAGTATGTAGGAAAAAGACCACAAGAGAGTTTAAAAAAGAGATGGGAGGAGCAGATAACAGCAAGTGAGAGGAAAAGAATGGAAGCAAATAAACAAGGAAGAATACATAAAGAGGAAAATGATGGCAATTTATTAAACTGACCCGGCCATAGGCTAGAAACAGTTGATGATGATATATTGTTTATTTTAAAATCTAAACCCTTTCTCTTCCTAACATGGTTCACCTAAATTTAATTTGTTATAGAAAGAATTGGTTTGGGTTTCTCATTAGATAATTAATCTCCACACACAAAAGGGTACTATTTATTACCAATAAATTCAGCAACCGCCATATCACGTAGAAGGTTCACAGTAATTCAACTTAAGACTAGCAACATCAGCTAACAAGCATGACCTTTAAATATAGTATTGTGTTCCTAGTGAGCTGACATACAGCTGATAGTGTCATTGCCATTTTGGAAACATGTAATAACCAACTGTATGCAATACCGTATTGGCCTATATATATTGCCATTATTTTTTCTCCTAAAAATGTTCTTCCAAAAACTGTACATGTATTATGTGCACAGCCTAACATTTCTCGCTAAAGAAATTTTTACATAGGTCTATTTTATAGCATGCTGGAACTTTACCGGCCAAAAGAAATTATTGCACACATCTAATAATAAACTCAAGGTCAAAATGAAGAGTGAGTGTATTTCCACCATTCGTTGTCACTGAAATGGTAGTTCATTGTGTCAGTGTTAGTTGGTGGTAGAATCTGTGCTCTGTTTCTGTTATTAAAGACCTGGTGTTAAAGGGGCAAGGTGTCAGATTTCTGTGCTGGGAGTCCGGAGTTCAATCTTCGGTTCATACACATTTATCTGATTGCCAAACTCTTCCTTCACCTCTGACAAGATGTGGATTAATCACAACTTGAGAATGTGTGGAATGTCAGGCCTCCACTGTGATTCGGATTCCACGTTAAACTGTAGGTCCTCCATTTCATCTCACATTCACCCTACCATTACACATTAGCGTAAGTGCGTACAACCCGAACGGGTAGTAACAGTGGTGCTAGTAATAATTTAAAAAAAACGCCCATCGCAGATTCACAAATGAGTGATCGTGTTGAAAAGAAGACTTCCCCAGCGTTTTAAGTGAACAGGAAAATGAGAAGAAGCTACAATATTAATTTTAAATTATGAACAATACACTGGGTGCAAAACACCAATAATATGCTAGCTGCTAACAATGTTGGTGTTTTCGGGGATATTTTACGACTTTGGAGAAATAAACCAAGACAAATGTACGAGTTCATAAAAAAAAAACAAAGGACCTAGTAAAATTGTGCCAAATTTGTTAATTTTTTACTTTGAGGTATAGTCAAGATCTTTTATTTTACTTAAAGAGCACCTTCAAACTTTTAGGCTCATATTATGTGTGAGGATGTACTTTATTCAGGCTAACATGGTAGTTTTCTTACAATGCCATTAATTTTTATATTTATATACTCAATAGGATACTAAATAGTTTTTCTTTTCACAAGCACACTAGCTTAATTTTTTTAGCACTGCGTCTTACTACCCGTTCGGGTTATTCGCTAATGTTTTTAAGGATTAAGGAAATTATATTTATAGGAAGTGTACACGCATTCGTATGGAGGGAGAGTGGAACACCGTTTTGTAAAAACCCACCCTCAGTACACCCTCCAGAGATTCGAACCTTGATCTACCCGTCACCGCCAGTCTAGTCTACTGCGAGAGTAGTGCGTTACACCAAGTAGACAATGGAGAAGGTTGTTTCATTTTAATTATCCTTTGAAACCAAGATATGGCAAGTAGAGAGTATTTAAGCAACATTTTACTTTAACAATTTTTAAACTTATATGGAACCACTTGAAACAAATTAAATGCATAAGTCAAGGAGACTTACTGTGCTGTACTTAAAATAGGAGAACCATTCATTTGTAAAACTCTTAAATAAGGTAAAACATAAACTCGTATTGGTGGTGAATATGTTAGCAAGACTTGCAAAAGTTATTTACTTTTGAGTTCCCTACATGGCAATTCAATTAGTGCAACCATGTTTTAAAAACTTTTATCACATTATGTAAACTAAATTTAATTGTACTTTTGTACTTAATCCTACCAAAAATAGACAATACGGTTTGGATGGGAACATGATTTACAAATAATACATTAACTTTAAAATGGTTTAAAAAAATGCTTCACTGTTTACAATTTCTTTTATTGGTAATCGAAGGTAAATAAAGCACTTAACATTATAGCTTTGGAAGGTCACTTTTACTTCGGGCGGCTTCAACCAAGTTTAATAGTTCTAATAACTTGTCCACATCATCTTTCTTCACATCTACACTTTCAACCTGAAATAAAACATTAATTGGTTAATATTATATGTTAGCTATTAAATTAGTGAACAAACGTTTAATCAATTATATTTATGAATTCTTCAAATGAATTGAATGTTATTATTTGGTGATAAAAAAAGGGAATATTGTTGATTTCCGTTATCATTATCACGTGTTTTTTTAGCCACTGGCTAGGTCTGTTTTGAACATAAGCCTTTTCGACGTATCCTTTCTCTCCGTCACCTCTCCTCCACACTTATCTGAACTCCCATCAGCCACCTGTCCTTCCGTCTTCCTTTTGGCCCCCTGAACCCCACTTTAATCCAGCATATTCTCTATTCTTCTCACATGACCGTACCACCTTAATCCTGCCTTCTCTATCCTGTCCTGCAATTGCTCCTCCTTAACTATTCCTCTCACTCCTCATCCTAAACATGTGTGTCACTCCTTAAGGTACTTCTCAGTAATTTCATTTTACAGGTTTGAATTCTGCTTTTTATTGTGCTCCTTAACATTTTCGCATTCTTAATTTTGAGAAAATAAATGTCATTACTAAAAATTTATAGTAACTTTTTTTTAATATATATATTTAGCACCATGTTTTACTACCCGTTCGGGTTATATGCTTAGTACTAATTACGCTAATGGGTTAGTAATTGGGAAGGTTGAATTTAGAGGAAGTGAACCCACATTTGTGTGGAGGTAGAGTGGAAAATCATTTAGGAAAAACCACCCCCAGTTCACCTGACCGAGATTCAAACCTCGATCTTCCCTTCCTCAACAGTTGAGCTCAACACGAAACAAGCGCGTTAGCTAACTACACCACCGAGGTGGGTTTTATAATAACAAATAAAATAATGAAGTATGAATTCAACACCAATGTAATAACTACATTATTTAGGTGTTATGCTGTGAGTAAAATTTATAAATGATTGATGTAAAGCTAGCAATTATTAATATGGACTTTTAACTTGAAATCATTACTAGGCGAAGCTTTGTACTGGTCAAATCTGGAATTTTACTCTCAAATCAAAGTCAAAGCTGATGAATATTCAAAGCAAAGTCAATATTTTCAAAGCTTTGCACATACATTAATTAATTTACCACTTAATTGAATGCCACTTCCTATTATAACAAAAAAAAAGTTAGACCATTTAGTTACAATCTTTGTATCCAACACCTTAGCTCGATCGGTAGCGTTTCTGACTACTGAGCAAAGGGTCCCGATTTCGATTCATGGCATGGCCGAAAAATTTATCATCGATGAAAATATGAGTTTACCCTTTCACATTGATAAATTAATGGCTGGGGACTGGATATATATATAGTGCCTGTCCTAGTCTTAAGTTAGAATGATTATAAGGCACATGAAGCTACGACAGGCCGGTAGTGGAAAATATATGACTCAAATAAAAAAATTGACCCTGGCCATAGGCTGGAAACTGTAATGGATGTAAGTAAGATACAATCTTTGTGTTCTATCAAATCTACAGAATTAATGTGAACCAAATCAAAACCGAAAAAGAAAACCGTCATACCAATGTGGGAAAGAACTTATTATACTTGTTACGTTTTCTTTGATTCAAATTAGGATAGACAATTTATAGGTAAAATAAAAGGTTCGATTTTGATAAAATGGTAGATTTGATCTATTGCTAGTTTATGGTTTACCAAATTTTGTCCAATTTAACTCATTTCTCATAAAGGTTGAGATGGATAAGCATATTTACCCCCTCACAGAAGCTCTGGACGTCTAAAACCAACTGTTGTCTGATCTTGTCATCGTCTCCCAATCCTTTCCCCTCGCTAGGAGTGGTCGCAGACAGGCGATCCCTCACCTTCTTGAGCCGACGTAAACTTTCTTCAGTCTTTTGGACCGAGGTCAGCACATCGTTAACAGAACTATAGAATCTGGATTGAACCAAACAATAAAACCATCAAGTTTCCTTCCATATAAGCTGTGTAAAAGTACTGTACATTTATATAATTTAAGTGTTAGGGTAGCAAAACCTGGAAAGATAGATAGTTGGGATGGGACCCTCAAATCCTCAAACCCTTGAGTCCTTAATGATATTCTAGACTCGAGGATTCAAGAAAATATCGATATACGAAAATAAATAAATGTATTTTTGTTGTTTTTGTTTCCAAAATTTTTATTTTGAATTTGTTTTAAAGCTCTAATACTGCTTATTGGTGAATCAACCCAACATAGTTATTGGAAAAACTTAACAAGACCCCAGTTCATTAATTTAACTCTTAACTGAATGTATAAATGTGTTTTAGAAAAATAAATAAAAAAGTTAACATTTGGTGGTCACTGATAAGAGGTAGATGAAGCTTTGTTGTTTACGACGATTCTTTGTCATCAGCTTATATTTTCTATTGTTCAATATTACCCCACCCCTCTTGTGAATACTCGTGAAACATAACTTCAAGACCACTTTCTTTCACTCTCCCTCCCTTCTGGAACCTGATGGAAACATGATGCAAACATGGTGCAACCGAAAGAAAGAATATTCTAAAATAATTTCTTTCGAGCTATATTCCAAAAAAGAAGGCTCCCTTACTTACTCAACTTGCAACCTTACTGTAGAAATGATCCGCGAAACAGTGATCTCTCTAAATTTCATTCGATCTTAAAACTTACCAATAAAAAGGTCCGCAAAGCGCTAAGCTATCAAGTTTAAGCTGTCTTAAATAAAAAATAATAATTTTGGGTTCATTGCTTTTATAATTAAATAGAGATAAGTTTCTTCAAAATAGCTGCATTCACATATAAGAGATATTAAAACCTGACCCCTATCATCATTACACCAGGATCCCAAAGAAGATCCATACAAGTGACAACTCGACAACAATAACAACAACCCCCCAAAGGAATATCGTTATAAGTGGCTTCAACAACGTGGGACTTCCAAAGCAGAACAACCTCGAAACATACATACTTATAAAGTGGCGCCCCACGTTGGGCGCTATGTTCTAGGGAGATGTTTTTGTAGGGGAAGTAGTAGTTCACGTTGAACGAGGAATTGGCTGACGTGTGACTCTCGATTATATATCCAGACGGCCCTAAATAATTTTGTCTTATGATTAAGAATGCTAAGGCACTTGTCTTATGGACAATATTTCCTTGTCTAAAGGTTTTTGGGGTTCATGTTTGATTACAGGATAGGGTTTTCAATTAGTTTATAGTATAGTATGGTCAGATGTTCTACCAACCCATGCATGCTAAATATCCAGGATAAAAACAAGTCAAATTTTCATAGGAAGTGTCTTTTAGAAAATACAAACATTTTACTATATTATTAGCATAAATTTATAGGTATTGCTGATTAAATGTTTACGAATACTCGAAAATTCGAGTTTAAGTAATGTTTTAATAGTTGTTTGAACTAGACTCGGAAATTTTTTACAAAACTCTAAAACTTTTAGTACTTGGAATTCTCAATTTTGGTGTAAAAATTCAGAGTTTAATCAATTCAATTCAACTATAAGATACTAGTTGCTAGCAAAGAGAATCCCTCAATATTTACTTTTGTCTGATTTTAAAATATCTAACTTTTATAACTATGTTAAATTTATTTTAAAAATAAAAATTTGTGTAATAAAAAATTTTTTCACTAAAATAAATTTTGTTTATTATTAAAAAAAACTACGTTTGTATGTATGGTTTATGCGGAGATTTATAAAAAGAAATAAAATTTAATATTCCTAGTACTTGAACTTGAAAAAACTTGATGTCTTCTTTTGAGCTCAACTCAATGTGAAAAATGTATGTTTGCACACACTTATCTCAAAACAAACAGCTTCAAATAACATGAGCTGATGTATGAATACGTGAAAGTGGGTCTAGTAACTTTTATAGCTGTTTGATAAGGTTCTTCCATGAAATTTGAACTGTAATCAGGATTTGTACGTTCCTTGAAAGACTGGAATTTAATGTGTCTCAGTTCAAGGCCTGGAAAAGTCCTTACATTGTTCTTGGCCTTGAAAAGTCTTAGAATTTCCAGGTTTCAATATTTATTTTTAAAATGGTTGTGAAGAATGACTGTAAATACCATGATTTAAGATGCACTGGGGCATGAAATATCTAGCTCATCCTCTTTGATCAACCGTTAGCTGTTTTCTGCTATTTACTTTACTCTCTGCTGCTCTTCCCACTTATTTTGTTTTATTTGTTATCGCGCAATCAGCTCAGAGATAGTTGTGCCCATGGAATGGGATTTCTATAGGGGTGAGGGGATACAGCGTTAACTTCTCTTACAAACGCATTAGCGCTACTATCAATGAAATACAATGTTTATTTTTAATTTCCTATATTTAAAAATCTTAATTTATGTGCATTCGCCATTTTTTATATAAGTTGCTTTAAAACCGTCAGTTGTAATAATTCTTTTAAGAGTTTTGACTACCTTTTAACACTTATAATTAGTTTTGCACTAAAATGGCCGCTGATAGCTTTAGTTCGTCTCCCATCCACCTTAATGCTTAAATTCCTGTTCTAGCCATACTTCATTATTTACTGAATCTAGAATGACTGCACTAACTAATAAACCAAGGAGAGTGAAGTAAGTGACAACATAGTCAGACTATTTTAATAGTCCTATCTGTTCATTAAATTTTGAGAAAAGTTATTATTTTCCATCTATTTAAAATTTGGCACGGTTTAAAATTTTTTTTAATTAACGTGATTAGCTTTTGGCAGTACTAGAAATAGCAGTTTTAGACCTTCAAAATTCCTTAAATTTATGTTTCTTATGTCTTTAAAAACTCTGTGTTAACTCACTGTTGTGTGATGGCTGAGAAAATGAGTGTGAGCCATTGTTGGAGCTGGGCCGCACCAACTACCTCGCGATACGCCTTGTGGAAGGAGAGAGGCGGCGCCAGAACGGCAGCCACGTACAGACAAGGCTTCGTGGGAATGTCTCGATTTGTGCGCCGAAACAAACGAGGGATATCGTTGACTTGACGAAGTTGCGACAGACTTTGGCTGCTCACTTCGCCCAGGATGAATTGCGTCACGATTGGCAAACGTGATAACAGTTGTTGTTTGGACTCCTCTATGCTGTCTTTACAAGCAAGAAAAGTATGTCAAGATTGTATTTAATCATGCATAAAATGAGCTTAATTTTTTTTATCACCATGTCTTAAACTACTTGTTTAGGTTATCCGCATATTTGATATTTTACTCTAATGGGGGTAGTGATGGGGTAAGAAGCATTTTAGAGGTAATCTACCCGCATTTGCGTGGAAGAATAGTGGAAAACCATTTAGGAAAAACCACCCAACTGAGGTTCGAATACTGATATCTCCGTAATCAGCAAGCCAATTAAAACTAGTCCTTAAACCATTTGTATTGAAGCTGGTTAGCTATTATTTAAATAAGTTATGTTACTATTATTTACGTTTATTCATGTTTTTGTTCCCATCACTTTTTCCTGCACTTTCTCTAAAACACAAAATTCCCCTTTTGATAAATTAATAATTGCCTCTAGACCATTTTTGAGTGTTCATGACATAAATTTACCATCTATTTTGAATTTCTTACGGTAAAGTTTTTCGCAGGTTTGTGGAGACACACCGTCCAGTCTCGTGGATGTCATCGCTGGGAAATGTTTCAATTTATCCGCAAAGCTCTCTATATCTGCGTGCAAGTAAACAAGGAACAGGAGACGATCCGATTGGGTTCCTTCAGATGGAGGTAGATTCGTGCCATTTGTAGATGGACTCGATTCAGAAGGCCATTTCTAGAGAGAGGTTCGGAGAGTGAATAAACATATTTTTAAACTTAGTATTGTTTAGTGTGTCAAATTTAAAAATACAATAATACAAGAGAATAAGAAGTAGTTGTTTATAAAAGAAAATATCACCACTGGACTGAAAAGAGGATGGGTAAACCACTGAGTTAATGATCAAATCCTGAGTACAGTTCAATTTTTATATGACAAACCTTATTTGACAGCTAGAAAAGTTACTAGGTCTACATGTCAAGTCATGTGATCTGCAATTGTCAATTTTTATAGATTAGAACAATAACACTAAAATTGTAAAATGTTAGCAATGTTACCAATTTTGGCCGCAAAAAAATATTTTTTTTAAAAGGTACTTCTTATGAAAATTGGACTGTAGTAATCAAGTACACTAGCACCAAACTATCTGTGCATATGAAATCACTATACCACAAAAGTACTATTGTCCACACTATTAAAGAAAATATCACAGAGTTGAGTTTGTTTGTTCTTGTCAGTAGGGGTGCCAGGATACTAGGAGATGACCCGATGGGCCGATTTGATTTGAGCTCACACAACTACTTTAAGGTAAAATAAATCTATCCATTCAATTCTAAATAATAGTTTTTATTGAATTTTAATAAAAAAGTTCTAGTGAGTAAGTTTGATAATGCCCAAATCATTTATGAAAATATACAATGGCGTTAAATGTTAGTGAATACCGACTGATGTTTTGAGTGGACTGAATAGCGACGTATTAATTGATAATGTAGCTGAAATGACCTTGGGATAAATTTACTAATATTAAAAATATGAGTAATTCAACTCACCACTTCAGCTTTGACTGAAACATAGCTTCAGTGACATTTATGGATGCATGTTAAGGTGGCCGCTTCAGCTAGCGAGAAAGAATTGATAATGTCAAGCCACACCACACAGCTTTAAATACAATGGTCTGTGTTGTTTTTTCCAACTATATACCTATTTTTCTAAGCTTATACTCCCATTCAGCCTTCACCTATAACCACCTTTTGTCATGTCAATAAGAAAGAGAGATTCGCTTCACTGGCCAAATGGTCTCAAGTGGCACTCCTGTGTTAGACTGGCCTGCCGATGACGGGGAGATCAAGGTTAAAATCCCAGTCGGGTCTACTGAGGGTGATTTTCCCTAATTAAAGTAATTATCATATATGCATATAGCCTGAACAGGTAGTAAGAGACAGTGATACAAATAAACAAACCTTAAGAAAGAGGGGGGAAAAAAACTACAAAACTTATCTCAAGGTAAAGATAAAAACCTGCTGCTAGTTCTCAAATATATTACAGTTTTCTGTTGTAAAACTTTAAAAAATTTACTTTATTTGTTAAAGAAAAGTTAAATCTAGAGCTCTTTTTCATCAAACCTAGTCTTATTGCTCTGCAAATATGCTTAAACAGTTAATGAAAATGAGATAATGAAACATTTTCACACGTTTGTTTTCTCTTAATAAAACTCAATCCATAGGGTTGTTAAGGAAAAATAGCCTGGATGGAATGACTTTATTTTGGTATGAACAATATTTTAAAAAACAACATTGTAAGATTAAATATTGTGTTAGAGCTGAACGTCTGCAGAGAAATTTCTCGCTTACCAAGGCGTCCCTCTAAAGGGCTGTCATATTTGTAGTTTGGGTTGCTTGGAATTTGCCAGTCTCCCATTGTTTGTCAGTGTATATTTATACAGATGTATTTCACTAATTTTAATTTCACCAGAGTAAAAAAAATATTTAAATAAATAGCTGAATATATTAAATTAGTAGGCAAATTTCTGTGAAAATAATTGACAAGCTGTCATAATTTTAACCTACCTCTTCCCAAGCTTCCTCAATCCATGTGCAGTAGCGAGCTATAATTTGTAAACTTAATTTCCAAAACCTAAAATACAAATACAAAAAGGTTAAGCCTACATGGTTACAAACACATTAGGAAATATAAGGAAAAAATAATAATTAGTGATTGTTATTTTTTAAATAGCGCAAAAGAATCAATGGCTTTTTTCAATAAATAAGAGTATAGTTTACAATTTAAATTGCTATCATTGGATGAGGTAATACCTGCCTTTTAAAGAAAATAGGTCATTACCCCCCAACTCTTTGACATGGGTTTCACTCTAGGAGAATTCTACAGGATGAAGTGTGAAACAAAAAGAAGTATGCGAAGCTTCCAAAAACTTCGACTTTGCTCCGAATATTTGTCAGATTTGACTTCAATTTTAAATTCTAATTATAGATTCGACATTTACAAAACTTCATCAAAAAAATATGTCAAGTTAAAATACACATTCATGTCAAATATCTGTTATTTGTGCTGTTATTTACACCACAAATTAATGTTCACATGACATAAATCTAAAATAATTAAATTACATTTTGTGGTAGTAACTTAATTTATAATTTTAGGATGAAATATGTTGGGTTAATTATGTTTTCAAAATATAATTTTGTAAATTATATTTAATGCCTTCAATATTTATGCAGTGTATAATACAGGGGGGCCCATAAGTAGTAGACCATACTTTGACGCGCTGTAACTTCTAGCAGTCAGCATGAAAAGAAAACAGATGGCTTATTTAAGAATGTTCTAAAGTAGTTTTTTTTACAGGTTAAACTTTTGAAATGGCGACTATTAGGATTCCTCTAGAACAACGAATTCAGTGCATACGCCTGTACTTCGCAACCGACAACGTGCAGGAATTTCATCGCCGTATGTGTCTTGCGTATGGACCGGATATGAAATTGAAACCATATCATCCGAGACTCATCGACAGGTTAAATGAAGATGATCCTAATCGCCGCCTGCAGTTTGCTGAAGAGTGGCTCACCAAGTTAGAAGAGGATCCACAGATGGAACAGTGTGTTGTGTGGACTGATGAAGCCAAATTTCACCAGTCACAGACATAATTGTGTTTACTGGCGTGAGTCGAATCCAAGTGTGGTAGTTGAGTACGATGATAAAAGTCCCGGTGTCATGGTCTGGGGAGGTGTTACAAACCAATGTGTCATTGGCCCTTTCTTCTTTGAAGATGGTGTAAATGGTGAGAATTACCTGAAGCTCATTAGGTACACTGTTTACCCTTTACTCCAAAAGAGAGACCACTTTGATCAGTTGTGGTGGCAGAAGGATGGAGCTCCCCCTCATTATGCCAGAACAGTAAGAAATTGGTTGGACCAGGCATTCCCCGTACGTTGGATCGGACGTCGCGGGCCAATTGAGTAGCCGGCCCGCTCTCCTGACCTCACCCCACCAGACTTTTTACTGTGGGGGTATTTAAGGGATAAAATTTATTCCCACATCATCAACACCCTACAGGACCTGAAGGATTCGATTACTGAGGAATATGCTGCTGTTCCTCATGAACTGTGTGCAAAATCATGGGAAAATGTGTCTTTGCGATTACAGGTCAATATTGACGCTGATGGCATGCACGTTGATCACATAATGGAAAACCGATATTAAAGAGTGTTTGTGTTACAAAATAAGCCATCTGTTTTCTTTTCATGCTGACTCTGCTGGAAGTTACGGAACATCAAAGTATGGTTTACTACTTATGGGCCACCCTGTATTTTTTTCCCCAACATTAAACATTCTTTTAAATATTCAAAGTTTGATTTGGATTCAAGAATATTTGATATTATTCTAGTTGACATTGCTGTAAATTGAAAAAGTGGACTTCGTATAATCCTAGAAACTAGCAAAGGGATTTCTTAAACGAGGCAACCATATCAAGAGGAAACGGATATTGGTGAAGAATGATTGGAAACAGATATAATAAAATTAATATGAATAACATAGAAAAACAAGAAAAATACTAAGGGAATGATTATAGTTAATAATTTAGTATGAAAGATTAAATAAAGAAAAAAATAGGTATATGCATCAAACTATAGTAAATATCTCAGACATCCAAAATATCAAACCCCCATGTTATCCAGAAAATGTGCAAGTTTTGACTTTTTACTATTATTGTTTCTCTTGACCTGAAGAAGTTCTCCATACAGTGAACGCAGCTTGTCCTTAAAAATGTGTTTGTGTGGGGTATTTTTTTAAGTGTTTTCTCTAAACAATTACTACTTCAATAGCTTTATGGTAAGTGTGCTCCCAATTTTAACAATGATTTAGCCTAGTGCTCTATTCAAAATAACATAAACATTTGTATTATTCTTATTTTTACTATTACAAACTATCAGGCTCCGATATCTACACATTATACTATGAGACTGGGCCTTACAAGGATTGAAATTGTACCTGTGTGCCAATTCCCTGAGAAATACACCGTCTGCCCAACAACGAAGCAGACATTCCCACGCGGAGGCCGTGGGGAGCAGACGAAACTCAGATGGCCGCTCAGCCAGACTCTTCATAATACCTTGACTTAGCGTTGCCTCCAGACTACCTCCAATTTCCTGAAACCTGGTATGTGTACACACAAAAATTAATCCAATTTTTATTTCACTCTAAGCTTTCGGAGCCTTAAGCTATAATTGAGCCATAGCTACTTTGGTCTTTTTAGACTGTTCTAAAGTGGTTCGTTTTTGTGCGCAGCATCTTACTACCTGTCCAGGCTATCCACAAGTTTAAACTAATGGGTTAGGAATGGGAAGGTAGAATTTAGATGATT
Source organism: Timema podura (assembly GCA_033556935.1). Classification (NCBI taxonomy): domain Eukaryota; kingdom Metazoa; phylum Arthropoda; class Insecta; order Phasmatodea; family Timematidae; genus Timema; species Timema podura. The sequence goes on from JAVRXN010000005.1 coordinate 23,624,498, forward strand.
AGTAGCTGTATTTTTGTAGATGGAAAAGATTTAGGGAAAAACTTGTGATACACTGGACCGGGATTCAAACCTCAATCTCTTCGTCATTGGTAGTCCAATCAGTGTACTAAGGATTGTTTTTCCTAAATGTTTACATTCACCCTCCACACAAATGTAGATCTACATACTCTAAATTCAACCTTTCCCATTCCTAAAATATTAGTGTGATCAGTTAATTAACTTGGAGAGAATCTAGTTCAAATCACAGTTGAGGTTGATTTAAGTCTTTTATGTGGTAGCAAAACAAAGAAAGTCATGTTTGTGTAGTGTTGTTTTTTGTGTAATTTGTTTTAACTAAATAAAATAAATATTAACATAGTTTTATGAAATGTTGACAAACAGAACTAAGCTGTAGGATTTCATACTTTTATATTATCAGCTCTTAGCAAGTATTTATTTGAATGGCCAGTCACCTCTAAGGGCCATATTTATAGTCTAATCTTGGTAGTTGACAAATCTCTCAACATACAAATAACAAGTTCAGGTTGAATAAGGACTGGTTAACCTTAGCATTATGACTATATATACAGCCCTAAAAGCACATAGTATCAAGTGATTGTTAGTCATTTTTTAGCACCGCGTCTTACTACTCATTCAGGCTGTACGCATACATACTTTATACTAATGTGTTTGGGATAAGGACAGTTGAATCTAAAAGAAATAAAACCACATTTGTGTGGAAGGAAGGTGGAAAACCATTTAGGAAAAAAGTCAACTTGGATTCGAACCTCGATATCTCAGTCATCGACAATCTAGTCTGTTCCAAGAGTGAAGCCTTAGACCATGCAGTCACTGAAGCAGTTAATGTCAGTTATTTGGGTTAATTGGATTGAGTGGGAGGTAGCCAGTTACCAGTACAGTATCATGAAGTAGAAGTAAATTCCCATATGACACAACCAACACACCACAAGACACCACTGTTATATATATTTAGCACGTCTTACTACCCATTCGGGTTATACGCTTAAGTACTAATTACGCTAATGGATTAGGAATTGGGAGGGTTGAATTTAGAGGAAGTGAACCCGCATTTGCGTGAAGGGAGAGTGGAAAACTATTTTAGGAAAAACCACCCCCAGTTCACCCGACCGAGATTCGAACCTCTATCTCCCCGTCCTCGGCGGTCGAGCTCAACACGACTAGCGCATTAGCTAACTACGCCACCGAGGCGGGTGACACCACTGTTAAGGCTGCATTACACACACTAATTTCCTCGTGGATTTACTCAAATAGGCTTCCTTATATGGAAGTTGCTGTAGATTGGTACTTATTATATGTAGAAGCTTCTCCATAATTTTTTCCAATGGTATTGGTAGGGTAATCTTGTCCTCATTTACAAATTTCCCTATCTAGTTCACAACAAAATGTCTGATTGTATCACAATTACCTTTTGTTGCATCATTTTCTTATTCTTTAAATTTATTTACTAAATGTCCTAAGCCTCTTCCTTAACGTTTCTATTAATATTTTCTTGACTCTTAACTCTCCAAAAGCACGACATAGTTTTATAATGGTCAATTACTTCAGTCAAAAACTCCTTAGTGTACTAATACCAGTCGGTCATATTTCAGGAAAAATGAATAGTCACAACGAGAACACCACAAAATGGCTGCAGTCCAACAACCTAATGAGATCCTGCTGGTAAAACGAGTGCTCGCGGAGATAGGCACATGCACAATAGAATATATTGACTTTGAGAAATCCAAGCTGCTATTAAACGCATGGACTTCACAAAATATCCAACCATTCAGATAACCACGAAGAAGCCGACTTGGTCTTCCATACATGGTTTTACTGTACACGTGCAACTTTCTCATGGGGAAGCACACCTCAAGTAAACCCATATGGAAGTCGGTGCGTTTAGAAGGAGCAGGAACATTTCTTAAATTAAACTTGCCTGATCTGAAAGTAGACGGGTAGATTCCAATGATGAAGGAAAGCTATGTATTGTGGATGGTTCCGTAATACTTTAGCTCCAGCTTGTGTCCTGCAATGGCGCTCCAGTTGCCTCAGAAGTTTTACTGTCTCGCAGTAGGTCTACACTCAGGTTGAACACATTAAAACCAAAATTAGATTTAAAAAAAACTAAACAATATTGTATTTTAAAGTTAGTTTATACATTTTAGCCTTCAACTATTATCTCAATTAACAAAGTTTTAATTTATAAATGATATATTTTTTTTTTATTTAGCACCGCGTCTTACTACCCGTTCGGGTCATATGCTTAAGTACTAATTACGCTAATGGATGAGGAATTAGGAGGGTTGAATTTAGAGGAAGTGAATCCGCATTTGCGTGGAGGTAGAGTGGAAAACCATTTAGGAAAAACCACCCCCCGTTCACACCCGACCAAGATTCGAACCTTGATCTCCCCGTCCTCGGCGGTCGAGCTCAACACGACTAGCGCGTTAGCCAACTACGCCCCCGAGGCGGGTAATGATATAGTAAAATATGGCTTTGATCATTTGATTTCCAGTTAATTTGGACCTTTTCTTATACTGTAAAGTACACTTTTGTTTACCCTGAACGGTAGAAAGCTTAGCTTACTTGTTTCCACTATGGTGCAGTTTATATTATAGAGCCATAGTGGAACCTATCAAAGTAAGACTGTAAGCTTTCTCGTATAACAGAATGTACATTACTGTATTGAGAACTACATGGTGTAATGGAGCAAGGGGAATACTAGGTTAAAATAGGTGAAGTAATTAAATGGGTAGAAATAAGATCGCTATATTTTTACAATGCCACATTTGCAATCTATTAAATTCAGTATCTAGCCCAATTTGACACCTTAGTTCAGTCAGTAGCGTGTCTGTCTACTGAGCTAAGGGCAGCGCGTTCAATTACTGGCATGGCCAAAAAGTTTATCACGTGAAATGTAGGTTTACACATTCACAGTGATGAATTGACGGTCGGGTACTGATTGTTGTGCTTGTCCTAGTATTAAGTTGGATTAACACGTGCACGTACACACACACACACACACACACACACACACGCATTCACACACACAATAATATAAACCCAGTGGTTTCCGAAAGGGGTCAACTCAGTTTTGTGAGGGAAAATGTGCTACTTTACTTGAATAAAAAAGTTGCTGCTCAGGTCTAGAAAACTGAGAATAACAGCTGGAGGGTTTGTTGTGCTGACCACATGACACTCTCTATCCACAGACGTTGACACTATCTTCACTAACAAATGGTGCCCGCTCGATCGGTCTGGTTCGATTGTGGACTGACACTTTGGATTTTTTTTTTTTTCTTATTGTCATATCATAATCTTAAAATGTAGAAATCTTGTTTACCTGATAAAACATTTCTGGGTTTCCGGGAGCAAAGATGGAGGACAAATCTGTTTCCAGTCTGTGTTCCACTTCAGGCCAATAACTATTCACTAGAAAGTTAAATCCTTGCACCTTTGGTATCCTGAAATAAGTAAATAAATATTATTTATAAAAAAATCATGAGTTTAAATTAACAAAATACAAACACAAATTTTAATAATAATTTTACTTTTCATATGACTGAAGTACCCAGGCAATTCTTTGTTTCATATAAACAGAAAAATAAGACTTCATTTTTTGCTTCATGTTTTTTGTTGATTAAATTTAATCAAAATTGTAAAATTCCAGCTTCGTGGAGCATATGTTCGTGGACAGAGGCTACAAATTTAATAATTTAAGACCTCTGCATGCGGTAGATATTGTGCAATGCTCACAACAGACCAAAAAAAAAACTATTTTATTAATATAGATTAATTGATAACTAAAATTTTCTCAAATCCAACTCTTCATTTTAACTACAAATTCAAATCCAAAGATTAAAAAAATATGATAGGCATAAGAGATTAACTTTCGCACATTATTTTCTTTAAAATGAAAAATTACACTTGGAAATGGTAACTGAACCCAGGGTCTATGGCTTAGTATGCTAGTATTTTGAATCCTCAAATATAAAATATCTTGAGGAGTTGTCATCGTCTTTAATAGCTTCCATTATTCTCTTCGCACTTGCAAACTTGCTGTTATCTGATACTCCAATATCTTTCTTGGTCTCCGTTGCAGACTTTTTACTATGCACTTAATCTCCATCATTATCTTTGGACCCACCTCGGTGGCGTAGTTGGCTAACGCGCTAGTCGTGTTGAGCTCGACCGCCGAGGACGGGAAGATCAAGGTTCGAATCTCGGTCGGGTGAACTGGGGGTGGTTTTTCCGAAATGGTTTTCCACTCTCCCTCCACGCAAATGCGGGTTCACTTCCTCTAAATTCAACCTTCCCAATTCCTAATCCATTAGCGTAATTAGTACTTAAGCGTATAACCCGAACGGGTAGTAAGACGCGGTGCTAAATATTATTATTATTATTATTATTATCTTTGGTATGTTCTCCTTTTCCATATTCATTACATGACCATAAAATACATCTTGTTTCCCCTGCGGCTACTATCTCATGTACTGCCTGTACCCTCACTCTTTCCCAGACAACTTAATTATTATTATTATTATTAGCACCGCGTCTTACTACCCGTTCGGGTTATACGCACTTACGCTAATGTGCAATGGTAGGGTGATTGTGAGATGAAATGGAGGACCTACAGTTTAACGTGGAATCCGAACACGGTAGAGGCCTGGCATTCCTCACATTCACAAGTTGTGATTAATACACATCTTGTCAGAGGTGAAGGAAGGTTTGGCAATCAGATAAATCCGGACAACTTAATTCCTAGTCCCGTTTGTCCTTGTGACAAGCTAAAATGCTCCTCACAAACTTCATTCCCATGACCTCCCCTTTCCTAGTCTCTCTTACATTCAATGTTCATGTCACTGCTGCATATGTGACCATGGGTACAAATTACGCCCAATGAAGCACTTCCTTACTCTTCTATAAAATTTAAATCTTAAACAATATAAATAAAACCCTGGAATATAATATAATTTAGACACTTGCCTGTCTGTCTGAGTGGTCAACTCTAGCAACTCCTTCATGTGCGTCTCGAGGAATGCTAGCACTCTACTGTATACACCCTGGACTCCCTAGGGTCCGAATTGAGGGAATCCTCACTGATGACATCACGAAGCACGGGGGCCACTACCTCCTTTCTGAACAGCGCCTCGACGTCTGCCGCCTTGTCTAGCGAAACATAGATCCTGAGGCAGCGTGCTATCACATCACTGTTGTTGGATCTCACACTTTCGAGAAACATAACGTTCAGGCTCGACGTAAGCAGTGATAGAATCTTCTCAGCTTGCTGAAGACAAAAGACATAGTAGTATTTTTATTAATTAAATTTAGGCCCTAGTGTCAGTATGCAATGTTTAGGAGAGTTAAACTATACTACCTAACTTACAGTCCAATTTTCTTAGGAAGGGCCTTTGAAAAAATACAAACTTTTTTTTTGTGGAGAGCAATGATAACATTTTACTGTGCTAGGCCTATTAGTATTATTTTATAAGTATTGATAATATCTTTCAAAATCTGACACCTTAGCTCAGTTGGTAGCATGTCTGTCTACTGAGCTAAGGGTCTCGGTTTCGATTCCCGGCATGGCTGAAAAATGAATTATTGGTGAAATGTGGGTTTACCCTTTCACAGTGATGAGTTAACGGCCGGGGACTGGATGCTGTGTCTTTCCTAGTATTAAGTTAGATTATAAGACATATGAAGCTACGGCAGGCCAAGCAAATCGGTAGCGAAAAATATATGACTCAAATAATAAAGTGACCCAGACCACAGGTGGGAAACAGGCTAAATGGATGTAAAAATAACATATTATATCAAAAGAGAAAGCTGCAAATTACATGACTTGATGTGTGGATACATGGAAATAGATCTTCACTGGATATCATTTGTGAGGGAACTGCATATCTACTATTAGGAAATAATGTTGTAATTCTCTTGTTTTCATGCGGTCAACCTTCCCTTAAATACAAGACAAATTTCACAATACTGGTTGGTTGAGGTTGCCAGTAGTTCCTTCTTACCCCAGTACACCACCTTCACACATAAATGAGAGCGAGGAAATTGGACAAAAGTTAGCAGAGAGAAAGCGGAAATAATGCTTTTTTCTAACAAGACTTGTATTTTCCTCAAAGGTGATATATGGAATGGTAACTTTTCTAGCTGTCGGATAAGGTCCTTCCCATGATGGGGAAAGACTTTAGCTTTACTTAAAGGGAAAAGCGTTAAATATAAGGAAATGTACCCTTGGAAGGTTGGGAAATCCTGCTATGAAAAAAAAACTCCTAGTATGACTAGCTATGTATTGAACCTGGTCCTTTCAAATCAAGAGTCAAGCTTCAATCAAGTATTTCTAAAATGAGTTACTCACTAGATCTACACAAGGCAAAGAGCAAGCGGGTACAGCAGTAAAACATTTACAGGAATAAACATATTACACCCTTGCAAGTAAGAGGAATATTACTGGCAGTACAAAGAATGGTAAGACTACAAATTTTTACATTTTTAAAAATAGCATGTTTAGTACAAGTGCTATTATCTTTTCTCTGATTACTGTATAAACTTTGATGGGTGATGCGAAAAACGTAGGGTATGGACAATCTTACAAGATAACAATAACATTTTCCAAAAATAATTTTAAGGAGATGGTGAAGTAGAAATCACCAACATTATTGAATCTATCTTGTAAAACCGTGGTGGAAAATAATGTGACATCTTTAAAATGAAGAGCAAAGTTTATTTATATCTTTTATTAAGGTTTAACTTAGTTATCTTTTGGTTGGCTCACTTCTCTATCACATATATTTTACAGTGTTTTATATGTCTTCAACATATATCAGTGGTTTAGAGACCGCAATGGATTTAAGAGACCCTTCCATCAGTCCCCAGTGTTATGCAACTGCAAAATACACTCAATTTACCTACTGTAACCTTAAAAAATTAAATATACTCAAGTTTTATATTTCATATATGAGGTATTTAACGTGCACTTTCTGAATTGACTGATTAGATTATCACACGACTTATTAACTAGCCTAAATTACTAGAACAGACACAACATCCAACCCCCAGCCTGTTAATTCATCATTGTGAAAAGGGAAACCCACATTTTACCAATGATAAATTTTTAGGTCATGCTGGGAATTGAGCCTGAGACCCTTAACTCAGTAGACAAACACGCCACCAACTGAGCTAAGGTGTTAGACTGAAGTATTATAAAATGAAGATATGTGCTATATATGTTTTGATACAAAATTCTGACCTGTTTGTGTGCTGTATCTAAATGCTGTTGGCATTTTGAGATGTTGAACTGAAGCTGATTGTACTCTGAGGCAGCCCTTTCTACGAGGTTGGCCGGTAAAACCGGTTTGTCTTCAGAGTGGAGTTTCAATAGCTCCCTTAGTTTGTTCAGAGACAAATGGACATGGGTCAAAGATTGCAGACTGCGCTTCTTTGCCCGCAGCTCTCGGCGTTGTTCCAAGAGTGAAGACAAGTCACCCATGGCTTCTTCAAGGCTTAGTTTCACTTGCTGTCAGAAATTAAATATTGGAAGTTTGGTTTTGGGGTTTCGTTGACTACATTGCAAGCTTCTAAAAATGTGAGTGTATTACAAGAGAATAATATGTGAAATGAAGCCAATGTGAATTACAGTAGCGTCTCGGAAGCTCGACCTAATGTGGAGTGAGATGGTATTGAGTTATTGAAATGTCGAGTTTTACGAATGAACTTGCATAAGATGCATGTTTACTATGTCATGTTTACTAAACAAAGATGAATCACTGTACAGTATCGAATATTATAGGAACAGATGTACTGTAATGTAGTATTGTACAGTACAGTAACAGTAATACACGTAAAGTACAATATATTACGTGATAATATAATGGTGTATATACATACATGTAGTATAAATAAATGCAGTACAGTACTGCACTGTACTGTACATATAATATTGTATTGATTCAAATAACACATTACTGAATTGGAAAAACTAACAAACACAGCACTTGTAAAAACACCACAGCATGAATGTTCCGAGTTACACAAACAAACTGAGAGGTTACACAGTTGAATGACCTTGGATTGTGATGACTGGCGCCAACAACTGTGTGCACGTGCCCTTGTCGAGGTACACGGAATGTCGAGTTTCCGAGACTCTACTATACTACATACTTTTACCAACAAAATAACATTGTGTGGTAAGTTAAACAAGATAGTATTAGTACCTATGCACATTCTTAATAAATATTTCTGTGGTTTAAGAATCATTAAAAGGCCTAAATTCATATGTTCAACACATAAAACCAAATGGCTTTTTTATATAAGTTGATCACTGAATAAAGCCGTAACATTTTATGAATGAAACATGACATCCAATCTTTGAAAGTCATTATCATCATCAAACTAAAAAGAGAATGGAAGAATAAAAAACAATACAATATTGATCACATGGATATATTGAGATCGGATGAAAATGGACTATCCACAGGGACAAGTTTAAGGGGTTTTCATACATAAAATGGTAATTTATTAAGTCGGACACTGAAGCTCAGTCAGTAGCATGTCTATCTACTTACCTAAGGATCTCGGGTTCGATTCCCGGCATGGCCGAAAGATTTGTCATTGGTGAAATATGGGTTTACCCTTTCATGACAAATTAACGGCCGCGGATAGGATGTTCTGCCTGTCCTAGTCTTAAGATATATTATAAGGCATATGAAACTATGAGAGGGCTAGCAAGCCAGTAGTGGAAAATATATGGTGTGTATAAAAAAACTGTCACAGGCTGTAAACAGTAATGGATGTAAAAAAATTGTTTACTTACAATGCACAATAATCACAACGAGTGAGATGTGAAAAAGATATGCCAGTAAATAGGCTATTTATGTTAGAATTATCAGAATAGATGCATCAAAGATATAGAGATATAGAGATATGATTAAAAAAAGAAAAGTAGGCTGCCTAGATAAAATATTTAGATTTGAGTTTAATCATTGCTATAAGATGTTAAATTGGCGATTCCTTCACCTAAAAGTTTATGCTTGGAAGTAATCATCTTTGGAAAGGATGAAAAAGTATTTGTGGAAAAAAACTGGCATAATATGCTGCCCCAATTTGGGTAAGAGAAAGGTAAATGTAAGGGTGACCTTAAACATTTCCCTCAAAGCACTCAATAGATTTGAGCACCGACCTCTTGGATAATAATCAAGCACCCCTTTGTTCTTAATAAGTACCAATAATTTAATTAGCCCTATTATTGATAGATATAAACATACCAGGACTTCTTCCCTCAACTGTCCCAAGGGCACTTGTATTCCATTGATAGCTTTGTCCAATCCAATAAGGTTACTAGATAGGTTAACAAAGTCAGCATAGTCTTTGTTGATCAACTCAATCATAGCTGAGCGAAGAACTTTTAGATATACACCTAAGTCATCTCGCAATGTTTCAAGATTTGCTTTCTTACGGTGAGACTTGAGAAAGTCATCAGCTGAAAATGATTTCTGAAAAAAAAAAAATAAAATGAATAATTTTTGTTCATTTAGTGACTGGTATCAAAATAATTGGCTAAGAAATGTATTAAAAAAATGTAAAAAAAGGTAGTTTCATTATCAAATTTGAATTTGAATTTGCTATGACCCTCATCGGTGGGTACGTGAGCTGTTTCAGCCACGTCTGGTCTGGTTTGCCGGTGACGGGGAGGTCGAGAATTCAATAACCCAACAGTGTTCTGATGGTTTTCCTTAAATTGTTTTACTCATATCTCTCTCTACCTCTACGCCCACTATCCCCCCCCCCAAAAAAAATCTTTCTCATTCCTACCCTATTAATGTAGTGAATATTATGTGGGTTAGAAAGGTATATGCAGAAATAAAAATCAAACTTACCTTAATAAATTCATTTTTATCAAAACACAAATCATTTGGTCCAACTTGAATCGAATATAAATCACTCTCGTTCGACATCGTGAAAATAATGGCTTAGCCTTAGTTCACAAATCAAAATAATATTATTATCTTGAAGTTATGGGGCCCTATTTTGTTGACGTGTAGACCTTACCAATGACATATCAATTTACCTTAAAGGAAACCTTACTGGCTTACACATAAACTTATGTGCATAGCCATAGGGTTAAAAACCCAAATTTATTAATAAAAGGCTAGAAACTTTCTAGGCGTATTTTTAATAAGTATAAACATTATAGGCGTAAGAGTTTCAGGCTCTATCAATTTGGTATATTGTGAATATTATAAATAACATTTGACAGTCATAACAAGTGCTAACACTTTGACCAACAAAATAGATATAAACTCTCTTATGTTATATATTTACCAAATTTCAAACTATATGAAAACATTGCTCTTTGATGGACTTGGACATATGGTGGCTGAAATTTTTGAGCTGTAGTCTGTATACCATTGTATAAGAGAGAAGGAAACTTTCAGGTATCTCTTTCTCTCCTACACCTATAAAAGGCAACGTTGGCATTTTCACATGTTCATTAATTTGATTGAATATATGAGATAAAACAATGTATGATTAGTTAAATGTGTTATTAAAAGCTTTAAGAGCATACACTGGTGAGTTTTTCTTTAAATAAGTTGATGTAGGCTAATATATACGATCATATTTGAAGGAAGCTCGTTTAGAAGGCTTTATCTCGAACCAGAATACTACCTTATAGTAGTGTTTAGGTAGGATAAGAGACCTTCCAGAAGGGAATTTCTACTTCCATTCTAAATGGCCGTTTATCCTACCAAAATAATAATATATGATAATATTCTGGTACGAAATAAAGCCTTACAGATTGGGATTCTACTAAAATCAGGGTTTAGTAGATTCCGTACTTACTACAACCGATAACCTAAATTATCGTTGAACGTAAGACTTCTACACAAAATACGCCATTCAAACAAATGTAATATAGTTTTTAACTAAAGTGTTTCATTATTGTTGTCGAACTTTCAACATAATATGGTTTCTGAAAGTAATATACAAGATTAAAGCCAACATATTAAAAAAAAAAGGTAATTTAAAAACTTTCTACAAGCCTATAACCTAAGTGATCGTTTAAACGTATGACAAATACACAAAGTTTGCCATTCAAACAAATGTAATCAATATTTAAGATAACTTATTAATTATATTTATCGATCTTTCAATATAATATGGTTTCTGAAACCAATATACAAGCTAATAGCCAACTTTAAATAAATTAATGTAGTCTTGGCAGATTGTAAGCAACATGGATAATAACTACATATTTAAATACATTAAAGATTTTATTCGTATTTGTACAGTATTACCTGTAACACTGAATTATATCATCCTTTAATGTAAATATTTCTTCAGGAAAGTGTGATATGATAAATAATTTATTTATTTATACTTCACCATTTTCAAACATTAACACTTTTATTCATCAGAGACATGTTTTTGCATAAGAACATTGAAAGAAACCGTTAAAACTGTCCCCCCACAGTGTAGCAGACGATAAAGTTGAGCGTCACGCTTTTGTCCTTGGCAATGTGTATGTGTATGTCCATCCAGTTATATTATAGAGATCAATGTTGGTTGCTGATATGGAGACCCACATTTGTGGTCAGTAACGGTCTCTAGTCCTCTGCTATCATGTTTTCATAAACTCTATTATTTGATAAATAGCTGCTACTTTATTATTTTTCTATGGTGGCGGTCTTCCCCCTAAAGAGTATTTTCTTTACAATAACAAAACGTAGGATTTATACGGTGTTGGAAACATCATTTAATTATAGTTTTACTTTCACTTTACTTTTTGTGTTGCAAAAATCAATAACGTACTTGTTTTCAGTATTTCATATTTAATTAGTTTAGTCCAGCTTTGAACCCTTCTTTTTACCACATATGCAACGACTGTGAAAATAAATGGTCCAATATTATTAATATCAGTTTTACAAACTCACTGTTGAGTAGAAAAAGGTTAACATTCCAGGAATCTTATCCTTTTTTAAACTAAAGGAAACTTAAAGGCTGATTTTAAACATGATACGAAACCATAATATTCACTTTTTTTCATTCATTAGATAGCTTATAAAAAACTACAAAATGGCTATCTCAGTTTAATTTACCATATTTATGGAATGTTATCCTTTTTACCACTCACCGATTCAAATATGTTTTGATTAACTATAAAAAATTACTAAACATGTTTCACAGAATGTATAATTTTTGTATTAAATGAGTTAAATCATTAAAATAATAACAATACATTTTGTAGCAATTAGATAAGAAGCTATATATCTTATATATACAGATTCTTGTCTACTTGCTATAAAATTTATTTTTGTTATTATTTTAATGTTTTATCTGATTTAATTACAGGATGAATACCTTATGAATGTATGTCAATATGAAATTGACGCAACTCTTCAGATGATCAGATCACACCATGGTGTTGTGCGTGTGCCGCTAGTGATCACTAGTTGTTTTAGCACATTAAGTAAATGAAAGAATTGTGCCCTATTCTTTGCTACTGTAAATTGTTTGGAATAGCTTATTCCCACTTACCCCTACTATTCCACAATAATCTTTCCAAGCTTCTCACGCATAATCTTTAGTAATAAATAAGTTTATTTGTAGATAAATCCTCAATAGCTAAGGCTATTCATTTAATCCTTTTATGTAGGAAGTTTAACTTTGTACACTATTTCTACAGGCATGCGCATTTAATATTTCATCAGAGCACTCTAGTGGAGAAAGCTAGATATAATTTGTCAATAAGGGAGGTTGAAATATAACAATTTTGTGATAATTTGCAAATTTTAATTTTGTTTAAAAAAATAGGGTTATAATGGCAGACAACGAGCAAAAGGCCATCCAGTTAATGGCTGAGGCTGAAAAGAAATTACATTCTTCAAAAGGATTCTTTGGTTCTTTATTTGGGTAAGTAGGCAATGTTGAAATATATAAATTGTCATTTGACAAGATGCAGACTATGGCGAATCATTTCATGTCTAGTTTGGAAGTATATTTTAAGGTCATTCTCTTTTTGTTAGTGTTTGAAAATAAAATATCAATATAAAAATTGATTAATTTGAATATGATTGTAAGTAGGATTATTTTTTGTTGTTGACTAATCATGTCACAAAAATATGTAGAAAAAACCAATACTAGATTATCTAGTTAGCCCTATTTATTTATAGCCTAATTATTGTGTCTTAGTGGTTCCTCTAAAGTTGAAGAAGCTGTAGAATGTTACCAACGAGCTGCAAATATGTTCAAGATGGCTAAAAAGTGGGGTGCTGCTGGAAATGCATTCTGCGAGGCAGCTATGTTTCATGCTAAAGCAGGAAGTAAACATGATGCAGCTACAAACTATGTTGATGCTGCTAATTGTTATAAGAAGTCAGATTCCAATGGTAAGTGTTTTTTTATGTAGTGTGGTAGTCTATGGTAAGGTAATAATTGACTTTGTTTTCTTGTGTAGACTTTAGGCCCTAGTTTTTTCTTGCGGGTGATTAACCTAAGCATATTAAAATTTTACTTTTAATTCACTATGTCAAACTGTCTCCGACTATAAGCCTACATCTCTCCTTTTCAACTTTCCCATTCATATATTATTATTCCATTTTATAATTCCTTTTCAGATTTTAGCACGCTTCATATACTGTAGTGGATATAATTTTTTTAAATTGTAATATTATATTATTTTATTATCACTATTACCCACTTAATAAAATAGATAATAGACTAATATAATATTTACAAAGTTTGAAAAAAACTTCCCTAAATCATAATGGAACATAAATTAGGTCACCTGAATTCTCCAGGTTTGTTGAGAGTATACTGGTGGGAATTCCAAATTGATCAGCAATATCTTTCTTTTTATTTAAACAGTCTTCACTGCTTCAATCACTTTCAGCTGTTTACCAACGCTTAAATATATTAGCTTTCGTTTGTAACTTATTTTAAAATACACCATATAATCACTAATAAGCACAAATTTATGCATTACTATGCTTGAAATATGATGTAAATAAATTATAGTGACATACACAAACCTATAAGAAAGCAGAAACACAGAATAAATCATCCATTTGACTGACAAACAAAAGCTTGATGTGAGGTTATTAAGGGAGTGTAAGTTGTGACAGGTTTTTACTTAGAGTTATATGGGTCAAGGTATTAAAACTTTGAGTTATACCTTATCTAAGAAACCTACTTATAGAGTTCAGGCTTCTCTAAATCCGAGTTGTACAGGTAAAATAATGCGCCTGGACACTTTGTGAAAACTTCTAGTTAAGTTCTGTTTATTTTTTTAATTGGGGAGGTTTTTTCAAGGAAACGGAAGGAAACATGATAAATCTTAGACTTATGAAGGTTTTCGAACTAAAGAAGTTCGTGCTAGTAAGGTTCTACTAGATAATAAGAAAAATTAAATAAAGTATGGTATGTTAGTTAAAAATAATATAACACCATCCAAAATACTATAAAGTTTCCATTATTATTAAATAGGACTGTACCAATACTTAGCTCACTTCAATTCCAAATGATTTAAATCAATTCACACCCGCCTCGGTGGTGTAGTGGCTAACGCGCTAGTCGTGTTGAGCCGACTGCGAGGACGGGGAGATCGAGGTTCGAATCTCGGTCGGGTGAACTGGGGTGGTTTTTCCTAAATGGTTTTCCACTCTCCCTCCACGCAAATGCGGGTTCACTTCCTCTATTCAACCCTTCCAATTCCTAATCCATTAGCGTAATTAGTACTTAAGCGTATAACCCGAACGGGTAGTAAGACGCGGTGCTAAATAATAATAATAATAATAATAATAATAAATCAATTCACCTTGCTAATAACCTATGAATATTACGGATATTAATTTTAAAAATATATACTTGCACTGGACTTGTTATAGCGACACCTTTGCTATAGCATCTAATATTGGATGGTAGGCTATGCATGCATACTAATTGAATGCCACTGAAGCATGCTTTCCAGGACTCTTACAACAGATGGAATAAACAAGTAGTGTCAGACGTTCTTCTTTTCTCTGCGTCAAAGACCCTTTCCAAACAATAGCAAGTGACCTTGTATATTTTAACTTCTCAACACCCTCAGAAAATGTATTAAAAGAGGTTGTTGCAAACAGTCTTTGAAAACAAGGAAAATGGACGAAAACACAAATAAAAGAAAAGTTTTAAGCTTGGAGGATAAAGAATTTGATAAAACAAACCGAGATAAGAGTTATTTTAATACATCTGATTTTCCATAAATCTTTAAAGTTATCACTAAATAAAACCTACCACTCCATAACAATGATATGAGACATGTAGGCTTAAGGGCTTAGATTATGTAAATGTTTTGCAGGGGGAGGTGTCGAGGGTCAGTATTTTTTTTACGTGAGGGCATAACGACAATAAAAGACGTTTAAACTAAGGGGCGGTCCTAAAAATTAAATTAGGGTTTTGGGTGGAGGGGTTTTTCAGTATTTTCTTATGAGTAAGGAGGGTGGGGTAGGTCAGGATCAAATTAGGGCCTACAGAAGGTTTTTATCATTGTTTATGGTGAGACATAATTTAATTATTTTTTTTCAGAAAATAAATATATTATAAAATTTCACTTACAGTAACTGCAAGTAAAGTATTCTAAAAATCTCTTATCACTCACTTTATTTACAATTCTTATGTCTAAAAATATCCAAACGATTCAAATAGGGCTTATCTAATTTACCAAATTGTAAAAAATTACATATGTTAGAGTAGGATGGGGGGAGATTGGGGGTAACAGCAAATCTTATGATCCCTTAAATGGAGTGGAGGGGAGGGGGCTAAAAAATCATGAAAAAAGGCCTTACTTAATTTAAGGATGATCCCTAATTTGAGTCTGCTTGTGATCGAACAGAGGCAGTGTCTTGCTTAGTGAAAGCCATAGAGATATACACGGATATGGGCCGCTTCTCGATGGCTGCCAAACACCATCAGTCCATTGCAGAGCTCTACGAGACGGAAGCCATCGACCTTGACGTGCGGTGCAGCACTACGAGCAGGCGGCAGACTATTTCAAGGGAGAGGACAGTAATTCCTCGGCCAACAAGTGTCTGCTCAAGGTTGCGCAGTATGCGGCGCAGCTTGAGAACTATGACAAAGCCATAAAAATTTACGAACAGGTCAGAGTAATCTAATCTTTGTCTCGAAATTAAAAGTATCTTACAGGCGTGCTTAGAGTATAGGGAAATTATCCACGCTTTTTACTCACATTGGGCTTGTGTCAACATTGACTAGAAGCCTAGTGTTCAAACCCTGGGCGGGTGCACTGGAGATGGTTTTCCACTTGATTTTTGCTGGTTTTCTCATCCTCTTTGATACTACACGTCCTCTGGACTACCTTTTTAGATTGTCATTAATAGACCCTAGGGTCTGACATCTTAGCTCAGTCGGTGTCGTGTCTGCCTGCCAAGTTAAGGTTACGAGCTAGATTCCGACATGGCCGAAAAGTATCATTGGGAAATGTGGGTTTCTCCTTCCACATTGATGAATTAATGGCCGGAGGATGGATGTTGTGTCTCTTCAAGATTTAAGCTATTTTATAACTCGTGTGCTAATATAATCAGAGGGTTCAGAAAGTGCACGCCTCAAATCATAAAAAAAAAGAGCCTTCGTGCTATGAGCAAAATAAAAATAAATGGTACAATGCACCACACAGATTTTCTCCCGCTTTTATCATAATATAGGCATTTACTAAAAACTCGTAAGATTTGTGAAACTAAATAATAGGTATATACATTGTTGTAGAAACACTACACCAAAGATCATAAATGAAATAATATACACTCCCACTTTATGGCATTAGGAATGAGGAACAGTGTTACAGAAAAACTGTAAAAAAAGAAGAGAAATCAGAGCATTAAAGAGCATAAGAATCAAATTCATTTTACAAGACCTGAATTAAAAAGTATATATATATTTGTATATAACTCAGAAATGAATGGTTTTATAAAAATGTATTTCAAATAAAAGATTTTTATCTTCCATCCCATTAGCATCCAGGTAGCTCATAGCTAAACAACCCCCTAAATCCAGGTTCTTTTTGAAGTAGGCCTAAATAAAAGTGCAAATGCAAAGGGCACACAAATATTGATAACTTCAAAACTATTTATAAAATACTAGACATACATATTTGGTCTTGAAATACAAAATAAAATTAAGCTGCATTATAATTGATGTGATATCACTGCATTTTGTTGGAGAGCATATATACATTTGTTTCATTCCCAATTGTTCACATATAGTATCTTCAAAATAAAAACTAAATAAAGTTAATCAACTTGAGTCGTTTTATAGGCTAGTATTCATGCCAGGTTGACCTATAAAATCATGAATATTACATTTGTAATTCGGGGCCCAGTTCCAATCAATATAGTCACAAAAACACGATCTTTGGCGCAAGGAACATCAATACCAGGCCTAGGCGCATTATTCTCATCTTCACTTTCACCTTCCCCACGATAGTACTACAACTTTACAATGATACTTTATTTCATATCACAAATAGTTGCAGAGAAATGATGAAAGTTGGAAAATTTCCCTCAAAAGTTCATTTTCATGAAAAAATGAGAATTGCCATCTTGTTTATATGTAATGATAAACAGTGTCTGATAGAAAATTTAATCAAAATTATTAGAGAGAATTTTGAGAAAATCGACTTTTCTCTGATTTTGCCGGAAAACTTAGTAAACTACCCTTAAATTTTGGGTTAGATATCTAATTCCAAAAACCCCTTGGGGGGGACCCTTTGAAAACCTCAGATACCAAGTTATTAGCCCAGTCAGTAAAATAGTTTCGGCTCTCTTGGTGACCTGGTGGTCTAGGGGTAAGGTGTCAGACTTCTGTGCTGAGGGTCCGGGTTCAATCCTCGGTCCAGCACGATTTATCTGATTTCCAAACCCTTCCTTCACCTCTAGACAAGACGTGTATTAATCACAACTTGTGAATGTGAGGAATGCCAGGCCTCCACCGTGGTTCGGATTCCACGTTAAACTGTAGGTCCTCCATTTCATCTCACAATCACCCTACCATTGCACATTAGCGTAAGTGCGTATAACCCGAACGGGTAGTAAGACGCGGTGCATAAATAAATAATAAAATATAATATAATAATAAATAAAAAAAATAATATAATTAATAAATAAATTTAATTATAATAATAATAATAAATAAATATAATATAATATATAAATAATAGTTTCGGCTCTAACCTGAGGTACAGACATAGAGCACCTTTCCTCATATTTCTCTGACAAACCCACGCTTCACTACCATAAAACTATGTTGGTTTTAACATATTTTTACATATTGCTATCTTTGCCTCTTACGATACTATTACATTCATTGCATTAGTCCACATAATCCAACTACTCTCTGAGATGCATTCACACGTCTGTTGATTTCAACATCTACCCTTCCATTTTTACAGAACATTCTACCCAGATACACAAATTCATTCACATGTTCTAACAATTTTACATTTATACTAAACTGACAATAATTTTCTCACTATCAAAAACAATCACCTTAGTTTTGGAGACATTTATATGAAGATCCATTCTGTCTTTCGCCACATATAAACGATTTGATGCATCATGCAAGTCACTTTCATCTCAGCCAATTATACTGCACTTAAAAGGTCAATAATTTATCTATTTAGATGCAAGAAGGCAAATATGGAAGAACGCCAGTATGCTGACCAATAGCAAACAACCAACTTTCTTATTTTCTAACTTCAAGTCATGTGATCTGCATCTGTCACTTTTGATAGGTATTATCAATATCCATAACATAACACTGATGATATATTAAAATGTTATCAATTTTTGCTGCAAAAAATATATATATGAAAAATTGGACCAGGGCCTATATTTAAAAAGATTTAAATATTTCTTCATTTACACTTTCAGATTTCTTGTTGCACTAATATAATTAATCCATCAATTTAATTAATTTTCTATTATTTTTTTCTTAGGATGAATATAAATGCTTTTGACATCTAAAAACCACCTCTTTGGTCTAGGGGTCTTATAAATTCAGAGATCCCGGGTTCAAGCCCCAGTGTGTCCACATTTTCTGTGAATCAGTGGGTCAGGAACAAGATCAACTCAGCCTTGGGAGAATAAATGAGCTACTTGAATGAAAAAGTAGCGGCTCTGGTTTAAAAAAACAAATTAACACCCGGAGGGCTCGTGCTGACCACATGACACCCTCTATACCTGCAGAACTTGGCACTAACTCCGCCAACAGACAGTGACCACTCGGTTGTTATGGCTCGATTGTTGGCTGTTGCCAATTGCCACAAAGTTAATTATCTTTGACATACACTTTTCAAGCTTATTGATTGAAAACTTTTTGAGGATTGTTAAACTTTTTAAATGTTCAAATTCACTTTCATAGTTATTTTAGTAATGTGTTTATTGACCCTTTAGACTAGCCTCAATTTACACTATTTTAATAACATATGATGAGGAAGATGAGGTAAGTGATAAGGCATCAGCATTCACTTGGAATGAAAATTGCTGTGGAACTCGCTGACCTCGTAGTGAACTCTCCCCAGATTCAAACTAAACACTTGTCATAGCTCCACACACCACCTTTTCAGTTATCGAGACTAAAGATTAATTTTTCTTGATGTAAGAAAGCAATGCTATACAATTAATTAGGTATAATATGAAAAGCAAAGCTCGGGGAATGAATGATGATAGTTATGAAAATGAGCCTTATCAAAATCATATTCAAAT
The DNA here is from genome assembly GCA_033556935.1 of Timema podura. Taxonomy (NCBI): domain Eukaryota; kingdom Metazoa; phylum Arthropoda; class Insecta; order Phasmatodea; family Timematidae; genus Timema; species Timema podura. Next base: position 23,644,261 of record JAVRXN010000005.1, read on the forward strand.
AAATTGAAAAATGACACCTGGATATGGGAATTGATTCTAAGCCAAAGTTCTAGTGTCCAAGTGTAATTTTTAAATCCATGTGAATTTATTTTTCAATTTTTTTTTTATTTATGGGTAAACATTTGAATTAATACAAAAATGATTTTACCATACTTGTAAGTCTTGTACTATACATTTGTCTGCTTGTACCAATGAACATGGGAGCTTTATATATATTTGGCTACAATTGGCTAGATTTGTTGTGTCTCAGGTTGCGGGTTCCTCACTCGATAGCTCTCTTCTCAAATACAGTGCGAAGGAGTACTTTTTCCGCGCAGCTCTCTGCCACCTCTGTGTGGATGTGCTTAACGCTCAACATGCCCTGGAGCGCTATCAGGAGATGTACCCAGCCTTTCAGGACTCTAGGGAATATAAACTTCTCAAGGTATGACAATTTGTAGAATTTTACTACCTGCATTGGTGGTTGCAGTGATCTAACGTGTCACTCTTGTGTTAAGACTTTATTGCCGGTGATGGGGAGATCAAGGTTCGTATCCCAGTCGAGTGACATAGGGTGGTTTATTCTAAACGTTTTCCCCACTTTCCTTTAATGCAAATGTGTGTACTTTTTCCTGTAATATTCTACCTTAACAATCCCTATTCTTTTAGCTTAATTAATGTATGTGTATAGCTCGAACAAGTAATAAGATGCAGTAGAAAAAATAAATGTTAAGATATGAATTATCTCGGTTTGACTAAAACTTCTGAGACAACTTCTCCCATCACGAGAATACCCTTTTTTGAATCCTGGATGGAATGTTGTTGTATGATATGAGTGATTTAGCACACTCTATAACCAAGAAACCTGCTTCGGTGGCCGCATGGTTAAAGGCATCACTCCCGCAATAGACTAGACTGCCGATGACAGGGAGACCAGGCTTAGAATCCTAGTCTGGTGTACTGAGAGTGTTTTTACCCCAAATGGTTTTCCACTTTATCTTCACGCAAATGTGGAAAAATTTGGATGAACTTCCTCTAAATTCAACATTTTTCCTACCCCATTAAAGTAATTAATGTATATTAGCTGAACAATTAATAAGATGTGTTGATAAAATATATTATGCTTGGATCGAATCCACCATTTTATGAATCCGAATCTAAATTTTCAATTTACCTTCAAATCTCAAATCCAAATATTGGGAAAAATGATAAACATATGAGGAAACATAGATATAATAGACTGATAGAAAATTCAAATAGTAGCCTAGCTAAAATAATATTTTTTCTTAATCCATACATTCACTTAAGTGTTAAATTACTGGTCTAGGGCCTGGTTTTTAAATTCAGCCTATAATTATAATTGGCTCTGACCCACCAATAAGCAGTATTAGACCTCAAAACAAATCTCATTTGAAAAATTGATTTTTTTAAGGAGTTGTGTCTTGAATCGTTGAATTTCGAATATGTATACTTAAGGTTTCAAGGGTCCATCCCTAATATATATAGATGTATAGAGATATATTATAATTATATATACAATTTGAGTGTAATCTTGACTTCTGGAAAACTCCAGCTCTTAGGTGTAACTACTAACAACACCGGGTAGTGAGACCAGCACTTAAAGCTGCAAAGTCAGGGTTCAAATCCTTGCCTGGATGTAATTTATTTTTTATTTTTAGGCAAATACTTATGCTCTTTTTTTCTTAACCTAATTCATTATTCAATTAAAATTGGTTTATTATGATAGGTGCTCATTGATCACATGGAGGAACAGAATGTGGATGGTTTCACCGAAGCTGTGAAAGACTACGATTCAATCTCAAGACTAGATCAGTGGTACACAACAATCCTGTTACGCATTAAGAAACAGGTCAACGATGACCCAGATCTCCGTTGAACATTTCCCTCCAAACTCCTGCACCCTTATACATCTGTCAAGTTTCTGCTAGTGTTTTGAAAATTAAGAAAAAAAATAAATAAATGAAAACTGATAATTTATCAATAGACATTATTGTTTCTTACTTTGAACATAAAAAAAAAAGCAAAATTCACTCTGAAGGAAAAAAACAAACATAATCTTCTTGCATATATATATTAATGAATAGAAGATTTAGTAGTATTATTAATTTTTTTTTATATCTTTGCGCGAAAGCATGTTGGTAGTCTTGAACTCTGTTATTTGGATTATTCTCAAATTATTACTCTTTCTCAGCTGGTGTATTATCGGTAACAAGTTAGATAGCCATTTAATAATAATTGTTAAGAAACAAGATGACATGTAAAGCTAGAGTGGCAACCTTTATATTATTGCAATAATTAACAGTTTAAAATCTATTCATTTAATGAACACAAATTTTAATACAGTCTGCTGACTAAACTTTTGACACTTCCATGTTTGTTAATTTTTTTCATGTGTGCAATTTAGTTTTGTTTACTGGTGAAAGTATTTTTCAACTTTATTTAATGTTTATTATAATGAATTATTTATATAGTTGTTGCAATATGTGTCGTATCAACATTTTTTGAAGAGAAATATTATTTGTTATGAACATTTGTAATTAAATCAACTATTTATCGCTAACTTTATTCTAGAACTTAAACTTTTTTAAATAGTTGGTTTATTCTTTTATAGTGGTCATGTCTAGAAATTAAATTGCTTCATTATTATTTGATATGAATGTAGGACAGAAGGGAGCTCGTTTTCTATTGGTTTCTTATTTCCAATAGGTAAATTGTGAAGGAACATTATTTTTTGCCTTTTTTTCCCAAACTAAATTAAATTAAGTTGAAGAACGTTTATTATTAAAGTTAAAAAAAGTTGATATTTTTTTAGTACCCTTAAATATTTGTTTTTCTATTGTTATTCGTTTTCAAAATAAATAATAACTTTTATATTTTCCTCAACACAAACGGTGGGGTTTAGTTTAAAATAGTTCTAGTTCAGGATTAAAATCGGAAAGATTTGATCTTTATAATTAAAGATCCTAATTTGTGGTAAATAAAATGATTGGATTTCATCAAATAAAAGGTTGTCATTTGGCATTAAAATAATTTTTCGGCTAAGAATGTTAAACATATTTACTCAAATTAACTGGGATATGGATATAAAAATATGGCTAAATTTTAAATAGCTGCCCTTTTTTTTCAAAATATGACTCGTAAAAAGATCAAACACATATTTACTTTTTCTTTACCTCTGGTCTTTGGTTGAGAGAATTTTTTTTTTTCTGACTACAAACGTTGATTTGTTATAGTAATAAGGAAAATTATAATAATGCTGTTGGTACTATTGTTCTGTCATTTTCAGGCAAAGAACAATGTCTCTACTACTAAGTGAAAATGTCAATAGTTTGGATATCGCTAACTCTCATTAAAATTGACTTAATTGACTATTATTTGCACATAAACAGCCAATTAATTAATTTGCGAAAAGATTCAATTCATTTTGTATGTATAAAACCTGCAAAAATTCTACAATGACCTTTAAAAATATTTTGATATAAATTTAAATGTACTAAGTAAAGTCTTAAAAAATTTAGATATATATATATATATATATAATTCTGATAATGTATATAATAGGGATATATATATATAATATATATCCCTATTTATACTACATTTATCCATGAATTATGTATATAAATGGGTATAATATATAACTTAACTACATTACATGAATTGGGGGTGGCGGGTAAGGTAACCTTTATTTATGACTATCATTAGGGGAGGGTCATAAATGTAAATTGCCTAAATTGACGACATTTAAAATCTTGTTATGAAAAGCTATACACTTTTAACCAGACTACAAGGTAAACTTATTTTTCTCATCCTGATAAATGAACCTTTGTTTTAAAATAGTTTATACTCTTTATTTACTGTAATGTAAGGGAAAGAAAGGATGCCAACCTGAAAGAAAAACTAGGTTAGACCACCCCTATGACACACCTCACTACACAGCATTTAAATGTCGACCAGACTTTGAAGCTTTTTAATTTAATAGTTTGCGGCAATATAAGCTGGCGCTGTGATTGCTGCATATCTTTGTTATGAACATGTGACACACTTATTAGAAATAACTCTTCACATAGCTGGGATGAATAAATGTTAAATAATTATTTTCCAATAAAGTCTAGTAATATATGTGATGAGTCGTACAGTACAACCATGATAGTCCGAACGTTTGGTAATCTGAACGCACCTTAAGTAAAATAGACCAAAATACAGGTGAATTATTATCAATTAGTGATTAGAATTTTTTAATCAAAATATTACACATCCGATCTTTTTGCGTCTTAATTCTCTTAATTGGTAAAAATAATACATTTATAAAACAATTATTGTACTCTACCTTATTATATTGTATTCTATTTGTCTTATTTATAAAAAAATACATATTTGATAATCCGAACCATCCTCAGTCCCAATTAGTTAGGATTATCAAGGTTCTACTGTATATAAATTCATATATATATAAAAAATTCATAATCATTATCATTATTTATATTAATTATACTTATATGGATCTTTTATTTTAAAAAAAAGTTTGTGTTTTAATTGAACATTGCTTTTAAGTGGGTAATATGCCTAGTTGAGTTTTAATTGTATATTTAACCATTTAATTGTTTTACAATAGTGCTAATTTTGTATGATGCACTTAAGTTTTAGGCCTAGTTAAAAATACAGTTTCCTCTTTATAGTAATAATAATTTTGCAATTTAAATACTACACAATGTGTATCCCACCAACACTACCAAGCTAAATTTGATAAAAAGAATATATTTATTGCATAACTAAGCAAATTTAAATGATTTTACAATTATGAGCAAACATTTACTATAGTTAGTATGTGTTTTACTAATAATGTCGTTTCATTGGTCATCTTAATTAGTTTCTATACCAATCACTAGGGGTGTGTGAAGATTTGGAATTACTACTTTGCGTCAAAAAAAAGTCAGCTTCAACTTTGCTTAAAAAAATTATTCTGACTTTAATAATTATGAAGCTTCAAAATATTGAGAGCTAAAATACTCAATTCATGGTTGATTAATCCCGTTTTGAGCTGTTCTGTACATTACAAATTAATATTCATATGAAAAAAACCCCACCTTAATTGACTTGTAAGTAAGCAATCCTTTAAAACCACTTTTTTATGTGTGTTTTTGTTACATAAACTCTCTTGCTTAGTAGTGTAATATAATATAAACATTAATATTTTACGAGCTTTCTTATGTCGAATAGTCAAAATAAAATATCATGTGTAAAAGAACAGAGATTTGAGAAGACTGTTTTATTCCAAAGTGTATTATGTAGTGTAGATAATAATGATAGTGAAAATAACTACCCAATTTTTAGTCTTTTGTATAGTTGATTTCACAGAGTAACATGTTAATGGTTCCATTATATTGTTGCTTATGTGTAGTATATATCTTGTGGGTTTTAATCAAATGTGTGGCTTAACTTTTGGGGCACTCGAAAAAAATATATTTCAATATCACTTGCTTGTATGTAAACACAGTCAAATATTGTCCGCAAAACAATTTCTAGTGGGTAGTGTGCAAACGAAAGTCAACACTTTTTATAAATATACTTCAATTAGCTGTAGCTGTGAAAATGTGAACTCTTAAAATCTAAATATTTGCTAATAAAACTTATCATAATTATGATCAATTTTACTAGATACATACTTTTAATTTTAAGTTAATTCATATTGTGAAACTTGTGCAAAAAATAAATAAAATTACATCAAATTCTACTCTTGATTAATGAAAAACTTATAATGTTTAGCGTTTAACCTAAATTTAACTTTTACTATTAATAATAGTGTCATTTATGCATATTGTTTTGATGAAACCAAAAAAATTACAAACTAATTTAAAAAATAACTTTTGTATGTACAAATTTTAGAACCAAATTTAATTCATTAAAGCAAGGTTAGCACAAAATAAATATTTTGTTCAATTTTATTTAGTATAAATATTATAATAAAATTAAATTTAAGTAGTGTATAAAATCATGAAATGGCTAGGTTCATTAACAATGATAAGAGTGTAGGATTACAAAGTCTGCTCACTTGTCAGAAAAACTGCAATTCTGTTTGTTATTCTCTGGTTGGTACACACATCTTTACATTTAAAAAGTTAAGTGCTCCATTAAATTACTGATGCCTGGCATTCTACCCACCCGATTTTATAAATAAAATTTAAAATGAAAACTTATACATTGAAGATTTGCCTCAAATTTCAAAAATATTCAAATGTGGGAGCTTCAATTTGGGATTAAATTTAGAATAGGAATAGCTATTCTCCCTAGATTGCATACAATTTTAAACTTATATTTAAAAAATTTTAACTCTACAGTTGAGAGTAGTCATTGTGAAATTGACATGTCAACAGCTTGGCAGCTTATGACAGTTAATTTATGATTTTTTTTCAGCGGTCTATAACTATGCCAATGTTGTTGGTTGGGGTAGAAACAAATGATTTGATAGGATTTCAATCAAACTTGAACTATACAAAGTACTCTTGGTGCATCCTTAAGTGTATAGTCAAAATAAATGACTAAATGCCTAAGGGATGTACTAACTGGGTTAAGAGTGTCTAAAGTAATAAAACTTGGTAAACACATGGAACTTTCTTAGCACATATATCAATTAATAATTTTGTCCTGATGGCAAATATAATTGAGCTGAGGGTGTCTTAATTTTTGGTTAAGGTTGCATAATCTTTAGAGGTGTAAAGTGCTACTCATTATTATTAAATAGTTTGCCCCATAGCTCACTTTGATTTATACTTTTTTTATAGTAAAGGAAATTGATAAAACTAAAGAAAAAGGAAAAATAAACTACTAAGAGTAAATTAAAACTAATGAAAAAGGAAAAATAAACTACGAAGAGTAAGTGTGTAATCCTTGTCGGCCTATCCTACTTCAATTGTTTACTAAAACTAAATTGATTGAATTTCCTTTTCTGTTCAGTTATCGTCATAAAATATTTAATAATTATAAAGTAGAATCACAGTTACATTACTATAGCCTCAAAAATTTACATATGATAAAAATACTGGTAATTATAGCAAATGCACTTTAAAAAACAAATCACTATTTGTGTAATGTTACAAATATGGATTTGTATAGCTAATATTAAATAATTTTACCCCTATGATCTGGATGCACAGTGCGCTCTTCTTAATTGATATGTGACTAGATTAAATTATATACTTTGTTATAAGATTGAAAACATGTCTGCAATCACACTTAAACATTTTTACTTTTTTTTTTTGTATAAGTTTTTACTACACTTTTTTACATACTATATTTGGGTTTTCAAATAGTTTAATAATTATTTATATTAGGTTGTGAGTTTCGTCTTCCTAATAGTTTGTATCTAATGTTATTAGGACACACTAAGAATGCGTTTAAATATTGTGTTAATGTTGTTTATTAATACTATCAGGCACCATTGCTAGTCTTATATTAAAATTCGCTAACAAATCAGTTTTAGACTTACAACACCTTAGTTTTGTATGAAAGTTTGAAAAACGGTTATGGTGAATATTTTTAATAAAAAGGCTTCTTGCCTTACCCACTTTTAAAAAAAACAACAACAAAAAAAAAATTTAAATTATCTTTCCATATTGTTTCATTTATCTTATTTCATTTAACCATTAATGACATTCTAAATCTAACATAGTTTGAATGAATAAGGGTAAAAGGTTTAACGAAATCCAAATGTTTTTTTAATGATAGCCTCTCTTGATTATAATTTATATTAGCATGATACTATTTTGTGATACTTCATGGTTTGATGGAGGGGGTTAGATGGTAATGCATATATTTTTGGTTATGTTCTTTTGTCCTCTTTATTCTAGACTTTGGCTGCAAATATAACTTAGCATGGCTGTTCATTTTGAGTGTTATATTATTATGTATATAATGTGTCTTGTAATTAGATTTATCCTTCTAAGAATTTTATTTAATATTTAGTATGTGTTTGTATATTTAATAACATATGATGATCTGTAACCCCATTTGAGGTATAATTAAATAAATCGTAAAGAAACCATTGGTTTCTATTACTTCCCTGATCTTTTGGTGTCTTTAATATTTGAACTAGTTATGTTTTTTTAGATATATATAGTGTGTATTAATTGGTGTCAAATATTCTAATGGCGTACACCCATTCGAACAAACGTTCAGAAAAGTTCTTATAAACTTGGTTCTAGAAACGCTTAGTTTTAGAGTTATTGAAGGTTTTCCTCAAAAGTGGATTGGTTTGGGGGATCCATTGAATGGCCTCTTAATCATCAGAAGATTTTTTTTATCTCTGGGGACATTTACAGTACATTGTTTTGCAACTCCTGTGTCTAATTTTGAAGTTTTAAGAGTGCGTATTGTAAATGAATGTGAGAAAATACGAGACACCCCATGGTGTACTCAACAGCAAAGTGTGGAATGCAGGCTCAGAGAATGCATCGAAGCAGGATACCATTTTGAAAATAATCCGTAGCAAACATGTTTCGTCTTATGTTTAAACTCTATATCATGTTTGGATGCATTGATTCTTCTGTTGGATCGCTTATTAACTGAACAATAAAATTCCTCCTAGCTCAGAAACTGTTTCTAAACCCATGTTTATATGAACTTTTCTTAATTTTTGGTCGATGGGAACACGCCCTTAAAATATTTGTCACCTATCCAATTAATTTACACCCTCTATATGAGTAAAACTTCAAATAAGTCCTTACAAAATGCTAGGTTATATCATAAATCTTGTTTATTATTTATTTCATCGAGTTTTATTTACAACCTTGGCTATTTCCATATTACACTAACAAGGAAGGGGTGATTAATGTAGAATTCAGAGGAAATGTACACTCAATCTACCCTGAAAGGTACTATTCACAGGAAAAACCAGATGCCTTTGTCTGTTTGATTACTAGCTAAGCCTGAAATTAATTTATCTATACGAATATTTCATGTATTGTCACGCAATAGACTAGACTGCCGATAACAGGGAGCTCAGGGTTTGAATACGAGTCCGGTAAACTGAGGGTGGTTTTTTTCTAAACGGTTTTACATTTTCCCTCCACGCAAATACGGGCACACCTCCTGTAAGTTAAACCTTCCTCATTTATAACTCATTAGTGTAATAAGTAAATATGAATATAACCTGATCCGGTTATAGGATGCGATGCTATAAAAAATAATATTGATTTAATTGCGATAACAAGTGACCTGGTAGTCTGGGGGTAAGGTGTCAGACTTCTGTGCTGAGGGTCTGGGAATCAATCCTCGGTCCCGGCACAGATTTATCTGATTGCCAAACCCTTCCTTCACCTCTGAAAAGACTTGTATTAATCACAACTTGTGAATGTGTGGAATGCCAGGCCTCCACCGTGGTTCAGATCCCATTTAAATTGTAGGTCCTCCATTTCATTTCATAATCACCCCACCATTACACGTTAGCATAAGTGCGTATAACCTGAATGGGTAGTAAGACGCTGTGCTAATAATAATAATAAAATTGAGAACCATTTTGGGAAGTTCTGGTATATACTGGCTGCAAAAGAAACCATAAAACATTCTTTACTTTCTCTCCTTTCCCCATTACTTAAATTTTTATTTGTATTTTGATTTATGTTTTTTTTTTTCTTAAAAATATTCATCCTAGCTCACTTTCACTTATTTGTCAAGGTGTGTAGGTTTCTTTTGCCAAGTTTTTTTTTTTTGTCGTGATAAAGTTTCCTGTTGGGATTTTCCCTCCAACTAGGATGTGGTCAGACCGCCTGAAGTTGTAGTTAGTGCTTCAATCGTAGTTCATCATATGGGTTGGGTGCTTCCTTGTTGAGTATAAACTTTCTAGTCTTAGGCTCAACATGAGGGATCATACTTTAGGTAAGTTTTTTTTTTAAAGAAATACTATTCTATTTATATGTTAATGATAAACTAAGGCAACATCACAGTAGAATATTTATAGAAATTATTATAACCTCTTATAAAATGTGCAATTATAAATGTGGAAAGTAAAAACTAACAAACTGGTTGTTACCGACACAAGCATATCCGTCCAAGGAAAGGGCTCTTAACATTTTGTCTACCATCAAACCCTTTGGCATTCTGTTGAAGCCTATATTGGACCTCTTCTCGGAATATTGTTTTAAAATTGCATAAAATAAAATTCATAAGATCACAAAGGAAACCAATTATATTGAAATAAAATTTCAGAATATTAATAAAACAAGTTTGTGATATAGTGATGTATCTTTTACTAACTCATTAACTAGCATGAAAAATGCATTTAAATAAAGGCGTGTTAAAGTTAAATTTTATTTTTTAAAGACATATCGGTGTAAAGACACTTTCCCACAAGCTCACAAGACCCCAGAAATCCATCCACGGACATTTTTATGGTAGTGGCCCTGGGCTAAGAAACCATATTAAAACTAGTCTTCAACATAAAATTTGTGGTGCATGCTTATTTTATTTTCTAACATTTAAAATATCACTTGCCTTTGAGAAAAATTGTTGGATTTAATATTTCTGGGTCTAACAATAAAGAATGGTAAAGTGTTGTGTTGTCACTATACCGTTGTTAGTGCATTTTTATTACCCTCGCCATCCCCAACCTCTTGGGTTTAAAATTAAACCATTGGTATTTTTTTTTATGGTACTTTGCACCTTATTATTCAGCCGGGCTATTCACATATTTACACTACTGGGATAGGGATGAAGGTAGAATTTAGAATTTGTGTAGATTGATTGTTTGAAACCATTTAGGAAAAATATATAGATGACCTAAGTTACTAGGCAATAAAAATTATTTTGGTTAGAAAATGAATAACACGAATATTATAACAGAATTAATTGTATTAATATAATATTTATCTGCAGTTATAACCTTATTTAACAAATATAATAGCTTGGCTCTTTAATCCATCATGATATGCGCATTTGTACAGTTGTCATTGTACTATTGGCAGCACAAAGTCCTCAAAGAGTGGCTGCGTTATGTGATAGCTTGTTGTCTTTAATTGATCACTAATATGTAGCTGACGATTTCTGTATGTGCATCACGGACTCTTCCTTAAAATATGAGTGAAGAATGACCCTGGGCACAGGACGTCGGATGACTCCTGGCTAGATCCGTGGTTAGAGCATTGGTGTACTAAGCCAAAGGCCCTGGGTTCGATTCCCATGTCCAGATGTCATTTTTCAACTGAAAGTAATAAAATTAATTATGTTAGTAAAAAAAAAAGTCGCCTTTTCATTTATAATGCTACAAAATGTTTTTTTTTAATTTCTAAAATAAAAACATATTATTGGATGATAGGGGACATGTCCGCCTCCATTAACGATGCCTGTGGTCTGGGCTACCAATGTTTCAAATATAATTTAAACATGTTTCTGATTTTGTGACAGGTAATCTTCTTATCTTGTTGGGGATGATCTCGTTGCTTACAACAGCACAAGACCCTCATGTGTCTGTAGATAGTTCGAATCCTGATCCTATATTGTTCGTTACAAGAGGGCTAAAGAAGTTTGCCCTAGATCTTCTTTCGGTAAGATATTAGCTTATGAATCTAAGTTTTTGGAACTAGAATAATGTATTCTGGCTTTATATACATAATTAAACAGCTATCTTTAATGCAATTTGTAATTTTACTAGGCTTCTTACTGATTATTAAACTGTTTGTAAGCTGTAACTTCCTACTACTATTTTATTTATTTGAGGTATTTAACGTGCACTTTCTGAACCATCTGATTATATCAGCACATGATAATCTATATGAATGAGCACAAAATAACATACCAATTTTGCCCGGAAAGGTATTTTTTACATACCTTCCAGGGTCCTTTTACATACCACAATTGGTATGGGACCGGCGGCTTTACTTCCCCTCTGAAGCAAGTTGTGCTACGGATTTTTATTGCTCAGTGAAAATCTGTTGACCTTGGCTGGAATTGAACCCACGAACATCGGGTCCTGAGGTGAGCAATTTACCCCATGACTCCCGAAGTCAAATCTTCCTACTAAAATCCTATTTAGATCATGCTTGATTGACATTACCAATCACAACAGGCGAGATGATTTTGAAACTATTTTAAAACCAGATCAGTGGCTCTAAGGTCAGGTCCTCTAGACATTTGTGCAGCCAACCTTGCCCATTTAATTGCGATACACACACTATATAAAATACTTATATATTTTGTCTAAGCTCAAATGAAAAATAAACTAAAGTTTAAACACTTAAGAAAGCCTTATAAAGATTCTGGTATGGAGCTGTCATAAACTACGCCACACTATTTTTTTTACCCCCACCCTCCATCACAATTTTGCTAACCCCTTTCTAATAATATGTCCAATATCACGCCACTCCCTCGCCTTCATATTTAATTAGTATTTTAATTGTAGAGTCTATATAACCCTTATTGAAACATGATCATACGTTTTCGCCAAGCTTGACGATCAAAGTCGATGAGCTGATCTTTATTTGTTTAAATGTGCACGCGGTCAAATTATCTGGCTCCTCCCTCCCCCCCTCTCCCCTTGTCACTCTTGGTCATGCTGAACACACTCTTCAGCCTGCACCTGAGAAACTTACATAATGTATGGACAGCACCTATGGAAAAACCTTTAAGAAAATAAATATTTTATGGTCGACAATGATATCATTTTACTATGTTTTGTTTTTAGTGCTTAGTAGAGTTATCCTATAACATATGTTTTTGAATATAACGTATCGGCTAACAGGGATTGGTTGTTGAAAACAAGGTCCCGAGATGGCTATTATTTGATCTCCAACAGCAGGCCACTCGTGTGATTCTCCTCCTTTAATGTGTTGCTATTCCATCATAGTTGTGAGTAAAGCACGTGCGAGAATGTTGGTCTCCTTAATTCCCATGCTAGTGACTTTTTTCACCACATTAGTGATATAATTGTGCCTGTTCTAATATGCCTCAGTCTGTTTCCAGTTCGATTGCAACTACATTTTTTTTTTCCTTCTCACATTTATTCTGCTTTATATAATCAAGGTATTAATTCATTATTTAAATGTTTATCTAATTTTTTTTTACTTAATTTTTTATATACCCGCCTCAGTGGCGTAGTTGGCTAACGCGCTAGTCTGTTGAGCTCGACCGCCGAGGACGGAGAGATCGAGGTTCGAATCTCGGTCAGGTGAACTGGGGGTGTTTTTTCCTAAATGGTTTTCCACTCTCCCTCCACGCAAATGCGGGTTCACTTCCTCTAAATTCAACCCTCCCAATTCCTAACCCATTAGCGTAATTAGTACTTAAGCGTATAACCCGAACGGGTAGTAAGACGCGGTGATAAATAATAAATAATTTATTTTTATAAACAACACTAAATAAACAATATATAACAAAATTGAACTATAAAATATGTCAAAATATGAATGGAATAGTGATTTTTCAAAGGTCTGGTCATTCATTATCTACTACCCTCTAACTTACCTTTTATCATTTAACTAATGTTTCTAATAATGTAACCTGCCTCGGTGGCATAGTTGGCTAACGCGCTAGTCGTGTTGAGCTCGACCGCCGAGGACGGGGAGATGAGGTTCGAATCTTGGTTGGGTGAACTGGGGGTGGTTTTTCCTAAATGGTTTTCCACTCTCCCTCCAAACAAATGCGGGTTACTTCCTCTAAATTCAACCCTCCCAATTCCTAATCCATTAGCATAATTAGTACTTAAGCGTATAACCCGAACGGGTAGTAAGACGCGGTGCTAAATATTATTATTATTACTAATAATGTGATATTATTACATAATGCGACAATTGCGTTATAGGAAAGCTTCCTGTATTGATAATATCTATCAAAAGTTACAGCTTAATATCACATGGTATGACTTATGAATATATGAAAATGATTTTACTAATCAGATATGGTCTTTACTACTATTTATGTTGACGTTTGTTTATAGGAAACTTCCATCCAAGGTGGTCCTAACCTGAACCTCGTGGTGTCCCCGTATAGTGTTTGGGCGCTGCTTGTTTTAATCATGGAAGGGCTGGAGGGGAAACTGCCAATCAGATCAGGGCGGCTATTAACATCAAACAGAACACCAAGATGCAGCGTCAGGGGTATCTAATGTTGGAGGATAAACTGCAGGTATTTATTTTTATTTCTTTATTTGAGAGTTTTAACGCGCACTTTCTGAACCGACTGATTATATCAGCAAACAACTTTAAATTAACTTAAATCTAGAACGGACACAACATCCAGCCTGCGGCCGTTTAATTAATTACTCTGAAAGGGAAAACCCACATCTACCATTAATACATTATTCGGCCATGCCAGGATTCAAACTTGGGAACCTTAGTTCAATAGACAGACACTCTACTGACTGAGCTTAGGTATCAGACTAGGTATTTATTTAATGGCTTGTTATTTTATTTTCAACAAAATATGTTAACTACCACACACCCACCTAGTGATTGCATGGCATATACTAGACTACCAATAATGGGTAGATTGGGGTTTGAATCTCTGTCAGGTGTGCAAAGGGTGATTTTTGATAAATGGTTTTCCACCCTACCTCCATTAAAAATGAGTACAGTTCCTCTAAATTCAAACTTCATCATCCCTAACACATTAGCGTAATTAGTACTTATGCATTACATTAATTTATATATTCACTAATAGACTTTTTTTTTATAATTTTAAATAAGTGTAAATCAACATTCAATTTTTTTTTTATTTTAAAACTTTTTTATAATACCTGTTAATTGCAAAAAAATTAAATTACTTTACAACATTGTTTATTGTGAATTATTTCACACTATTGATTTACACCTCTATGTTAGAAACTACCAGCTATTTATAAATTTCATAAGAAATAATTATTTTGATTTTGATTAATTTACACCTGTATGTTAAGAACTACCAGCATATTTATAAATTTCATAAGAAATAATAGTTATTCTTTTGATTACTTTACACCTCTATGTTAAGAACTACCAGCAATTTATAAATTTCATAAGAAATAATAATTATTCTTTTGATTAATTTACACCTCTATGTTAAGAACTAACAGCAATTTATAAATTGCATGAAAAAATATACTCTTTTGATTAATTTACACCTCTACGTTAAGAACTACCAGCAATTTATAAATTGCATGAGAAATAATAATTATTCTTTTGATTAATTTACACCTCTATGTTAAGAACTAACAGCAATTTATAAATTGCATGAAAAATAATTACTCTTTTGATTAATTTACACCTCTATGTTAAGAACTACCAGCAATTTATAAATTGCATAGGAAATAATAATTATTCCTTTGATTAATTTACACCTCTATGTTAAGAACTACCAGCAATTTATAAATTGCATAGAAATAATAATTATTCTTTGATTAATTTACACCTCTATGTTAAGAACTACCAGCAATTTATAAATTGCATAGGAATAATAATTATTCCATTGATTAATTTACACCTCTATGTTAATAACTACCAGCAATTTATAAATTCATAAGAAATAATAGTTATTCTTTCGAACAGATTACAAAAACGTCGACAAATATAATGTAAGAAGTAAGACAGGGAGGCGGGAGTGGTGGGGTTGGGCGTTTGCTTATTTTTGTTTATAATGGCGAGGAGGAGGTACAAAATGGCTTCAAAATGTGTTTATGGAATACTTAAACGCTCCTGAGGACTTGGGCCTGAGGATTGCGTTTACTAAATATTTAAAGTAGATCAGTTTGTTAGAATGAAACATTAAGATTTGCGCTGGAACCACATGAATCCTTTAAGGATATTTGAGATTTAGAAATTTGAAATTAAAAATTGATAATTATTACTATTATTACTATTCAGATTTTGAATTAGAATTTTTTTTAACGTGGACCCTGAAAATAATAGATTGTTTCAGTAGAAATTAAAGGAATAAATAATAAAAGCGATACATTTCTAATCCTTTCAGTATTCAGACTCCTAATCAAGGAGTTGGGTGAAATATAAATAAAAGGTGCTCTTATAAGGTAATTATAATTAAAAATATAAAGTGTGAATTGTGTTGTTCTTTTCATAATAAAGATCTAGATTCTAATTCGAGATTCATAATTAAAACCAAGATTCAGAAAGTTTTAAATAACTTGTTTTCAAAACAATATCTGGGGCACAGGAAAAGTTGGGTGGTTACGACATTTAAATATTTTTCCGCGGTTGATTCATTTGACCCCTAAGATCCCACCAACAAAACCAATTTTTTAATATTTCAAAACACTCACTTCTCGCCAAACTTTCAAATGGAATTTTTTTTAGCACCCTGTTTTAGCAAACCATTCAGATTATACGCAAACATACTAATATCTTAGTGATGAGGAAGGTTGAATTTAGAGGAAGTGTACCTGCAAATAACCGGAGGAAGAGGGAAAAAAATCATTTAGGGAAAACCACCTCAATACACCTGACCGGGGTTCGAACCTCAATATCCCCATCATTGGCAGTCGATTCTAATGCGAGAGTGACGCCTTTGATCATTTAACCACCGAAGCGGGTTAAATGGACAACTTTAATCAATACTTTCTGTTTGATCTCCTTCCAGACGAACACATCTTCTATCGAGCTACACAGCGTGAACGCACTGTTCACGGATCTTAACAGACCCATTGATCCGAACTACAGGAACATAGCGATGAACAACTATCACTGCAACGTTATTCCGGTTAACTTTGGCAAGCCCGTGGCCTCTGCGGAGTCTGTGAACAAGTGGGTGAGCAGAGCCACCCATCAACACATTTTGGAACTAGTTCTACCTGGTAACTTACTTGTTTGTCACAATTCAACTTTTTTCCCCTTCTTCTAATTAGCACGTTTAACACTTAGTTTACTAATTACTTAATTTATGGGGTAAGGTTTGGTAGGTTATTTTAGAGGAAATGTACTTGCATTAGCATGATGAGGTAAAAACTGAATTGATAAATGATGAATGGAAAAACCACGCCTAGCTGAGAATAGACCCTTATCTGCCCCATCACCAGCAATTCGGTATTGACAAGTCTGACGCCTTAGATTGCATGGCCACTGTTATGGGTCTTATATCAATTTTACGTGTACTCAATATAATAAGTATTAAATATAATGTACAAAATGCTATATTGTAAACATGATTGACATATTTGTCATGAAATAAAAAATAAAGTTACTATTACAGAATGTAATTTAATTATTCAAAATTCTTTGTCATGTGAATATCAACTTATTTGGTGAGAAACATAACACCTAAAAATTACAAAAATTGAACATAAATGCATATTTTAACTTTAAATACTTTTTTTAGTGAAACTTTGTAATTGTCAAACCCAGAACTTTACTTTTGAATCGAGGTCAAAGCTGAGAAATATTAGTAGCAAAGTCGGAAGTTTTTGAAGCCAAGCACATTCATTATTTACATAATACATAGGGAAAAAACATTTTTATTTGTAAGCTATATCTTTTACATTAAATAAAATTAATATCTTTTGGCCAAAATTAATGCAGACATAGGCAATGATGCTGATACCTTTTTATTTGATCATCTCCTTCGGAACCACCATTTTCAATGGCCATAAGTGTCCAAATTTGAAACATTTAATATTCAAGAACTCTTTCAACACTAGAATATTAATTTAATTTAAATCATTTTGTCCACTATTTAAAACTGCTATTCTAGTTTCTTGATACAAATAATTCCAAAATAAGGTTTGTCCAAACTCAAATATTATTCATCTCTAAGTAATAAAATTATATTATATAATCCGCTTTGGAGGTCACATGTTCTAAAGCGTCACACTAACAATAGACTGGACTGCCGATGACAGGTAGATTAGGGTTCAAATTCCGGTCGAGTGTATGGGAATTTTTTCCCTAAATGATTCTTCACTCTCTCATCATGCAACTGCAGGTACATTTGCACAATTAAACCTTCCTTGTCTCTTAAAACATTGGTGTAACTAGTATATGTATAATAATATTTATTTATTACATAAAGTTCAGAAAAGATTATATTTAAACAATACATTTGAAAAGGAGAAAAAAAATCAGTTCATGAATTGGACTCATTTTAACACTTATTTAATGTTTATGTTGGCTTTCAGATGACCTTACAAACCCTGACCTGCTATTGGCCAATGCTATCTTCTTTCGGGGCCAGTGGAAAATACCTTTTAACAAAAATGTGACATTCCTTGATAAGTTTTATGATGAAGAAGGTGTCGAACTGGGGAAAGTTCAGATGATGTTTCACAACGGCCCATTCCTTTATGGCTTCTTGAATGATATTGATGCACACTTTCTGGAATTGCCGTATGAAGTGAGTTCCGTCAATTCAAATGGCACCTGACGGGTGTATTTAGTAAATGTTGAAAGGAGGATAGAAGAGAAAAGGTCTACATGCTTAACAAAAAAAAAAAAAAAAAATGAAGACCTCAAATTTCACAATTAAAACACAACATGGCACATGTCACAGCTTGGTGTCCCCTGAAAGTTACTGAAATGGGTTTGGTTGTGTTTTAATTTGAAATTTGAGGTTTATATTTTTTCTGGTAAGTGTGTAGGCCTTGCCTTTCTTTCTTTTTGTTCTTCTTTATCATCATAATCATCATCAACTGTTTCCAGCTTGTGGCTCAGTCAATTTAGTAAAATGCCTCCATATTCCTCTATCCTTCCACCATTCTGCCTCCTTATATTGTTTTCTATTCTTCACCTCTCACTCGTACACTTTCTGTTATCTGCTCCTCCCATCTATTTCTGGGTTTACCTCGCGCTATTTTTCCTACATAGTTAATCTCTATCATTCTCTGTTATTTTATCTCCTTTTCCCTCCTCATAACATGCTCATATCATCTCAGTCTTGCTTTATCTAATATCCTATGTACTCCCTGTATCCCCACTATTTACCAGATTATTTCATTCTTTATCCTGTTATTCTTCATGACAGCTAACATGCTCTTCACAAACTTCATTCCCATGGCTTCCCCAAGTTCCTAGTCCCTCCGACATACATTATCCATGATTCTGCTGCATGTGTGATTATAGGTACAAAGAACGCCCTATACAGCATTTACTTACACTTAAAGGGTACTACTCTTCTCCATAGCACACCTATAAAACCACTACTTCTGCTGCCCTCTTCTTATTAGATCACCTCTACACCCAGCCTTCGCCTCAATCACACTTGACAGGTGTTTTACAATCCCTTCCTTTCTCATCTATACTCCATCCGATTTTATAACTTTATTGATCACTTCATTGTCACTCTTCGCAATGCTGAATTTCATTCCACACGCTTATCATTTTCTCATTTTATTCCAGTAACTGTTCCTGTACTTTCTCTTCCTGCACCCCGTCATACCATTAAGTCATCAGCAAACATCTTTCCACCACTGGCTTGATAGGCCTGTCATAGCTTAAAATGCCTTATAATCTAACTTAAGACTAGGACAGGAACAACATACAGTCCCTGGTCGTTAATTGATCATTGTGAAGGGGTAAACCAACATTTCACCAATGATACATTTTTCGGCCATGCCGGGAATTGAACACAGGACACTTAGTTCAGAAGACAGACATGCTACAGACTGACTAAGATGTCGGACTATTATTACTACTATGACTACCTATTTATCTTAAATATTTATGTTTGATTAATTTTCAACTAAATCAAACTTCGTTTGATTGATAAATTTTACAGGAAGAAAATAAATTACCTGTAATATTACACAATCGAATAAAAAGTAAAAACAAAAATTTTTATCTATAAGTTTAATAATTTTTTTTTTACTATTTATATTTCATTTTTTCAAGTGTAAAATCTTATGGTGGCGTAATTATCACGGCCAGTTTTATATGCATTCTATTATTGGCTTAGCACAAAAAATGGCTGTTACTTATTAATGTAAATATTAATTTAAACTAGTTGAAAAATGACCCTTGGAAACTGAAACTAAACGCAGGATGTTTGGCTTAATGTAGACATTAATACAAAGCTTACTGAACCTAATGTGTAATTAGTAACGTCCAATCTTTACTTATTTTGTATGTATTATAGGGTGACAAGTTCTGCATGCTATTGGTCCTACCAAGGGAAAAAGCCCCCCTATTACCAGTGTTGAAGAAATTAAGATCCACCCCCTTGGATGAAGTTTAATGAAGCTCAAAAAAGAATACGAGGAATTTATGGAAGACGGTGTTAATGTTTTCCTACCGCGTCTGTCTGTGACGTCGGACTTTGTACTTAACGAAGTCTTACAACAGGTATTTTCGTCCAGACACCTTAGTTCAGTCATTAGATCATACGCCTAAAGGCCTAATGATATTAGGCTATCATCCTTGGTTATAGTGAGAGGTCATGCAGTCTAGGCTGTATGGGTAACAATATATTAGGGGTCTGCAAAGCTTAATGATAGAAAATTTAACATTGATCATGTGGTTTAAGGAATCTTTCTTAAAATAGATGTAAACAGCTAAGTTTTCTTGGTTTTGGAGTTCTCGCATTTACAGACAAACACATAAATAAACATTCTATTTTATTAATATGATTTAATAATTAACACGAAATTTAAAACTACAGGATTTTATCATATATTATTTTTGGAAGAAGTCACAGGAAAGATGGATAGAAACATATTAAAGGAACAAAAACAATATCGCTTTTGCAATAAAAAGAACACTGGAGGGAGTATTACATAATAATTAGATAGAAAAGCTTTGATTTGAAATAGCTACCATCGCAAATGTTTCAAAGTATGTATTAAAAAAAATCAATTTTGTTGTTGATAGAAGACTAACTTAATCTACTAATTTATCTAGCTCTAAGATTGGACCATTGGGAACTATTAAAAAAAATAGCCTACATCAAGTTTATAATATCACCTCATGGTTTAACTTCATGGTTGTTTGATTTTCGCTTACACAACAATAAGACAAACAATTAAAAAATCTCAACAAAAATTTGCACTAACATTTTTGAAATCTAAATTTTCCCACAAAATGATAGGATTTTCTTTGCAGCTGGGTATTGTGGACGTGTTTGAAGAAGAGCATGCAAATCTTTCTGGAATATCGTCACGAAGACTCTATTTATCCAAACTAATCCACAAAGCGCAAATACAAATCACAGAAGAAGGAACTATCGCGTCAGCGGCAACAGGTACTCATGTTGTTGTTAAACAATCTCTACATACCATTTTTACTTGCATATAAGATCCCTTTTTACGAGATTCAAATCTTGAAATTTTACTTTGTTACCTGTATTGTACCCTTAGAGCCCATTTCCATGAGCATACTTAGCAGTGCTTCTTGATGATACACAGCTTTAAATGGTTTTGTGGGTAGTAAGACGCTGTGCTAAGAAAAGGGGGTTGTGTTTCCACAAGCATGCACTGGTAAACTGGCAGCACTGCAGCTGCGCTCGATTGCCTGTTCTTGTGACACACCACGTGATTTCTTGCAGCGGCCGGTGTAAATTCATTATTTTCAATGGTCGTGTTTCCACGGGCGGCAGAAATATGTGCGACTCTTTAGAAAGAGAGACACGTGTTGTTATGTTTATTTATTTTATTTATTTAGCACCGCATCTTACTACCCGTTCGGGTTATACGCTTAAGTACTAATTACGCTAATGGATTAGGAATTGGGAAGGTTGAATATAGGAAGTGAACCCGCATTTGCGTGGAGGGAGAGTGGAAAACCATTTAGGAAAAACCACCCCCAGTTCACCCGACCGAGATTCGAACCTCGATCTCCCCGTCCTCGGCAGTCGGGCTCAACACGACTAGCGCGTTAGCCAACTACGCCACCGAGGCGGGTTGTTGTTATGTTATGATAGTCATTGCAGGATTATATATTACTATAAATGATATATTTTACATCCACTAATGTTTCCACCCTATGGCTTGGGTCAGTTTTTTTTTTATTCAAGCCATATATTTTTTCCACTACCAGCCTGCTAGCCCTGTCATAGTTTCATATGCCTTATATTCTAACATAAGACTAGGACAGGCACAACATCCAATCTCCGACTGTTAATTTGTCAATGCGAAAGTGTAAACCCTAATATTTACCAATAATAAATTTTCTGTCACTCCAGGAATTGAACCCGGAACCCTTAGCTCAGAAGGCAGACACGCTATCGACTGAGCTAAGGGGTCGTAATATAGTAAATTATATATATATATATAATTATAAAATCACATGCCAACATTCCTTTGAGAATTTAGATGTGGAGATATTTGTTATTGAGATAGAAATGCTACTGGCTCATTGGGATACAAGATTAATATGTAATAGCTTACAAAAGTATTCTATTGAAGTGCAAAAATACTTGGAAAATGTGGTTTCGTATTTCCTTACTTATTTTTTTTTATTATCGTGTATTACTACCTGTTCAGGTTATATGCATGATAATTACTCTAATAGGGTAGGGATGAGAAATGAAGCATTTTAGAGGTAAACTACATATATTTTTATGGGAGGAGAGTGGGAAACCATTTAGTAAAAAAAAACACCCTCAATATACCTGATCGGGATTTGAACCCCAATCTTCCCGTCATCATCAGGCTAGTCTAGCTTGAGAGTGGTGCCTTAGATCATTCGGCCACTGAAGTTAGGTCTTAATTGGGTTAATGGTTCTACTTGCCAAAAAACTTGGGGAAAGGTATTTTTATCTTTCTTTATTTAGTTAAATGATTTTACTGATATGAGAAAATAGTTAGAAAATGTGTTATCGTTCCTTATTTAGTTGAATGATTCTACTACAAAAATAAAATAGTTGTAAAATGTATTTTCATCTTTCCTTTTCTGGTTAAAGGTTTCTGACATGAGAAAATACCTAGAAAATATGTTTTCATCTTTCATTATTTTTTAAAATAACTTAAAGAACTGTCCTGTTCCTAGTCTTGTTGAAAGCAGAGGGCAAACCTAGTACCAATGATGCCATATTTTAAATTAAATTATCATATGTAATAAAACAAAAGCAAATACTTCAACCTTGAAGTCTATTGTATTGTTGAAATCTTAGAAGAAAACATGGATTAGTAATGGCAGTGCAGGAGCTACGCTGCTACAGGCGTCCCGTTAGCAGCGTTGCGGCTGTGCTGCTTGGTTGCACAGTACAATAGTGGAAATGGACCCTTAAATTTAATATATCTCCAACACACATTTTAATGAAAAACAGTCAGATGACCTTTGTGCCATAAATGGTATGCAGTTCAACCAAGTATGGTACACTTACAATGTGTAGAAATGATGCAAACAGTTTATAATTTGAAAATATTTAACTGTAATGGTAAAAGTAGCTATCGTAAATATTTTAAACTAAGTTGTTGTTTATTTTTTACCTCGTGTTCCAACTCTCTTAAGGTTGAAATAAAGGGTGTAATCTAGGATTAAATATGGTAGCTTACATAATAGTAATAAAACATTTAATATATACCTAAAACTAATAGAAATTATATTTTTTCACAGCTGCATCTTTTGGCGAGAGAACATTTCCTGCGCAGTTTATCGCAAATCGACCATTTGCATATTTTATTATCCAGAAGGAGTTGAAGATTGTGTTGTTTGCTGGTAAGGTCGCTTTTCCGACCAGTGCATAAGATAAAAATCAAAATCTATGATATAAGTGAAAATGTTTTATTTAGTGTAATTAAAACTACTTATTTAAAAAAAAATCAATTGTGGTATTAAACGTGAACTTTCTTATCAGCACAAAACTTGTAGATTAACTTAAATCTATAACAAACACAATACTTAGCCCCAAGATCATTAATTCATCACTGTGAATCCTCGGTCCCGGCACAGATTTATCTGATCGCCAAATTTTTCCTTCACCTCTGACAAGACGTGTATTAATCACAACTTGTGAATGTGAGGAATGCCAGGCCTCCACCGTGGTTCGGATTCCACGTTAAACTGTAGGTCCTCCATTTCATCTCGCAATCACCCTACCATTACACATTAGCGTAAGTGCGTACAACCTGAACGGGTAGTAAGACGCGGTGCTAATAATAATAATCACTGTGAAAGTGGAAACACCAATTTCACTAATGATACATTTTTCAGTTTGCTGGCACTCAAACCTTAAACTCAGTAGGCAGACAAGATTTCGATACGGATACGGATATCGATACGGATAGGTGACACTGATCTCAGATATCCGGTCACAGAGACCATCACAGTAAATACAAATTAAGTTGAAATCAGTGTTACTCCATCAAGGGCACCACCACATTTTCTGTCACATTTAATTTTGATCTAAAGTTTTATTTTTATTAAAAGACTATGTTTATGTCAGTCATTTTAAAATTAATTTTGACTGTTAAAAAATTAATACAAAATATAAATATATGTATAATATTGTATTTTTAAATAATGATATATTAAAAGCCAGTGCAAATACATTAATCAACACAAAAATAAATTGGACAACTACTTGCTACACAACTTGAGAATTTTTTTTCATTTTATATACATAAATGAAAAAGCTATGAAATTAAGTGTGTGTGTTTATGTAGTTTGCACATGCACGCATCCTATTAAACTAATTTTGAAAAATCTTGATACATATATTGGAGGTGGCGGGGTGAGGGTTGAAAAAAATAAATTGTACCGGATTTCAATCAAATTCTTTTCTTTGTGTGGAAAAAACCCCATCAAGACTGTGTAGTTACCAAAGGCATACATTATGTATGTTGTGGTTTGAATTACAGAAACATTCTTAATAAATAAAGAGGTAACCTGGCGGTCTAGGGGTAAGGTGTCAGACTTCTGTGCTGGAGGTCCAGGGCTCAATCCTCGGCCCCGGCACAGATTTATCTGATTACCAAACCCTACCTTCACCTCTGAAAAGACGTGTATTAATCACAACTTGTGAATGTGTGGAATGCCATGCCTCCACCGTGATTTGGATCCCACGTTAAACTGTAGGTCCTCCATTTCATCTCACAATCACCCTACCATTACACATTAGCGCAAGTGCGTATAACCTGAACGGTTAGTAAGACGCTGTGCTAATAATAATAATAATAATAAATAAAGGCTACAGGAGAAAATGGGGGAAAGTCCAATTTCCACTCAAATTGAGTTTGCGCCTCTGTATCTGTTGGATAATCAGGAGACCTTTCTAACTCACTTTAGATAGATTATGGTAAAAATAGGTCTTTGTCTTTAAAAAAATAAAATGGATTTGTTGGGGTCTTTATGGGTTTTGAGATATAAAAGTCACTGTCCTAGAAAATGTATGTATTGTGACCTTCCTCCTTTTCCCTGGTATCCTTCAAATGCTTTTATTTAAATAATATTAATAAAGATTACACTGGATCCATTTCATAAAATTGAGTGTATAGCATTTGCTTGTTTTGTTGGAATGAATTATTATTAAATTGTGAATACATGTTCCATATAGCTCTTCTCAGTGGCTTGTTCTAGCTTACCACAAGTACACAACTTTCCTATTAGATATTTATTCTGTTCTCAAAGTTAAAACAAGCAATGGAGAGAAAAACTTATAAATATATAGTCAGATAAATATTGTTGGTTTGTTAATAACTATAAAGTATATGCTTTATATTTGCTGTACAGCTAGCATAATTTCCTACCACTTATTATTTATTCAAATATGTCATCATCATAGATAATAACTACTAAACTTTGATATCTATTAAAGAGAAAAGTTGTTCCATTGTTTTTAGATAATTGCTATAAAGTCTTTTAACTATTAATGAACACTCCATGTACTCTGAAAAGTGGCATTGTTACTTTAAAATATTACATTATGGCTTTATATTATAGTATAAACTGTCAAGTTAAGGCTGTTATTTTTAAATTAAAAAGAAATGTACAATGATACAACTTTCCTATTATTTCTCCTGCTTCCTAAATAGAACAAGCATTAGCAATAAAAATCTGATATATAATTTGAGAAAAATAGGTTGTATTATTTTTAATAGCTATAATTTATATATATATATATATATATATATATATATATATATATGCTGCAGAGCTAGAGAACTTCACTTGTATTATTCTCACATAACAGACTTAAATCAAGTGATCATTTCAACGGATTTCATAGCTAAAGAAAACACGAATATACCTATGGCTGCAACCTTTAAAACAATTTTTTCGTTCACTTTGTATTATAACAAAACATTTTCATGTTTGTGTTTATTATATGTAGATTTTTGAATGAAATTGTTGTTGATTAAATTAATTGTGTTGTATTTATATAAAGTATAAAATATTTTATCACACTACTCATGTAAATGAAATAACCAAAATTATAATTATCAGCTTCAGGGGTCGTATGGTCTAACAAATCACTTGTTTTACACTGGACTGTCGCCTACAGGTATGTTGAGGTACGATTCCTGGTTGGGTGTTCTAAGATAATTTTTCCTAAATAATTTTCCAATCTCCCTTGCACAAATGCTAGTATATTTCCTCTATAAAATCCTACCCTCCTCATTCCTATAGAATTAGCATAATTAACATGTTATGCATACAACCAAAACGGTTACTAAACTATGATGTTTTTTATATAAAAAATTAAGAAAATTAAACTAAATATTATGAGGCCAATAAATACTTTTATCTTATTGTCATCAATAATGAACATTGATTCTCAATTATATTGGAAACCTTTAAATCAAAAACCTATAAACACAATTACAGAAATTATTCATCCAATTATTAAAATGAACTATATACGAAAGACAAGCCCAATGGCTGTCATTGTTCTACAAGAAAAAAGCTCTTTTCATCTTTCAAATGAACTTCTCAAACAAGTGCACTTGATGGAATGTCTTCCCGCTTTAACACTTCAAATGTATATAAATAATACTTTGGAATTAGTAGAAATGTTTCAATATGAATTTCTTTTCACTGGCTTCATAAGAGTACCAGATGTAGTTTTGGTTTGTTGAAAAGATCAGTGATTTTTTTGGGAGATTATTAGACAAATTTACATTAACTTTTCTTGGTAACCCAACTACACCATTTATAATCATAGTTACATCACAAGACCAAAACAAAATAAACAGTTTCAGAAATGCCTGCCAACAGGACTTGGTATGAACATCATATTTTGAATGTTGTTGTGATTCTTCTACATGAAAATTCATTACAGAATCATGGAAATGGAACATCTCCTATTACTCTAAATAAGGGTGTGTGGTTTTTTAATCAGTTTAAATCTAATGGCTCTTTCCTTAATCTATCAAAAAAAGAGACAGCTAATATATTTTCCCATAAACTAAATGATATTTATGGATATAAGATTAAAGTATCCAAGGGAAGATCTATATTTGGTTTAAAATCACAACAACTTCAAGTTGAAAATCGTAGTATAGAAACACTAATACAAAAAATGAATGGAACAATATCGATTGCTAGTCCAAATACAACTCCAGACATATTTGGCAATATTTTCATAAAACATAAAAATAATATATTCACGTCATCAAACACCGGTGAACATGGTTGTATGTCAATTCTTGTCCCAAAAGCAAATCGCATTCCCCAATATATGAACATTATTTGCCTTTCAAAAGAAGTACTTGGGGAATAACTATTGGCATTGTACCAATCATTGCATCACTCTGGAAACTATTTAAACACGATTGGACTTTTGAAATGTTAATCTTCTTAGAAACATTTAGAATTTTCGTAACTGGCATGACACACATTTCAGTGGTTCCTTCAACTCAAAAGTGTTTTGTTTCATTGTGTTTGTTGTTAAGTTTAATTCTTATGAACGCCTATCAGGGGGGTTTGACCAGCTACTTGACAACAACTCACTACTCCCCAGATATTGATACAATAAAGGAATTGATCAATTCAGGGATGAGTATAGCTTTACAAGAAATGGATGGTGAAATCAAAGAAGTATTTAATCAAGTGGACATTAACGGTATAACTATGATTCATTTTATGCAAAGAATTAAGTTTATTCAAAATATAAAAAGTACGTTGGACATGATAGCTTTTAAAAGAACAATTGCCTATGCAGATTCATTGTTAGTACTTAAATGTTATATGCAACTAAATGAATACTATGAAGATGGATATCCTCTTATGCATATTATGGAAGAGTGTCCTTATTCAATGCGTTTTGTTTTTCATTTTCCATATGTTTCCCCCTTTTTAGACAGGATCAATATTATTCACAGAAGGATGTTTGAATCCGGACTTTACCTAAAGTGGATGCAGGATGACCAAAATGAAGCAACATTATCATCGTATAATAGAGGTAAAAGAGTTGATTTGAAACCATTGGGTCTCACTCACGTGCAGACTTGCTTTTACATCCTTCTAGGAGGTCTACTTATTGGACTTATTTCCTTTATATTTGAGATATTTATCAACATGCTTTTAATTCATAGGAACCGAAACTATTAAAGTTTTTCTTAATTTTAGGAAGTTATTTGCTAAGCATAGCCTAATGATTATTCCTGTTTGAAATATATATCTATTTTGCAATCATTATATTAACTATGCTGTGGAAAAAATTTAATTGTATTGGCCATTTTTGTTCTAACAACAATGTAATATCTATTTCAATATAATCAATCACTCTCATAATACAAATATACCCTATTTATATTAACACCTTGTTCTAGGCTAAGATCCTGTTTATAAGATTTATCAATTTAATATGTTTTACTGACGTTTTTCTCACTTTAGAGTACCAAGAATATTCGATGAAAACTCCAGTTTCCATTATGGCCTCCCTAATTTTCTTCTATTCACCATCCTTCCCAAACATTTTGAGACAGCCAATAAGAGGGAGGTATTTAATATCTAATGAACAATTTTATTCTAAAAACAAATTTTTATGATCAAACTCTTTTTAAATAGTGTGCTTGTTTGTATTTTAATGTTTCAGCCACATATGGGACTTTTCTAAATGTAAAAATTTCAAAAGGAATTTAGTATATTAGATACTCTAAAAATAACTTTCTGTAGATTTTTGCATCAAAGAACTGTCCTTCAGGTTTCTAATGGATCAGATATATTATATATGGTATTATATGTCGTCATCCGTCTGTCATTGATCAAGGATGATGAGACTTTATGTTACTGTATTAAAGCCAAGTATAAATAATCTTAGTTGATAATACTAGTGTTATTGTTTGTTTTGAATATTGTGGCAGTAAAATGTATTAATTCATTTGATACTGGCAACTAACACATTATTTCTTCTGAATAGCTATTAAATTAATTTTGTCTTAGTAACAAATTAAAAAAAAAATTATTCTATACAACTAGGGGACTTTCAGAATATTCGTTCTATTCTTGAACTACACCAAAATTACATTTATTTAGGCCTATAAAAAGTATACATATAACATTTATCTATAAAGTTTATTTATCTTCAAAACACCTGTAAAAATGTTTCTCAAAAAATCTTTTTATTACCTGCTTTGGTGGCTGCATGGTCTAAGACACTACTCTCTAAATAGACTAGACTGCCGAAGACGAAAAGATGGGGATTCAATCCCTGCAGAGTGTACTGAGTGTTGTTTTTACACTCTCCCTCCATGTGAATTTGGGTACATTTCCTCTAAATTCAACCTTCCTAATCCCTAACACATTAATATAACTAGCACATAGGCATATAAAGATAACTGGTAGTGAGATTCAGTGCTAAAAAAATCCTTTGGTTCTTGTATCACGCAAAATATTTCTAATCAATGTTTTTTAAGCTCTGGAATTTGTTTGGAAAGAACTATAAAATCTGTTTATCTTTGAAGCACCAATAAAAAAAACTTTCCTTTTATTCTCTCGACTCTTGTATTACACCAAATGACGTCTATTTAGAAAAAATTGTATCCTTGTAATATTTATTGCAGTACTAGCAAACTTTTATATTATTTATTCTTTTCTCTCACAAGAACATAAAATAGCACCTATTTAGTAAAAGATTGTTGATTGTTTGAAAATAACTATAATGTGTGATTATATTTGCAATCCTCTTATTTATTTTTCTTTCTCTACCTAATAGCAATACAATGACCATGTGTTTTTTTTAAAAATAAAGCTATAAACTTATTTGATTGATGTACAGCTAAAGTTTCCTTTTATTTATGATGTATAGTAGGAACTCAGTTATTAAACAGAATACAATTACTATAAAAACATACAAAGCCTGTTAGGAAATGGTGAATACATCAAGCTGTTAATTAATAAAAATATAACATAATGAAATAAGATAACTATCAATGTTGTGAGGACTTAGATTCAATAAAAAATGGCAAAGACTAAATTATTACATTATAAGCCTAAAATAGTTAACACTAAATTGTACAAACATAACATCAAACATTAAAAAGTTAGTACTGTATTTATAATGTTTGACATGTAAGTAAAGTATTTTCTAAGTAAGCCTAACGATTTGACCAAGATAATTCATTAAATTCATTTGGATGATGCCAGAAAAAATGTGAGGTAAATAAAATTGAACTAGGATGGATTTTGAAACGATGTTGGAAAAATTTAAATTCAGCAAAGTTAAATAAATATTTTAGAAATTGAATTTTATCTTATATGAATCCCTGCTTTCCTCTTGTCCTGTGTCTGCAATATGCTACCAAAATGGTAGACAACTGGTTTTTACAATTGTCTAGCATCATTAGAAGATCTTGAATGGGGAATAAAAAAACAACATAACTAAGAGCAAATTGTGGATTAATCGAAAATACAAAATATAAAGAGTTATTTGATTGTGTATCAGAATAATAATAATTATGAAGCAACCGTAAATAACTTTTATGAATTTTATGAAAATGATAGAAAAATAGGTCAAACAAATCAGTATATTAACTTAGTCTTCAATGTAGGCTATTAATTGGAAATCATAGAGCAGTTCAAGTACCTGGAATGTATGCTGACAAAGGATCCCTACTGCATCAAGCAAATTAAGTTGAGGATCACCATGGCCAGGGAAGCTTTTAGCAAGAATAGGTTACTGCTGACCAGTGGTGTCTCGTCAGGGCAAGCAAGGCAGGCACTGCTTGCGTTTGCTTGACAATGTTTAACTATTCTTTTTTATTTTATGTTTGCAAAAATATTTTATTGGTAGTTATTTAAATTCAATTCAAGCACCAGTGTGTTTTGGAAAAAAAAAAAAAAAAAATCCCCGCACATGACAATGACCGTAACATACATGCAAAGACATGCACTAGTTCATTGTATGGTATTTGAAAGTCAACATTTTCCTGGCTTACATGCTATAGCTTTAGCTAGTGTAGCTCTTATTTATGACATAGATTTAGGACAGGTGATAAGGGAAATTACTGCGGAGTCTCAGGTAGGAATGCAAGCAACAATGCTACAACTTATCAACAACTGGAACTCTATAAGCGAAAGATGACGACTAGTACCGAAGTCATTGAAAGATACCATTGCATACCGCTCTGTACATCTCTCTTCACCCCTATACCCCTTTCAAAACACAAAGTGACAAAAGTAGAAGTTTAATGGGGTGGAAATAGGATTTGAGAGGGTTTTTTCATGGAAAGGGAAATATGGACAAGCTTATGTTGCAATTGACAAAACAGGCTTACAATATGAACGAGACCTTGATGTTTTAAATGCTTTTGAACTAGAAAAAAAGTTGCTCTTAAAAATCTATCCATTACTATGTCTGTCTTTAACTTCGGCTTCCCCGTTTCCCCCCAGATTCACCACTGATTAATTATAGGAACAAGTAATCTAAATAGAGGATGCTTGATTTCTTGTTTATTACAATTAGTGTGTCAGTAGGACACACTTAGTTACCCTGGGATTTTAAACTATAAGCTCCCAAATATATTAACAAATTATTGCTTGAGAATGATATATTTCCCATTAACAAACATTTTCTTTCTACTATAACCTAATTGGACAAGATTACTTTAAATTGTTATATTTTTTCATGAAATAAACCTAACATCTATTTATAAAAAATGAATTTATATTCAATGTTTGAAAACAACTCTAAAATTATTTATCTTTGCCACACAACTAGAAAACTCTACACCCCATGATCCCACAAAGTCAGACCTATTTATTACAAAGTGTATAATTATCAATTGTTTGGTTTTAACTCTAAAGAATATTTAATATTGCCACACCACTATTAAACTATCAATTTATTTATTCTTTTCTCTCATGAGGACGCAAACATGACATTTATTCAATTAAAAAAGAATGTATCCATGTAAATTGATGGGAAAAAAAAAAATCCATACAGTGTATTTACCTTTGTCACATATATTTGCTGTGCTATTATTTTATATCCATATGGTGAATATATTCTATTTACTTTTCTGCTAGATCTATTGGATTAAACCTTTGCAATATATCTAGATAAATATCCTATTATTGGTCCTTTTCTCACTTTTTAAAACTGGAATGAAAAACAATGGGCTTACTGGGTGTTTATTAGTACCACAAGGACAACGAAGACTGTCAGGACAAGCTCTATAACACCTTTACGCTACAACTATTACCGTAATAATAATATATTCATTAGACTTTGAGTTTTGATTCTGAATCAGTTGGGATACACTGTGTAAGGAATACTACTGAGATACTAGGGGTTTCTTAAATAAGATGCAACTCTTTGAGTTGTGAATGTTGGCATGTTTATATTGCATAATTTTAAAGACACACGTAATACATTCCGAATTTAGTGACAAATTCATGGATAAACACAACAAAATAATCCTGGACACTAAAATGAACAAACAGTACAATGGTACAAACAATTCAAATTACAATGAAATTTACTGAGACTATAATTAAAATTAATGTGATCCAGGCGATGAAGATGAAACAGTTTGGTGTGCTGTATAATAATTACAGTTCAAATTCGATTTATAAAATATATTTTCAGTGTGAATTAAAAATAAAAATCTTTTACTTGATAAAATTATTAGTGAAATATATAAAAAAAAAGTAGTGTAAAAACAAGTTTTTTTAACGGTTCAGCGAATTTCTGTCATCATCTACAAGATGGGGACTCGTAAGTCAATATTCATCATGGAGGTCATATTTGTTTATTAGCAATTATTATTATTTTTATTCAGTAATAATTCGAAAATATTATATTTTCACTTGAAATTCTTACTATATTGTTCCAAACAGTTTGCTTTCACCATAAGATTGGATTTGGCTTAAGCTAGTCACTGCATAATTAGTACTGTATATTGAGTTAGGAGCAACTTTGACAGTGTGAGCTTACCTTCGTTTGGTTCTTATTCTTGGATTTTGAACGGCTTGATTATGTATATATTCATTTTTTATCTCTTCATATTACAACAATAAAACATCGCTTAAAAGCGTCTCCTTTCGTGAGTCCCGATTTGCATTATGGGCCTCCTTCCCCTAAGTATTCACCCAACCAAAAAAATTACGTATAATTATTATACAATAAATATGAATTTAGACTTATTAATTTCGAGGATATAAATAGTTCTTAAAATTTAAACACAATAAATTATAACCATAACCAACGAGAGTTAATCAAAATACACAAAGAAATAGGTGCCAACAACACTGACCAAAGAACAAGTTGGCAATCCTCTGCAAGGAGGTTTTAAACTTCCCTCGTCTTTGCCAAAACAAAATCGCATCGAAAGTGGATGGCTAGACTGGTCCGAACTTACGCGAAACTTCCCGAACTACGTCCATACTTGAGATTATATTAATATGTAGTTAAACAATCATACAATAAATTACTAACACCCTTAGTCACTGTCATAACAGTCACTTTGAATAATTAGTGAAGCTCTTTAGTTAAACAACATATTAGAAACTTCCTCTTTTAGACACGAGTGCGTAGTTGAGACGACATCCCCACGCACGAACTACAAAGTACAAATCTTCCCTCCGATGGCGGTTCCATCAGGTTGTTTTAAGGCACTTGAAATAAACGGGATATACCTACCCGGTAAGTTGAACAATATTACAATATACTATAAAGTGTCCATATTTCAGATTGTTTTTAATAGTAAAAAAGTACCTATATCAGATATCTTCTTTGATTGTCGGAATAATATAATGAACTATGATCAGTGTTCCTAAGTGAAAGTTTCTCGGTAAAGTTTATTCAAATTTTCACCATTGTTGGAATGTGATTATTATTAGTAAAGAAAATGTTGATTGTTTTTGGAATTACAAATGATTTGTCACAACTTCTAAAAAAAAAAGCTGGCAAAAAAGTTTGAAACAAACTCATTTATGATCATTATTCTAAAATGGTAGGGTAAAGGGAGGGAGCATATTTGTGGTAATCTACCAGCATTTGCGTGGAAGGAGAGCGGGAAACCATTTACGAAAAACCCTAGTGAGTAGACCTGACCTGGATTCTAACTCCGATCTCCCCGTCATCAGCAGGCCAGTCAAATACGAGAGTGACGCCTTAGACCATTCTGCCACTGAAGCGGGTAATTGAAAGCTAAAACTTTAGGTACATACCAAGGGAAAAGTGAAGAGGAGCAAATCTGTTTTGGTTTAACTTTGACATATATTACGGGCCTGAAGACTTAAATCTTGCGAATACCAGTTTGTGATCAAAGGTATCCAATTTTGTTCATTGTTGTGCTCTTTAATTATAATCGTGATTTGTTTTACACCCGGTCAACGCCAGGTACTTTAAGCTAATTGAATAATAAAACAAACACAATAAAAAAGGTGGTTTTTATTTCAGTCAAATTAAATTTGTAATTTTTTTTCTTCCTCTTATGTTTTCTGTGGAAATGTTCATTAGTCAGGTTAGAAATGAATTCACAGTTTTTCTGGCAATGATATAATTTTGTGTGATTCATCGGATGAATGTATTGCTATCAAGTGCACAAGGTGAGCTTAGCAGTATTTTAAATTCGCTTTTCACTGAACTGACTTGCCCTCCTTCTTGGGACGTATTCTTGAGATGTTCGGTTCATTTGATTCTCATTTTCTTGGCTACAGTTTCGGAATGAGGTCTTTCTCTCTGTTTGTTACCCACCATCACGGCTGTGGGGCTGAATACTCTTGTCTCTATTTCCTAAAGAAGAAAATACAAATATTATATAGCCATCAAAATACAAATACAAAATAAAAATAAAAAACCGTTTACATTTTTACATAAAATATGTCTAAGAATAAAATACAATATAGTATACACTGTTGCATAAAAATATCCATTGGAAGAAAATACAATATAGTACACACTGTTGCATAAAAATATCCATTGGAAGAAAATACAATATAGTACACACTGTTGCAAAAAAAGATCTATTAAAGGAAAATACAATATAGTACACACTGTTGCAAAAAAATATCTGTTAAAGGAAAATACAATATAGTACACACTGTTGCATAAAAAGCTCTGTTAAAGGAAAATACAATATAGTACACACTGTTGCAAAAAAAATCTGTTAAAGGAAAATACAATATAGTACACACTGTTGCATAAAAAGCTCTGTTAAAGGAAAATACAATATAGTACACACTGTTGCATAATAAGCTCTGTTAAAGGAAAATACAATATAGTACACACTGTTGCATAAGAATATCAGTTAAAGGAAAATACAATATAGTACACACTGTTGCAAAAAAAGATCTATTAAAGGAAAATACAATATAGTACACACTGTTGCAAAAAAATATCTGTTAAAGGAAAATACAATATAGTACACACTGTTGCATAAAAAGCTCTGTTAAAGGAAAATACAATATAGTACACACTGTTGCATAATAAGATCTACTAAGGGAAAATACAATATAGTACACACTGTTGCATAAAAATATCTACTAAGGGAAAATACAATATAGTACACACTGTTGCATAAAAAGATCTACTAAGGGAAAATACAATATAGTACACAATGTTCCATAAAAATATATATATATATATTGGAGGAAAATACAATATAAGCAAGTCTGTTCAGCGTAGGAATCGTTTTCTGAAAGGCATTTTCCTCTACCAGAAATATACTATATAGTAGGATATTGGTAGGAAAAAGACCTTTCAGAGAGTAATTCCTACCGCGAATGGAGTATTTTAGTACACACTGTTCTATAAAATATTTATATGAAGGATGAAAATACAATAAATATAGTAGGGCCTACACACTTGCACAGAAATATCGATATTCGGGGGCGTTCAAGTATTACGTAAGCACATTTTTGGCCATTTTTAACTTCTCCCCCTTCTTGTAAGCAAAAATAAGCAAATGTCTGACCCCACCCTCTTGCTCACGTAAGATTTGTCAACTTTTTTTCATTTGGTCACATAAATACCCATTATTTTTTTCATTCCATTTTACCTATAGCCTGAAAAGGTAGTAAGACGCAAAGATAAATTAAAAAAAAAAAAGATTCAATTTTTAAATTTCTGGTAATTATTAATATAGAGGTGTAAATTAATATTGCGAAATAATCGACAATTAATACTGGTATACAATGAAATTAAATTTATTGAACAGGTAGAATTAAAACAAGTTATAACATTATAAAAGTTTAAAATTTTAATTTAATTTTAATTGAAGTTATAAAAAATATTATTAGAGATTATTTATACATGAATATTATATTTATAAAAAACACACTAAACTCGATTCAATTCGATGACCAAAGTCCTTGAATCCACGTCTCAACACTTTTAATTATTATGTTTCTATTTGAGGGGGGGAGGGGGGCTTAGGTCACTCAAACTTTGGCTTCTATAGGCTTCTCCACTTCCTCCTCGTTTAGCCACTCAGCATCTTCATTGCTGCCCGAAGTCCAAGCGGCTTGAGATGCACCCTCCCTCAATTTTGCCCGTATTTCTCTGTCTTACGTAAGCACTGTTCTGACCCCCCTCCGCCCATATCAGCTAAAAATAAGCAAAGCTTGAACCCCCTTCCCCCTAAGGTTTTTACGTAGTACTTGAACGCCCCCTTAGGAAAATATACGATATTAATCACTGTTACATAAACATGTATACATATATAGGAGTAAAGTAAAATATTGTTCATACTGTTGAAAAAAAAAGCTTGATTAGGCCACTATTAACTATCGTCGATTCCCAATTTACATTTACTTCTGTGGGGATCAGGATAAGAATACTGGATATGAACCAGCATTCGCACGGATAAATACTTGGATACGTATATTTGAAGAGCAGCCTGTAAGGTTTAATGCCTTGGTCATAATCGTTAAAGTACTGTGCCTCCCAACATTGCTCAGCTACTTTTGGGCGAATATCCCAAACACGCTGTAAGAATCCCCCTCCCAGTTGATATCAAACATTTATTCTTCCCGTGGTTATAAAACACGTTATTTACTAGTGAAATGGAGTTCCCTATAAGGTGCTAATAGCAGTATACTATATTATTATTGCTATCATATTTTATATAAAAAATGGTATTCTCAAATTATTCAACAAATTATACATTAATTTAGAGGGAGATTTTTTTTTACGGATACAAATCTGTCCAGCATACATGCATAGTTGGATAACTTTAGAAGATCCTTTAAAAATAAAATAGAGTAGCCAACTTTGACAGAATTTCACTTACAAACCTTCAAACTGATACAATCTCTCAAAAATCACAACCACACAAAACATTGCTTGGCGTACGAATACTTTAAAATAGATTTAGATATTATAGATAGACATAGTTGTTAAACGAGATAATTTCAATAGCATTCCAACTATACTGATGTATGATTGCTTATATAATTGAAACATACGGATTCTCGTTTGGATCATTATCACTTCCCCATAAAAGAAGACATAAATAAAACCTTACCCACTTTAGTGATCACATGGTCTAACGCGCTACTCTCACAGTAAACTAGACTGCCGATGACAGGGAGATCGAGGTTCGAGTCTCGGTTGGGTGCACTGAGGTTTTTTCCAAATCCAACATACAACGTTTTTCCCGCCACCCCTTCAATTGTCAAAAATGTTCCTTATTATCTAAATCGGACTGTACCTCTGGCGCGTGATAGTAATCGATGTGATGGCGAACAGCCTCCCAAATCTTCCCTTCCTTCAAGATCTGCGTCACTGTTTCTATGTCGGGGGACATGAAACGATCCCTGTCCCACGGTCTGAAAGCGTTAAGCAAGACGAATATGAACCATCATTTTTATAGGAAGCCCACTTTCTACCACCAACATTGAATAAAAGTCACCAACATTATTTTGTTTTATTAATTAAAAAGTTAATAAACTAAATAAGACATATATCTGGAATTATTTGATTTAGTAATCAAAACGTTAACCAGCGCCCCGAGGTGTAGTGGTCAGTGCACCTGGCTACGAGTCTAGGGGTCCCGGGCTCAATTCCCGGCTGTTACCTTGGGTATTTTATTCCTTAGAGGGGAATGATCCCAAAAGTCACCAGGGTTTAGTTAATTAGACTTAAATTAGGTTAAGACGCACACCGGTTCCACAACTTAATTACTATCTGGAAGGCCTACACCGTGGTTCGGATCCCACGTTAAACTGTAGGTCCTCCATTTCATCTGAAAAAAAATCACCCTACCATTACACATTAGCGTAAGTGCGTACAACCCGAACGGGTAATAAGGCGTGGCTCTAATAATAATAATAATAATAAATAATAATAATAATAATAATAATAATAATAATAATAACAACATCATCTCGTTGGGGGTACAACGTGTAGACAACCTCCTATGGTGTATCCTGGGCTAATAATCTACATATAAGACGACCAAATAATTGGATGTCATGTTCCTCCCGGTCATATATGCCATACGATAAAAAATAAACTGTAACGTTCACCGGACAGACTTTCTACCTCTTTCATCTTAAAATGTGGATTTACTAAAAACTCGTAATATTTGTGAAACGAAGTAATAGGTCTATACATTGTTATAGAAACATCATACTAAAGATCATACATTAAATAATAAACACTGTTACTTACTTACTCCATGGCATTAGGAAATAGAAACACTGTTAAAGAAAAATTGAGAAAATTGAAACATCTTTGTCCACCAAAAATCATAAGGATCAAGTAAATTTTCAAAGATCTGATTTTATATATATATATATATATAATATATATATATATATATATATATATAAATTAATATATATATATATATATATTATCTGAATTAATTTATATATGCTTATAGCTCAGAAATTATTGGTTTTATAAAAATATATTTCAAATAAAAGATTTTTGTTTGTAATAATACTAAAATTTTACAATGAAAAGTTATTTTGTATCTCAAATAGTTGCGGAGGAATGATTAAATTGGAAAATTTCCCTTATGTAAAGTACCCTAAATTCATTTTCATGAGAAAATGTAAAATTTCCATATTGTTTAGGATGATAAACTGTGTATGGATAAAAAAAAATTAATCAAAATCGTTAGAGCTAATTTTGAGAAAATTGAATTGTTCTCTGTTTTCCCTTTAGTAAACTACCCTTAAGTTTAGGGTTAGATTTCTAAGTCCATAAAACCCTTGGATGGAACCTAATGAAAACCTCAAATACCAATTTTTTAGCCCAATCTATAAAATAGTAAGCTGCCAATAAATATTTCTTATAAATTACTGTATAGTTTTTCTTTACATTATTAACTAAACGGACTAAGAATATAAACACAAATTAATATTTTATTCACACCATTGTGGCATTATAAGTTTCCACTTTTCAAATAACGGGCTTCCTATGAAAATCAGACTGTACCTTTCGCCCACACGTGAACGAAAGGTTTAAATCACATTATTACAGTTCTAAGGGACGATGATTCCCGTACAGGTGACCCCGAAAATAATTTAGTGTCTGCTATGCTTTAATTCCTGGTCTTAGCCATGTGTTAAAACGGTGCGATATACGAATAGTAGTATATCAATATCGAGTTAAGTTTTACAGGCTACTTTGAGATCCATGGCTATCAATTTTTATGCGTTATCCAGGAGCCAGTAGCCGCGCACAACGACTTCCTAGACTCACCCGAGGGAGTGAGGGACAACGTTGTACACTTATTCCAAGGCTACTGTCTTCTTGAGAAGCCTGAGAAACTCAATGACCAGACAGGCTCCTGCGAGTCAGTTACATATTACTTTTTATTCACTATCCAGGAGCTGGTAAGCTCTCACAACCCCTTCCTAGATTCGCCTGATGGAGTTACGGACGACGTTGTATACTTCTTCCAAGGCTGCTGTCTTCTTGCGAAGCCTGAGGAACTCTATGACCTAACAGTCTACTGAATGTCAAATAGAGGTAATTTTTCCTGCACTACACAGGAGCTAGTGACCGCTTACAATGCCTTCATAGACTTACCTGATGGAGTTACGGATGACGTTGTACACCTCTTCTAAGGGCACTGTTGTCTTGAGAGGTCTGAGAAACTCGATAGCCTGGCAGGCTGCTAATAGCTCGATGGCTATCACCCTTTCCACATTATCCAGAACCTTAAAGTAGGAACAATGAAGGAATTCACGACATTGTTTATTTTCAGTGACATGTCCAATAAAACGCTATCCATGACTAAATCTAAATTTAAGGGCCTGCGAAGCTTAGTAAGGGCCGGTCTTATGACTCCTGGATAAATATTAATCTGGTAGATAAATATTTATATCTAGTGGATAAGTTAAAAGTACGTCTTAAGACTGCAAGATAGCATTTATCTGCCAGATAAAATGTATTTATCCATCACATTTTTATCGGGAGGTTAAAGTACCTGATAACTTTTATCTGAAAGTTAAAATGTTTTTTGCCATAGTGACGCGTTGTTTTTAATGAGGTTTCGCCTATCAGAATCTGTTTTTAGGTTAAAACCTTGGTTCACGTGTTTAGTACGCACAGGCCCGGGCTCT
Source organism: Timema podura (assembly GCA_033556935.1). Classification (NCBI taxonomy): domain Eukaryota; kingdom Metazoa; phylum Arthropoda; class Insecta; order Phasmatodea; family Timematidae; genus Timema; species Timema podura. Next base: position 23,685,066 of record JAVRXN010000005.1, read on the forward strand.
AATTATATAAAGTTAGAACATTTAATTCACACTTTTATATAAACTGACAAGCTATTTGTAAAGTTATATTTATAGAAGAACAAATTATCAAAATGTGAGTACAATAAATGAAATTTTGTAAAGTTTGTACCCAACTATTGACAAGATTTTGGCAGACACCGAAATTTGTACTCGCAAGACAACTTTGCTTCTGCGTCCACGTCACGCCATCTGTTTCCTCGCACTCGTTTAGCCGCCATTATTTAACAAATGTTGAGCGTTCTCGCCACTTGCTAGGTTATAGCGGTAGCTTATACGCATGCGCGCACCAGTAAAAACAGTACCAACCTTGCATTTTCTGCATAAAAATATATTTATCCTAAAGATAGCTATCCGGTGGATAAATTCAGTTCATAATACGCGTAAAATATTAAAGTAACTGATAACCTTTAACTGGTAGCTAGCTTTAACCTCCCGATAGCAATATTTATGCGGTAGTAATAAGACTGGCCCTAAGAGGAATTACGTTGTCTTTATTGGGAGGATGAGAATCAAGAGCTAATGCCACCAGTTTAACTTGTTAGAATTGAGTACCGTCAGCTTTCCTGGTCAGAATCAAATAAACTATTCGTGCTCTGTATTGGTCAATTGCCACATGTAATAATTACAAACATATTAGCTAGTTTTTAGTTACTTCTTTCAACATCTATTAAGAGCCCGTCTAGCAGCACCACGGGAAACACCTACTTAGGAAGGGAATATATCTTGAACCGGTCGTCACATCGTGTTGCGGTTTGTTTTATTATACTTTAGAAAACATTAAAATTAAGATGAAAGAAACAGTTTTACTCTATTTTAAAAATATAGCAAAAGTTGGAAATATAATTATTTTAAAAATAAAAATATATCAAACCGATTCCAACTGTGCCGCAGGGGATCGGTCGGGGTGTGTTATATCGTGGGGTGACGTGATGGAATTTATTTTTCGTAGTGGAAAAGAGCTATTGGCATACCTGCAAAGACTTCCTGGCAGCGTATCCTCCCATAGACACGTGATCCTCTGTACCTGCGCTGGTGCTTAAAGAGTCGACTGATGCAGGGTGACATAGCACCTTGTTCTCCGACACTGTAACAACAGTCGGGAGAAAAAAAAATGAAATGGTTTCATGAAACGCCTCCTCTGAGGGTCGTTCGACCAAATATAGGCTATACCCCCAGTCTGGACGTTCTTCAACTTAAGGGTGAGGTGGGGGGGGGGGGGGGGAGGGAACGCTAGAAAAGGCAAGTTTTTTGGGCCCAAAATAAATAACTATTTCAGTAGAAACGTAGAGTATAATTTTCTTCAAACGGTGATATCAATAGCTATTAAATATCTGTCATAACTATAGCGGATTTAGATGACACTTTTTAAATGAAGAGAAAAAGTTGATCATTATATTATTATAGGACACCTTTGCAGTATTCAACAACTGTTGATATCACAATAATTCCGGTAGGAAGTAATATTCAGAAAATACAAACATTGTTGCGGTACGGTAATAAAATTGTATTGGTGTTTAAACCAAAAGTTACAGTGGCAGAAAACATGGCTTGACGTAAAAATATTATAAGAAAGCTGTTTTAGTTTTTTTTAACTGTTGAATAATTAACTTACTTACAATCTAAATGATACTTTACATAAGTTCCTGCACTATTATTCTTGATAAAATAAAATAAATTTAAAATAATATGTTTTGTGTCAAGATAATAGCAAACAGCTTAATAGCTTAATAGCAAAATGTAATTTGTAGAAGGGTAATATATTCAAAGTGTGACAGATATTTGGGTCAAGTTAGTTGTCCATGGTCAGCTGCTAGGAAAAGTGTTAAAAAAATGTCAGCGTGTATTCGAAGTATTCACAATGCTATTTTATTTGTTTTTTAATATTTAGCACTCCATTTTACTACCTGTTCAGGTTATACGCCTATGTAATAAGTACGCCAATGGTTTTAGGGATTAGGAAGGTTATACTTAAAGGAAGTGTACCAGCATTTGCGTGGAGGGAGAGTGGAAAACAGTTTTGGGAAAACCACCTTCAGTACACCCACCCAGGATTCGAACCTCGATCTCCCTGTTGTCACCAGTCTTGTCTAACACGAGAGTGACTGCCGCCTTAATTCATGCGGCCACAGAAGCCGATTTCACAATGTTTTAGATATTGTTTTATTTACATTTTAACCTTTGTTACTTTAACGTAAACATTGATTGTATCTTCTTAATTAGAAGATTTATGCATAATTTTAGTGCACGGTAAATACTTGAATACTACATATTAGCTTTAATCTTAAGGGTTCGGCCAGATTGACAAGCGTGCGAGCGAGCGCATGATTAGTTGTTGACGAGGAGGCTCCGAATCTTGGCTGAGTGAACTGAGTATGGTTTTTAACAAGTGATTTATTGTTGTGGTTTTCTCATCCTCTCTCCACGATAATGGTAATTCTTATTTGTAAAGGCCTACTTTGATAATATTGAAGTATTTTAACATATCAGTTTTAACACACACACACACACACACACACACACACACACACACACACACACACACACACACACACACACACACACACACACACACACACACACACACACACACAATAATATATATATATATATATAATATCATACACATAGAGGTTTATGATCTTAACAATTATTTTTATTTATTTATTTATTTAGCACCGCGTCTTACTACCCGTTCGGGTTATACGCTTAAGTACTAATTACACTAATGGATTAGGAATTGGGAAGGTTGAATTTAGAGGAAGTGAACCCGCATTTGCGTGGAGGGAGAGTGGAAAACCATTTAGGAAAAACCACCCCCAGTTCACCCGACCGAGATTCGAACCTCGATCTCCCCGTCCTCAGTGGTCTGACTCAACACGACTGGCGCGTTAGCCAACTACGCCACCGAGGCGGGTCTTAACAATTAAATTAGGCCGTTAGTAGCAAGTGTGCTAAACCTATCGATAGTAATAAAAATGTCAAAATGAGAAGTTTTCCTAGCACTCAATGAACCAACATACAATAATATTGCCTAGCGCCTGTAAACTAGACTGTACTGGGTCGAGCGCGCGCGCTTGAAAAATATCTTTCAAGCGTGCTCGCTCCAGTCTGGCCATCTCTCATTACAACCAATGTGTTCTATTTTATATTTTAGTCGCTCGCGCACTCGCTCAGTCTGGCCGCCCCATAATAAGTGCGTTGTAATGTTTGTTAGACTTACCTAAGGCCGCAGCTGTGCAATGGGCTAGCATGAATCCCGAATTAAGACCTCCATCTTTCACCAGAAACGCAGGAAGTTCACTCAAAGCTGAAAGTTTAGAATGAAACAAAAGTGTATTTCTTTGATACAACAGCAAAAAAAAAAAAAAAAAACCCAAATAATTCTTTGCTAAGTGTATAGGGTAATCTCTTACACATCATCTGAAATAAGATTCAAAATTGAATAAATTTAGAACGTGCGTCATTTAAGTTGAGGTGGATGGATATCTTGAGAAACCCACTGAATGCTTAAGTTTTATGAGGATCCAATTAATTAGGTTGTTACACATATCGGTGGCCACATGGCCTAAGGTGCTACTCTCGCACTAGACTAGACTGCTAATGAAGGGAAGATTGAGATTCGAATCTCAGTTGGGTGTATTGATGGTGGTTTATACAAAATGGTTTTCCACTCTCCCTCCATGTAAATGCGGGTACACTTTCTCTAAATATAACCTTCCTAATCCTTAGAACCACTAGCCTAATTAGTTCATGAGCGTATAAGCCGAACGGGTAGTAAGACGCAGTACTAGAAATAAAAAACCCATTAGGTATCCTATTTCAACTTTCCGTGACGTCACAAGTAGGCAACGTCCGAAACTTGAATCTTACAAGTACAAACCCCTGTCCACCCCCCTGTTCCCCTTCCCCTTCAGTGCCTCACCAGGGTTGACTAGACGCTCTATGCGCCGCTCGCTCATGGACGCCAGTTCATGCACACCTACGGCCAGGTAGTCTAGAGCTTTGGCCGGGTATTCCCCGTGGAAGTTTCCGGCGGAGATGATCTCGCCGCGCTCGGCGAACACAATCTAAACTAGGTCAAGGACAACAATCGGCGTGGTCGTGGACATAACATGCAGTGGCGTGTCGTGGAGTGCTGTCAGGGTAAACACAGCTTATCTAACTGTACATTTTGCTCTTATCACTCAGTAAAATGGCTTGTTGGGGTGTGTTGCCAGGGTTGATAGAGCTTATTTAAGGACCTTGGCCCTGTCGAGTGCAAGTCTAAAACCTATTTTTGTGGGATGGTGGGCGGGAGGGTGAAAGGCATGGCGTAGCTTCACAACCGACCAAAGTATCCTTCCACGCCAACAAGAACAGATGAATCACGGAAACCGTAGATGGCGCTAGCTACCGGACAGGTCTTGCGGAAAAATCATACGTTTAGAAATATCAATTTTCTCGAGAACGAGTGAAATTTTTAGTTAATATTTTCAACAGCCCATCTAAGATAATATATCGATGTTTATTAATTGTTATATTTTCTTATTTTTTGTTATGAAGCCGGCATTTTTATATTGAAAAATGTCAATTTTATCTATATTTAATTGCTGTTAAAATTATAGAGGAGGTGTGTATATAAAAAGTATAACTTAATCAACATGCTTCTATTCTTGAACAAAGCGTTTCCGAAAATCAAATTGCAAAACAATAAACGATCTTGAAGATAACCGTTTGTTCCATGGCCCTGCATTTCCACGCCAAAATGAAAAGGGCCAATCGCCTTAAACTGTACTGTGAAGTTTCATTACTCATTTCAGTATTGTGAATGGAATGTTGTAAGGGATGCAATGCATATCCTATTAAAACTGTGCATGTGAAGTTCTTTCTTACTCGGTCCCCATATGGCAGTTGATGCATATACTCTGCTCTACATACATCATAGGAACTTAACTAAGAAGGTGGTGACAAACAAATACATAAGCAGGCACACAGATGAGTTTCACTCGATTGGGAGTGAGCAATTACTCACCAAATATTAGACAAATTGTGGACCAAAATGAATGCCAGTCAGTTTCATATCAGGTTTAATGTACTTTATCTTAGTGTGTCGTTTACTTGAACAAATGAATTTATTTTATAGCACTAGAAAAGTTCATTTTGGCACAAAATTGATTTTACATTTTTATGTTACAGCTATTCACCCAAGCTACAAACCCATCCCCCCTGTTTTACACAGGTGTATTGGCAACGTCTTTTTACAGGTTTTAATAATAACTAGTGTGCGATACGGCAAAATTTTAATCTGGCTACCTCGTGGCACAACTTGACATTTTAAAAGTAGCTCCCATACTCAAAGAGTTTGGTGACCCCTGCTCTAAGGCGTCCCTCTCGCAGTAGGCAGGACTGCCGATGATGGGGAGATTGAGGTTCAATCCCATTCTTGTGTACTGAGGGTGGTTTTTCAGAATGGTTTCCAACTCTCCCTCCATGCAAATGTGGGTACATTCTCTGAAATATAATATTAATCATCTCTAAAACCATTGATGCAATTAGTACATAGGCGTTTAACCCAACCTGGTAGTAGACGCGGTGCTAAAATAAAACCTATCGTTAAATAAAGGATACAGGGTTGTCGGTCCCACTGTTGATCTCGACAGTAATGACTCCTTCCACAAAGTCGATGGTGTCGTGCACAATACCATGTACTTGAGGGCAGCACCGTAGCGTGTAAGCGTCCTGCACCCGGTTACAGAACCTGTGACTCTCTGGAAAGAAAGATCATGCTTTTTTTACAAAGTCCTGATGGAACTGTGCATTTTTTGTGTGCTTTCCGGAATAGACAGTAGTAGGATTCTGATAGGAACAACATTTTAGAAAATACAAATATATATCTCTTACGCTCAACATTGGTAACATTACAATATTATTATGGTTATTTTGTAGTTATTAGAATATAGCCTACAACCAAAGTTAAAACTGAAGATCACATGATTTGACGTAAAAATATAATATGAAAATATACAGGACTCACGATGACGAGCCTGGGATTCGAATCCCGATAGGGTGTAGTGAGGATGGTTTTCATAAATGATTTTCCGCCATCCTTTCATGAACATACTGGTTTTATTGCTCTAAATCCAACCTTTCTCATACCTAATACATGAACGTAATTAGTGATACATATGCGTATTACCCGAACGAGTAATAAAATGCAGTGCTAAAAAACCCTTTAGTTAAGACCTTCGAACTAAAAATAAACAAAATAATATAAAATAAATAATACAATGCATCAGACTTTCTCATTAATTTACCTAAAAATGGAGATATTTACTTAAAACTCTTAGGATATGTGAAACGAAATAATATACATTGTTGTTGAAACATAATGGAAAAAAGAGTATCGGATTCTAATAAAGAACATAGATGAAATAATATACACTGTTACAGAACCATATTAAGATATCACTGTTCGCCGAAGAGCGTAACAATCAACTCCCCAATTTTCCAGACCTCCTTTTAAACAACATAGGCCCACGAGTACTTATTTGTTTATAATTTGGAAACTGTTAGTTTTAAAAAATACATATCAAATCATTTTTATTTTTACTAATCCTACTAGTTTGCAATGATAAATTATTTCGTATCTCAAAAAGTTGCGGAAATTTGATCAAAATTGGAAATACTCACTTACCTACGTAAAGTACCCTTAAAGTCATTTTAATGGGAAATTGAGATGTGCAATTTTATCCGTGATGGTAAACGTGACCAGGTAAGAATTTAATACAAAATCTTAAGTAAATTTCTAGAAAATCGATTTTTTACTCTTTTCTCCCCCAAGTAAATTACCCTTAATATTAGGGTTGGATATATAATTACCAAAATCCCTTTGGGAAATCTTATTCGAACCTTGGATACAATGGTAAAATGGTTTCTTATTCGAACCTTGGATACAATGGTAAAATGGTTTCATCTTTAGGTCGAGATATACAGATGGAATTGCGAAAAATGCTTTTTCTGGTTTATGGGTTTATAAAACGTCAACATTTGTCAAAATATCGAATTAGATTTGGTTTTTTACGATCTGAAGTGTAAGAAAAAAAAAAAAGAAGAGGGTAATCCTGGAAATGAACCTGCGATCTGCGAAGGGTACATCTCCGAATGGAGCAGCGCGCGCAACCTCCTCGCCACCTCGATCTGACCCTTGTGCGGCCGAATGAGTTGTACGTCCGAGTCGAAGGCGCGCGACGTCCCTTTGAGCACCTCCAAGGTGAGCGCCGCCACTACGTCCGCTTGGAGCGCAATGATGTAGGCTCGCTCAACCGCCTCGGCGCCCAGGCTCGTTATCAGCTGGGTGCCATTAATAAGGGCGATACCTTCCTTGGCCGAAAGCTGAGAGGCTTCAGACCGTGGGCCTCCAGCACCTGAGATCAAACAGCGTTAGGAGTTAGGGTTAGGTGACTGGCTAGCACATGCATCTTTAAACAAGGAGGTTGGTCGGGGCGATCCCTTTCATAGCCGAGAGCTCAAGGGCCTTCAGACCACGGGTCTCCAGCACCTGGGATCAAACAGCGTTAGGAGGTAGAGTTAGGTGACTCGTTAGCACATGCATCTTTAAACAAGGAGGTTGGTCGGGGCGATCCCTTCCATATCCGAGAGCTCAAGGGCCTTCAGACCACGGGCCTCCAGCACCTGGTACACAGACAAGAAAGAAACAGATTCTCAACCTTACAGGGATTTCGCTGCGCTCCTTTTGCCAGCTTGAGTCCTTCAACACTGGGATTCGCTAGTGTCAGTGCTGGATGATGATAGGACTAACAACAGCGATCCTAGTGTTGAAGGACTCAAGTTGCTAAAAGGAGCGCAACCATTTTAACATAGAGGTTGAGTGTCTGGTATATTATTTGTCTGTGAGCTGGAATCAAACAGTGCTTGAAAGTAGGGTCAGACGATTTGTTAACCCGTGCACCTCCAGCCAGACATACATTTTTTTGGACCCCTCTGTATAATATATATTATATATATATATATATATAATATACGACGATTATATCTATATATATTCAACGACTTCTATGAAAAAATGCTCAGAAGAATGAGATAAAGAAAAATACTACTGAGGTAATATATATTCAACAACTATATACTATATATATATTTTTTCAATAACTGTATATATATATACAACGACTGTACATTATTGTTATACATGACCCTTATTCCAATCTCCAATTAGAGAGGTTGAAAGCTTCTTCTTGTAATACTATTATCACTTTGAGAGAGAAATAAACACAAACTCTACTTCAATACTGTAAACGCTGTATTGGGATCATCAATTTTTTTTAGATCTGTCATCCATTCTAGAACCAGGAACTGGTTGGTCCACAATTAGTAACAAATATAAAACACCCGCTTCGGTGGCCGAATGGTCTAAGACATCACTCTCGTCTTAGAGAGGCCTGCTGATGACGGGAATATCGAGGTTCGAATCTACTGAGGGTGGTTTTCCTTAGATGTTTTCCCATTCTCCTTCCACGAAAACTTGGGTATATTAGCTCTAAAATGACTCCTTCCTAATTTCTACCCCCATTACAGGAATTGGCCTATCACATAACATGCGTGTAACCTGAACAGGTAGTAAGACGCGGTGATAAACAAAATTAAACAAAGAACGTACCATAGAGACCTTCAGTACACTTACCTTATTGGCGTTTTCCCAGCCTGTCTTTGGACTCCACATCTCCCCCTCTCCGAGTAGCCCCAAGGCGAGATGGGCTAAAGGGGCTAGGTCCCCGCTAGCCCCTACCGAACCTTGCTCAGGCACCATCGACAAGCAGGACGCTGGAATGTTAACCTCCACATGTCCTTACATAACCTCTTTGATATCAGTTTTTAGGTTGATATTTACATCTCACCCGTTTCAGTGGCCAAATAGTCTAAGACGTCAGGCTCATGTTATACTGGCCTGCTGATGACGGGGAGATCAGGGTTAGAATCCCTGTTGGTTGTACTGAGTGTGGATTTCTCACTCTCCTGCCATTCAAATGCTGGTAGATTACCTCTAAAATGCTTCCTTAATAATCTCTACCCCATAATAATAATAATAATAATAATAATAATAATAATAATATCATATATGCATACAAGCTGAACAGGTAGTAATACATGGGGATTTAAACTAAATCTTTTTTTAAAATATAAGCTACTACTTTTATATATTTTAGTACTAAATTTAAAAAAATAATCAAAATCCAGTTTATATTTACATGGTCACTTTTAAACAATTTTATATCGATTTTACTTTCCCTCGGAGATCACGTTGCCAAAGAGGCCATTATTGTCTTGTATGACTTACCGAGGACAGGGTGGCTGGGGTTCGAATCTCGGTTGGATGAAATTAATTTTTTTTCTGAATGGCTTCCTAGTCTCCCTTCACTCAAATGTGGGCACCTTTTGTAAAAAAAAAACCCTCTTAATCCCTGCCATATTTGTAGAAATATGCGGGTAGATCGGATAGGTTGTAAGACGTGGATCACGAAATAAAAGAAAGAAAAAAAAATTAAGCACAGTAAAATTGAGCCAAAAATAAGTTTTTCAAATATATATATATTCAATTGATAATATAAAATCTTCAGATATAAATTAGGTTATTCTTCAAATATATGTTGAAAAACCACACCTGTATAGATAGAGAAACGAACACAAGACCCTTGTACAGGTGTTATTTTTCAGCTTATATTTGAACAATGTTTTGTGAACGGCTAATAGTTCCTAATAAATAATGTCGATCTAATATCGTGGACAATAGTTGCTCGGGAAAAATAAGCCCATGGTGATTGTTTTTTAATAGACTTATAAGTATTTTTCTCTATCGGACACAACTGGACAACTTTCCAATCACATCCTAGATCACCTAATTTTCCTGGCATTAAAATGTCGGAAAGTTTATCCATGTTGTTTGTTTAAGTACCTTTCAAATTTATTTCTTTTTGACACACAACTAAACTACTGTTTTACTAACTTCGTTTAGTGTTCATTACAAATAACTAAAAGTTAGGGTTTTATATACTATTTATATGTTAAATAACATGTAAATGGTATATAAAATCCATAACTTTAGTCTGAGAAAAGTTATACGATATAATTTGTTTGAAATAGGATGGAGTAGTATAAACATAAACGTAAATTATATGCACTTTGTGATAAAAGCATCTATTTTTTTAAAATTGTAATCTGTGTATCAGAAATAATATTTTGAGATATAATGGGGCTTGAAATCTAGAACCAATTAGATTATATCTACAAATAACATGGCTGCTGGCCGCTAACAAACACTAATTATGTGTCAGCTTCCATTTCCAATCAATTATACTAGCTTTGAACCCCAATTAAGAGTAATTATATCTCATAGAAATAATTTCATAATTTTAGTTTGTCTCCACAAAAATTACTATAACATTTAGCCTATATTCAGTGTCTTGTAATAAAATAAATGCTACGGAACTCCACACGGACTTTCTCACTTCATTTTTAGTAAAAATTGAGATATTTCCTCAAAACTCATAATACAATAACTTATATGTGAAACAAAATAATAATTATACACTAGCAAACCCTAAAATAAATTGCACTATACCTACGTAAAACAATTGTTGACTCTCAATTTTAAATTTTATAGTTTTAATTTTAAAGAATTAAAGTCATCATAATATTTGGTCCAATAAAAATATCGATATGAGTCCTCAGGGTCAACACTTGGTATCAAAAATTAGACTTCCGTTTAAAATTATCGACATTTTATTGGGGGTTGCACATATTATGGTTATCGCATTGCTATTAAATTCCTCATTTATAAATTTAGACCAATAAAATGGTAAATTTTGACTATTGAGTCTAAAATGATAGAGCTAAATTATTGCTGTACAAACATTTCTCCTGAGAGGTTAAAGGGAAAAGAACATTAACTTTTTGAAAGACTTACTAACTTATTTCTTACTCTAGGGCATTAGAGAATGATAGCGTTAAAACTTAAGTAGTATATCTGTACAAGTAAAGTTCACAAAATTGTATTAATATATCTTCCACTATCTCAGAAACTATTGGTTTTATAAAAACATATTTCAAATAAAAGTTTTTTTTATTTTTAATAATACATACTACAATTTTGCAATAATAATTATTTAGTATCTCAAATAGTTGCGGAGATACGGAAATCTCCGCTTCTGTAAAGTACCCTAAATTCATTTTCACGAGAAAATGAAAATAGCCGTTTTATTTATAATTTTAAAATAAACGCACGAATTTTAATCAAAATCAATCAATCAATCAATCTTTTCTCTTTTTTCAACCTTTATTAAACTACTCTTAATTTTAGGGTTAAACAGACACACAGACAGACGGCATTGCAAAAACCACTTTTTAGGGTTCAGGGAGTCATCCATCCACATCTTGGGTTAGAATTTTTTTACGGTTGCAATACTTGAAATTTGGTGTTCGAAAAGTTAAAAAATACATATATTTGCGTATAGCATGAAAAATATTATCTTTATAAAAATAAGTTTCAAATAAAATATTTGTATTATAAATAGACCTATATATTTGCAATAATAAGTAATTTCATATGTCAAAAATTTACGGATATATGATTAAAAATGAGAATTTACGCATCAGACCGGAACCCTTAAAGTTATTTTGACAAAAATGTGAGAGTAGCCACTTTGCTTGTAATATTTATCAATATTTAGAAATGAAATTTAATCAAAAAACTTTAGAGCCAATTTTGAGAAAATCGATTTTTCTCTTTTTCACCTTTCAGTAAGCTACCCTCAATTTTAGGGTTAGATATCCAATCACAAAAATCCTTTGGGGCAACTCTATGAAAGCCCTAGATACCAAGTTTAAGCCCAATCGGTAAAATAGTTTAGGCTCTACTCCGAGGTACAAACAGACGGAAATGCAAAAACCACTTTTTCGGATTCGGGGGGGTCATGAAACGTCGACATTCATCAAAATCTTGATTTCAAACTTTTGACGATCACAATAATTTCTCTACCTGTAAGATAGCGAGAAAGTAAAAATTGTGTAAAAAATGGTTTTACTAATTGAATTGGTCAATTAACTCGCATATAAAGTAAAACACTTAGGTATTTCCGTACAATCGATTGTCCTGCTGTTTTTATGTTGGTTTCCAGTAAATTCAAAAAGTAAATATTTGTCTGATCGAGACGGGACTTCTTCGATTTTGGTTGGAAGAACAGTAGAGAAAATTCAAACATATTTCTTTTCGGCCGACATTGACAACATTTCTTTATACTACTTGTGTTATTTTATAGGTATTAATAATATCTATCAAAAATGACAGATGCAGATAACATGACTTTATGTATGAATATATTAAAATGGTTTTTAGTAACTTTGGTAACTAACTTCTACTGCTCTTCCTACCAAAATCATTATATTATATAGTATATATATATAGTATATATATTAGTATATATATAACTATATATATATATATACTATATATATCTATATTATATATATCTATATATATACTATATATATATAGTATATATATAGTATATATACTATATATATACTATATATATAGTATATATATATATAGTATATATATAGTAATTATATATATAGTATATATATATTATATATATAACTATATCAGTGAGGGAAGCAGTGTTGAAAAAATTGAACGAACTAGTAACAATTCAAATGTAGTAGCTTTTAATGAATTCATCTTCCTTGTATCTTTGTATCTTTGGCATTGATGGGTTTGGTAAGATCAACGAACCCATTTGCTTGAAAGCGAGTGTTTTGGGATGGAAACAAGCTTGAAGAATAAATATAAAATTTAATGTAATTTAACATGAATAAATATTGTGTGCGCTTTGGCATTATTATTGTCAGCTGTAATTTAGTGAAATACTACTGTCAAACTTGAAGAGGTATATAATTGTTCAACAGCTGATTTTATTTATTTATATGTCCTGGTTTGTTTGTCACTCCTGGCTTATCTTATCAAATAATTTTTTTTTTACTCAATCGAAAAAATTGCCAAAATTTTCACTTGTAAAAAGGTGATTTCTTGTCAACAATTTAAAGTATCCCTCTTTTATTTGGTGAATTGGCGGTCTAATTTCACTGACAAAAGGAATGGCTTGTCGTAAGACAGAACACCTAGCCTAATAATAATAATAAACCCTGTATTACTACTTGTTCGGGTTATATTCTTATGCACTAACTACGCTAATGGTTTTATGGACTAGGAATGCTATATTTAGAGGAAGTGTACCAGAATTTGCGTGGAGGGAGAGTGGAAAACAATTTTGGAAAAGCCCCCTCAGTACAGCCGGTCAAGATTTGAACCTAGATCTCCCCGTCATCGGAAGTCTAATCTAACACGAGAGTAGCGCGTTAGACCATGGGGTCACCGAAGCGGGTCACTTCATCTTCAAGAAGAAGAGCTAGTCTATTCTTAGTATTTTCGAAGCGTACAACCCGAACGGATAATAAGACGCGGTGCTAATAATAATAATATAATAATAATAATATAATAATAATAATAATAATATAATAATAATAATAATAATAATAATAATATTAATAATAATAATAATAATAATAATAATAATAATAATAGTCTACATACAGGCGACCGAAGTGGCCGTCATGTCCGTCTCAGTAAATAATGCCATAAAAAAAAGGGCTCCTTTCAAACCAGCGATATAATTATCCCTAGTCCCTGTAATCGAACCCGTATTACTTAGATTTGAAGCCGAGCCATGAGGGGATGGATAGGTGCGGGTGTAGACTCACCGTTGAAGGCAGCTATCAGGGTGTTGAGGGTGTTGAGCGAGATGCCGCTGTGTCCCTTGGCCAGGACGTTGATACGGAGCGCCAGAAGCATCCGCGTCTTCTCTGGGCTGAGCGGGGTGCCTACCCCTGCGGCGTGAGAGCGGATCAGGTTGTACTGCAACTCCCTGTGACGGGCGAGACGGCAAACATAACAATCAGGGGTAAATTTAATTGTGCTATCGTACAAAATACAGTTAGATTCAGAAAGGAATAGACTGTTTTGAGATTCATAAACATTATTAAAACCACTTTAATATATCAATACGTCAAGCCAACCCACTTCATTGGTTGAAGTGTCTAAAAGGTGTCTAATAGGATGGGCTGTTTATAAGGTGGAGAGCAGGGTTCGAGTCCTGGTCGGGTGTACTGAGGTTTTTTTTTTCCTAAATGGCTTTCGACGAAAATGCGGGTACTTTACCTATAATATAAAACTTCCTCATTTCTAAAACATTAACGTAACTAATACAATCATGTACTTACAGCCCAAATGGTTAGTAAGATCCGCTGCTAAAAATAAATTAAAAAAATACGTCAAGTAATGTGATATTTATCTATCACTTTTGTTAGATAATATTAATATCTATAAATTATAAAAAACAATATTATATATATAATTTTGATATATATGAAGTGATTATTCTTTGGAACAAAATGTTTAAAATCAGTTATCAGTAAACCACCTCTGAATAAATGTTCCTTAAAAAAATAATATATTAATATGATAATCATATGAAAAAAATTTCAGATATAATTTGTTAACAAGATGGTGTTTGTAATTTATTTTAAATTATAAGTTTTCAAAAATCTTCAGTAAACTATATTAATTTTTTATTTATCATTTTCAAATAACTTTTTTAGAAAAAAATAATAAAAATGACATAGTAAATTCTGTATTTATATATATTTGATTGGTATTATGGCAATTTAATAAAAATTGGTCATCTTAACCCGGCGGAGAATTACTCTTTTGTCCAAATACAAGGTTTGTGGTAAAGCACAACTAAAGTTCAAACATTTAGTGATTTTTGTGCAAATGCACAGCTCAAGACTTTTCTTTATTTAAAGTGCTCATTAAATTTAATGGCATTGGTAACTTTTTAATAATAGTGCCCACACAGTCATCGATTAACCTAAATTACGTATGAATTCTAATTAATTTGAGTGAAAAGTGCATATCCTAAAATGCAAACCTTTGAATTAATATACTTTTTAATTTACAGACTCTGTTGTGATTAACCTTAATTTTAAATTATTTAAGATGAAGCTTGATTCACACTATACGTTACGTCAACGTAACATCATGTACCGGTAGCATTACGTCAAGATTTGTTTTAATAAATTTAATCGGGGCCATTCATATTGTATGGCAACGTGACCAGCAGGTACCGGCAGACATTCTTCTCAAGTAGAATGTTTTGACGTTGGCGTCCGTTCTAGAAAATGTGAAATTGAGTTTCCTCAGTGCACAGTCACAATTCGTTAGCTCTGTGCCTTTTGAAAAACATTTAAAAATGGATTATGAGCGTTTGATTGAACAATTACGTATATATGAAGAATTACACGATATTGACAAACAAGAAATACAGCGATAATATCCACAAATGGAAAGTAATCAGGAAGGAACTTAAAAAAAAATATTTCTTCCTATTCCAAATCCATATTGACTCCAGACGTTCTAGTTTTAAGCATATTTTTCACCCACTCTCTTTGATTTTTCTTTTTATTCTTATTCGTGAAGTAAAATCGCAATCATTGTAAGTTCTTTGTTTTTAAATTTTGCCATATTTGTAAAATAATTCTCCACCAGAACGTTGAGGCGATTGGCCCTTTTCATTTGGCGTGGAAATGCAGAGCCGTAGGGACAAACGGTTATATTCAAGAATTTTTTATTGGTTTGCAATTTTCTTTTCGGAAATGGTTTGTTCAAGTATATAAGCATGTTGGTTATGTTATGCTTTTTTTATTTACACAATTCCTCTATAATTTTAACAGTGATCAAATATCGATAAAATTGACATTTTTCAATAGAAAACTGCCAGCTGCATAACAAAAAATAAGACAATATAATACCTAATAAACATTGATACATTATCTTAGAAGAAGTGTTGAAAATATTAGAATAAAAATTTCCCTCGTTCTCGAGAAAATTGATATATCCAAACTTATAATTTTTCCGCAAAACCTGTCCGGTAGCTAGCGCCATCTATGTTTTCCGTGATCCATCTATTCTTTTTGGCGCGGAAGGATATTTTGGTCGGTTGTGAAGCCACGCCACGTGACACCTTTCTTCCTCCCGCCCACCATCCCACAAAATATGTTTTAGAGTTGCACTAGACAGGGCCAAGGGCCTTAAGAAAAATTGACTCTAACTGGCTGTTAAGTGTGAATTGTGTAGCGATTTGACGTGAAGTTACGTTTTCGTGACGTATAGTCTGAATCGAACTTTATACTTACTCCAATTTATCGGAATCTATGACTGTTCTTGCAAAGTTTCCAAATCCCGTCGTTATTCCATACACCACTGTAGAACAAATGAAAAAAAAAACGCAACACGAATTTAGTCAGGAATACAAAATTGATGGCCGATCGTATTTAAACATAACGTATTTTAAGGCTAAACTTACCTTTCTTTTCAAGTAGAATTTTTTCAATGAGATCTCTGGCATTTTTCACTTTAACTTCCGATTCATGAGTGAGCTGGAAATATTGACAATTATATTTACTGAACATATAGATAATTACCCGTTCTTCACATGGGATATGTTTTATAATAAGTATCTACATCTAGGAACCTTTCAAAGTGGGTTTAATGTAAATATGATAAGCAATAACTAAGAAAAAATGTCATATAGTAATATTTTGTAGGGGCGGACGAATATTTTAACTAACTCATATGTAAACCGGACATCAGAGCTATGTCCAAGCGTAGTTTCAGAACAATCGGTGAAGTGGTTTCTTGCATAAAAAATAAGTCTCAAACAACTAATTCGTATAATATACTAGTTTAATACTCGGCGTTGCCCGGGAGAGATATTTTTAGTTTAATGACTGTACGTGGAAGATATCTTTAAAGTTAGTGTCCTGTGTTGTCTCGGGCCAGGCCAAAGTATTTAATTAATTACTTTTGCTATCAATATTTGGAAATTCCGGCTTCTAGATGCACATGTTTGTACACAGGGTCTACTTTTTTTTAAAATTATATTCCTCTGCGTTGTGGTAGATCTCACGCAATGCTCATGACATACAAATGAACTTTATTAATATAATAAGGATATGTAAAATAAACATGATGCATATTTTGAAAATGAAGCATAGATTTTTTTCTTCAATATTTGAATGTTAAAAAAAATTCACCGCGTCTTGCTACTTGTTCGGGTCACATGATGAGGAATCAAAGGCGCAGAAAGTTTTTTTTTCTAATGGGAGTTCACTAATGTTTTTTATTATACCTTTAGTCAGTAACATTTATATGTAGGCCTATATATGGACTCACCTAAGGGGTGGGGAGAGTCGATCAAATTCCGGACTCCACCTTTCTACACCCCTTGTGAAGAAGGTAGATTTAAGAGAAAATGTACCAATATTTGCGTGGAGGAATGTTGTGGAGTAATTTAGGATAAAATACCCTTAGAAAAACCGGTCGGTGTTCAAACCCTGACCTCCCTATTACCTATAAAACCAGTTTAAATGAGGCTAACATATAAACAGTTGCCAACTGTCACAGGTCGTTCCATTTATTGAGGAAAATGGCAGAGGGCATAGAATTATTAAATTATATGCGTGTTCATTATTATTTTTGCTATAATTTTTTTCAATTCTAACATATTTATTTAATGAAATATAATAACTTGCATAGAGTACTTTGTTTCAAATATATTATTATGGATTTGATTTTAGAACGGCATTAGTGCACATGTTCGTCGTACAGGTATAGCCCGTTCATGATAACTATGGTCCTTTTTTGATATTTGCAAAGTGATATAAAACATTCATATTCATCCCCCATATGAACCAAAAGTCCCCGGTTCAATTCATTAATGGCTGACATCTTCATCAGTGTGCTAAACTAATGACTGGGGATTGGGTGCTGTGTTTGTTCTAGATTTAAGGTCGTTAATAATTCATGTGATGATATAATTAGTCGGAATAGAAAGTGCACGCTAAATACATAGAATAATAAAAATAATTTTACCATTAGAAATTAGATAGAACGTATGCTGTGTGGGATATAAGTCAATTCCTACTTCCAGATTTCAATGGAAATGTTTTCTTTTAAAAAACAAAATGTTAACTCAAATTTACTTTGAACATTTAAATTAGATTAAGCTGACAAATTTGATATATTTTTTTGTTTAAAAAGGAATGGTTATTTGATTAATACATAAACTTAAACGTTTGACATATTTAATTTCACAAAGTTTGATCAAATATCATCGTTTTGTGTTTTTAAATGGTTCCAGATAAAAATCTTGCATATTAAATTGCAAGTAATAATTTGTTCTTTGTTTGTGTGAGGTGTATAACGCAAACAACTATACATTGGTTTGAATAAAGGAGGTTAGAATTACCTTGATACCATACTGCCATCTTCCTAGGGCACGAAGGTCATTGGTTGATAAGCTCCCTCCATCCAAATATATATACTGCAACCGTTTATATTATTAATCAAACAGAATAAGAATACACATATTTTTGAAAAACATGTGAATAGTTTAATAAGGAACGTTTTAAGATTATTCATAAAACAAAATAATTTTTTTAGTGAAGTTCAATTGTACGAATTGTATTAATTTACCGTGAAAGACATAATTGTGTATTATAATATAACAATATAAATGCACAATATATGGTTAATATTTGGAGAGATTTGTAATAATAATAATAATTACAAATTATAACACATTAGAAAAAAGAAATCTTGAAATTATAACAAACATATAAAAAGTTCCGTACATTTTAAAATTGTGGACTTTTGAGTCAATTATATTTAAAACTATGTTTTGAAAAAACAAAGGATGATATCATGCACATATTTCATATCTCTGTATTGTATTGAGAATAAACAGAACAAGTTATAAAATTTGAGAAAATATAAAGAATATAAAAATTGAATTTGTTTTTTATCTGAATTCCTTATTCCTTGGTATCCATTATTATTACAAATATCTCCAAATATGAATCCTATATTGTGCATTTATATTATTATATTACATTAAACACTTATATCTTTCACGGTAAATTAATACAATTTGTACAAGGAACTTCACTAAAAATTGAATCTTATTTTATAAAGAAAAATATAAATACATTGTAATGGCAACATGAGTTTACAGTTTTCAAATAATGGGCTTCGTATGAAATTTAGACTGATAATCATGTTAAGATTTTTTTTTATGTTCTTATTGTTACCACTGTATTGAGATTTCTCTTTGGATTTAAAGTAGAAATATTTCCTATAATTTATCTTTAGATTTGAAGTAGATATTTTTCCTGGGTGATAAAGTTAAATAAAAAGAAATTAATACGATATACAATAGTGCTGTTTAAGACGGCACACTCTCAAAATAATAGGTCAAAAATTAAAAAAAAAATTACTTCCAAGATACGCGACAAATCATTGGAGACGAACTACCAGCCGTAAAAAAGTTTTAGTGGAAGCCATATTGAAATTAATAACCAGATTAAAAAACTGTACATACACAGTACTTCGTTCGGCCAACGTTCAAAGAATGTACTTGCCAATTTTTCTTTTGCTTTGGAAACTATTTGAAATATTTTACCATCACAAATTGTGCTCTAAAATAAACATTGTTGGGTGACCTTTTTAGGCATTTAAATTGATATAGAAACAATTTTTAGCTTATTATTGTGGTTTATTGAGAATTTACATATAAAACATTTTTAAATTCAATTAATGTGGTAGAATATTTTTACATAGAAATGAAAGTATCAGGGAAGGCTTCCAACAAAACTAGCCAATCAAGAGAGAACAGCTATAAAATAAAATGTTAAAACTAATTCAAAGTTTGCTTATATTATACCCTTCAAGCCCTATATATTTTTCAAAATATTTTATTTAAATTTCAAAATTGGATTTATTGTTAAAACATCTAAACAAAATATGTGAATCTGGAGGTTTCTATTTGTACCTATTTTTGAGATTTTTATTACGTTTATTAGAAGAAAATATTTTAATATATGCCTATATCAAACAATTATCCATTCATTTAACTACACACAGACACAAACATCAAATTAAAGTTTTTCTTACTGTCACAAGAACAGTTAATAATATGGAATCGTACTAACCTCATCAGGAGCGGCGAAAGATTTCGGTCTGACATAGGTTAAGATTTTAATATTCTTTGGCACATTTTAATGAAAAAATATTTCTTTTTTACTTTCTACGTATAGCATCAGGAACTCTAATGTTCATTGCGGCACTTACAAAAGTACGCCACTTATCTCTATCTTGAGCTAGCTCTATCCAGTCCACCTCATTACACCCTCTCTCTTTCAGGTACATTCTAATGTTATTCTCCCATCAGCGTCTAGGTCTTCCAATTGGGATTGCCATGAACACGGTTATAGAATCTCCTATTCAAGCTGCATGTCCTGCCCACCGTTGTCTACGAGACTTGATTATCCTAACAATGTCTTGTGTTGAGTACAGGGTAGGTAACTCATCAGTATGTAAGCTCTTCCACTCCCTAGTAGCCTCATCCCTTCTTGGATCAAATATCTGTCAAAGCATCCTGTTTTCGAACACCCTAAATTTGTTTTCATTATTCAAGGTAAGTGACCACGTTTCACACCCAAAGACAACAATGCTTATTTGATTTGAAGGCTTTCTTGGTGGTGCTTGAATTTAAATTAATGTCTTTTTTGCTCAAGCCGTGTTGAGGAAATAATATAAATTCCGACGTTCGTTTTATTATGTAGGCTATCCTTATGACGATCTTGTAGCTACAGCCGAAACGCCGGAAGTTATTATTCCCTCAACGCAACTCAAACTATAAAACATTAGTTTCAATACTAATATTTATGTTTAAGTAATATCAATGTTAGTTTAAAATTTCAATCAATTTTTTATTTAATAGATAAATATTTAATAAATTCGTTATATACACTACATATTACTACAATAATACTATACTATAAAATATTTTTCTCCCCAGAAATTACAAAATTTTATTCAAATCAAAGGATACGCAGGTTCCAAAGTATTCTTGAGGTTTTCAGTAATTTCACTCTTCTCAAGTTGATCTGAGCTCAAAACTGAAAATAAGAATACATCGTTTTGTAAAAATGCTTACCCTTTATTTACTTTTTATATCAAGAGAAAGTATTGTAATAGTAAAACAATTTTACTTCAATATTATGATGACGTTAATTTGTGTGTTCTAACAAAAAAAGTGGATTTTATAATGATTGTAAAAATTCACTTTTTAGGGTTCGGACGCCTATAAAACGTAAAGATTCATCATAATCTCGAGGTCGAATATTTTCACGTATACAATATTTTCTCTTGTTTGAGAATTATTAAGTCTGTCCCCATGTCTGCTTCTTTGTTTGTCCCTAGCCGCAGATTTGAAATGGTTTGATGGATTTTGTTCAAACTTGATATCTAGCTGCTATAAGGCCTCAGGATTTTCATCCGACCCTCAAATAAGGATCGTTTACTGATGAGCGATTTTTTAAAATTATAACTTTTCGAAAATGGATATAGCAATTTTGTTAAAATTTATATTATAGGAGGTGTTTGACCTACCATATAATCCTACATACTTGGTTTTTGGGTAAAAATTAGAGATGAAAGTTTATTCAATAAAGTATTTTTGAAAATTCAAAATATTTTGAAAATGTCCCTAGCGATTTTGTTTAAAATTGTATATCTAGGTAGTGTTTGACATGACAAATAAAACTTTATACATGAATTTTGGGCGAAAATTTGTTTTAGGGTAGTTTACTTATACTTTTTTTTTATAAATTCAACTATTAAAAAATATATCCAGCAATTTATTTTAAAATGGGTATCTATTAAGGTTTTAAATTATAAATAAGTATATATATTTTTTTCTAAAATAATCATTTCATAGTAGTTTACTGTTGATTGATTTTGTAAAATTTGATTTTTTCACTAAAATAGCTCTAAAGATTTTACCCAAAATTGGTATCAATAGATTATTTTATATAAGTAATAATATAATATGTTTATTTTTCTAAATAAGTTAATTTAAGAATAGCTTAATAACGACAAATTATAGAACATGAAAACAATATGTTAAATGAAATTAATTATTTATAAAATTTAGCTTTTCGTGGAATTAGTGCTATTCAAATTGTGGTAGTTGGGAAATGTTTTTCATGATTGAATATATAATACATATTTGTTTCAAAAAGTCAAAAATAATTTTAGGGTAGTTTAAAACAACTTATTTTTGAAAATTTGAAATTTGTTAAGAATATTTTAATAATGTGGCTTGAAATTTATTCATAAAGAGTATTTATTGTGATTGACAAGTGGATGTGTTCGTTTGTATGAGGAAAATATACTCAAGCATAGTTTACTTGAAACCTATATTTGAAATTTTTGTTCAAAGCTAAGATACACAATTTATGAGAAAGATTGTGAGATTGTGTGGTACCATTTATTTATTTATACTACCTTTACATTTTATTGAATAAACTATGTGTGTATCTGATTTGTTTCTGTTAATAATATCTGCATATTGTTTTAAATCTAATCTGTTCATTCTTTTATTATTAGTGCCATTATTATTTATATAAAACATCTCTAGCTGACGTTTAATATTTAGATTATTTTTCTAATTTTATTTATTCATTATTCAAGACATGCTGGATTATAGGCTAAGCGTTGATTAAACATTTTAATGCTAGAACAAAATATACTCTCTTTCAAATAAATTACCATACAAGTTTAATAAAATGGAACGTCTTTTTTATTTAATAATATAATGTAAACATATTTTTATAAAAGTAATTAATAAAATTTAGTTAATATATATTTTTTCCTTATACACTGCGTCTTACTACCATTCGGGCTATCCGGATATCCATACTATTAGGTCAGGAATGAGGAACGTATACTTTAAAAGAAATACACCCGCATTTGCAGGGAAGAGAGAGGGTTGAAACTATTTAGGAAAATCAACCCTCAATACAACCAACACGGTATCGAACCCTGATCTCCTTCATCATAAGCAGTCCAGTATCTTATGAAGATGACACCTTAAGCCATTGGATCACTGGGATGGATATTAATATATTAATTTGTAAGATTAGGAAATCTAAAGATTTATACATTGCCATTTATGCCCTGTTTAAGTTAGTATCTTCTTTTAAAACATCTATTGAAAATATTCAATAAAATAATACGATGTATAAGTAGAAAATACACTTAGGCTCACCCACGGTAACAAAGTCGTTATCATCCAAGATATCGGCCAAAAGATCTTCTGGGTACAGCCAGGCTCCACCTTTTACCCTGCGCACTTCTTTCACCTGATCACTGTGAGACCTAACCTCATGGTCACCTAATTTAAGACGATGGTACCTTCTCAATGCTTCCTCTCCTACCATTGAACATCTAGGTTGCCTGAAACAAATTCAGGTAGAACACAATTGGACCTACAACTTGTAATACCTCCTAGGATTATGGTCTCCTAGCTGCATTACCCGTGTAGCAGCAAGGCAGGTCAAGATAGGGGGGGGGGGTTTACACGTTTTATCCAGCGAGTTTTAAAAGATATAACATTGAAACGAAAACCATTAATTCTTAAATGATTCTAAAAATAGTTTTATAGGGTCACAAACTTATTATTTTTTATCTCAAAGTAGTTTTTTGTGAAAGTATTTTTTTTATATAAATCCTCTTCAACTTGGGCTATTTATTTGGTCACGAAAATGGCCTGTAAGAATCTTCCTTCCACTATGTAAATTAAATAAATAAATCCTGTGGAAGCATATGTATATCTAGAATAGGAAACAAGTAAAAGGTAATTTTAAAAAGTAAGTCAATGTTTTCAAGTAGCAAATAGTAGTGAGACTGTGTAAACTCGTCAGAGGAAGAGGGAAAGTGTTATTAGTAGATAAGCGAGGAGTCCTAGCAGGTGGATTAGTTCGTTTTCTTCTCTTTCTTTCTGTTTCGTACATTGGTACCTAAGCGTGATAGTGTTTAGATGGCTTAGGCCAATGTTGTCCAACTGGCGGCCCACGCTCACCGAAAATGTGGCCCTCATAATATTCTGGAGTAAAATTAAAGGAACCCCTCCGTTGAGATGTGAAAAGAATTTAAATAAAAATATTGATCTAAAAGTTCATGATTGGATTTTATCATGCATTTATTTGATTAATAAAAATATGTATAAATATATATAATGCTAAGTTGTTTTGTGAAAGTCTGGGTGCGTGCGCGCGTGCATATTTCATAAACATTTTTAGGGGATTAATTTTAAACATTTTTTTAAAGTAAAATTTGATATATTCTACCAACAAAAATACAATTTATGTATAAACAATGAAAGTAATTGGTTATTAGTTTGTCGACCTTTGTGGTCTTAGGGTATAGTTTTTGCTGCAGTAGGCGATGATCGTGGGCTCAAATCCAACCGAGGTCGAGTGATTTTTCTTGAGCGATAAAAATCCGTAGCACAACTTCCTTCGGAGGGGAAGTAAAGCCGTCGGTACCCTGTCGATTGTGGCATGTAAAAGAACCCTGGAAGATATGTTAAAATACTTTCTTTCAGCAGAATTGGTAGGTAGGCCCTTTAGTTTTCACTCACAGAAAATTCTCGTGTGCTGATATAATCAGTCGGTTCAGAAAGTGCACGTTAAATATCTCAAATAAAAATATAAGATAAATTTACTAAGGGTTGTTTTATTAAGTCGATGAGGTTACCAAATACATCTTTGGCCCGCGGTGCAGATTGATAATCAGATTTGGCCCTTGGGATGAAAAAAACGTTGGGCCACCTTGGCTGAGGTGCATCAAGTAAAGATGCAACCCGCTTAGCAAAATATATTCAAAAAATTCAAGTAGGCCACGTCGTTAAAAATAACCACGAGAGAGACTAATTTCATCAAAGTTTTGTAATATTGGTCTCGGACTCGAATTAGTTGAAGGGCCAGATTCACCAAATCGGGGCGTGTTGCGGGCCACAGCCTATAGGCCACATGTTTGCTCGGTTATATCTGTACTTTTGTTTTTATATCGCGTCTTAATACCCGTCCGGACTATGGTCATTCTAATAATGATAAGAGTATGAAGAAGATATTCTGTAGAGGAAATATATACACCTTTGAGTGAAGGAAATGTGGAAGACCATCCATGAAAAATCACTCTCATCATTCGCCTGGGATTTAAACCCTTAAACTTCCTGACACAGACAAAATAGAAAAAAAAAGTCAAACGTTTAACCCGCGTGACCACCAATGTACGTATAAACTAACTATTTGATGTTATGTATTATAAATCATTAATTTATACTTAAAGTATTTAAAAAAAAAATTTTTTTTCCAGATTTTTTGTGTGGACTAGCGAGGTAGTAGAAGCAAAATGTTTAAAATTATAAAAAATAAAAATTCCCACAGTCAAATAAATAAAAATTCTCTCAATCAAGTATTTAAAGGGATAAAGAAATATAGCAACTTTTAAATATTCCAAAGTTTTTTTTTTATTCAAAATTATGTACGCTTACATACTAAAATTAAAACTTTATTTGTGTGAGCATATAACTGTAGAACGGATAATAATATAAAAGTATGGCAGATAAGCGGGCTGGTCAGATATGTCTCGCGGGCCGTGAGTTTGAAACTCTGGTTTATAAGTTATACCTACTCAAATCATCCTCTCCTAGTAACCTAATAGTCAAGTTACCTGCAAATAAATCATGAGAGACCAAAAATGTTACCAAAAGTTGGCAATACCTCCTTAGAGCATCTTTTTATAATAACCTAATAGTCAACTTTCAACAAGACACAAGAAGCAAAATGTACTACAGATGGTATTAAATATTTCCTAAGAACATATTTTCCTAGTAGGTAATCTAATAGTTAAACTACCTACAATCAAGTCAAAAGATAAACAATATAATAAATAAAATAGATCACTATTCTAAAGAATACACGTATTAAAGATATAAAACTACACAGCTAAACCTAAGTTCAAACTTGTACGAACTGCAAAGAGTAAGCTACCGTTATACTACTTTTACTTTGGTTAAGTGTATAGTGTTCAATTTAAAACACAAGATCTACTGTCCACAAAGCCAACAGCTTATTTTGAATTCCCAACAACAATTTTATCAACACTTGATATAAAATAACCAAATTTATTTCCAGAAAATATAATATATATTTATAATACTATAGCCTATGTAAAATTATACATTATTTTATGTACTAAATTTAATCAATATATTATGTCAAATTTAGTCGAATTTCCTACTCTTTTAATCAGTGAATGTCTAAATAATCCATACTCAACTTAAATATATAAAATGATTTATAAAAATTACTTATAATTTACAAATGATAAAAATATATAATAATAATAATAATATTAATTGTAACGGAATAAGTTTCATAGTCACTCAGAAATATTGTAGTAATATTTGGAATTTAAAAACAGATGTAGGCTCCTTCCTACATCATAAAGTAAAATTGCTTTGACTATTGTTTTTTGTTATATTTTAAAATCTTACCATCTTTGCAAGGGACATGGACCCACTCCCCTTTTATATTCACTGAAATTTTCATTGTGCGTTAAAAACAAATTATTGTCTACCTCTCTCGAGCAAAACAGCGAGATAGTTTCTTATGAATGACAAAATATATACATATACGAGTATACTCCGGGCCTCACTTCAATAATTCTGCCTCATCGCGAAGAATTAAATGAAATAATTTTAAACTTATATAGGAGCCGCCTTGTTATACATTACATTATCATTTGATAAAGAATGGAATAGCTGCAGGATTATGAAACTATATTGTTCTCAACACTGTTTTGTTGTTGTTTTTGGCATATTTACAACCCTGAAACCAAAGTAAACAAGTTTCGTTACTAATGGCATTGTCTTTTAGTTACGAGTCTAAGTCAGTAGGTTAAAAGAATATTGTTCTTTTCATGGTGTAAATACATTAAGACGCCGTTTCAACCTCAGTGTTTACCATTTTCAACATTACCTGAAATTATTTTAAATATACAATAAATTAAGATATGACTATACATAAATAAACATAAATAGTGACATGATTTTCGAAACGCGCGAAATTGTGAAGTGTAAGAGTTAAGCTTCAAATTTAGAGTATCTGAGATTATTTTCAAACTGAAATAATCCTCTTTGTGTATACGAAATTTTGTGAAATAATTAATTACCCAATCACAAAATCAGATTTAAAAAAAAACGAAGTAAAATGTGTAGCAAAGTCACAACATAATATATAACAATTTAAATAAATTATTTTAATTATTGTTGACAAAGTTCAATAACAATTTTAGCCATGCAAAAGTGAACCCATTGTTATAAGTAAATTAGGCCTGCTACAAAAATTCGAGCTTTATAAGAAAATATTTGGCTCCTATAATATTATATTAGATT
Source organism: Timema podura (assembly GCA_033556935.1). Taxonomy (NCBI): domain Eukaryota; kingdom Metazoa; phylum Arthropoda; class Insecta; order Phasmatodea; family Timematidae; genus Timema; species Timema podura. The sequence goes on from JAVRXN010000005.1 coordinate 23,712,563, forward strand.
AAAAACTAGAATTATATAGATAAATGTAAATAATTATCATTATTATTTTAAAGCCTTGTTAATAGTTTTTGTATTCAATGTCAAATTAATTTTTTAATCAAATTAAATTTGAAAATTAAACACATAATATACTGAAATGAACCCGGAGTCGCTGTTAAAGACGCGAGAAAAGGGAAGGGTTTTGGCCGTTTTAATGGCAGAACTTTTTTTTTTTTCAAAATAAATCAAATATTACTCTAGTAGCAACGTTTAGTTAAATTTTCTTCACATGGTGATATCAACAGTTGTTGAATATTCTAATAAAAAATACAAGTTTATTTTCCAAATATTTTTTTACACAACGAAAGGCAACGTCGAGACCACTGGGTGTGCTCAGGAAGGTTTTTCTGGATATTACAATGTTAATGATAATGACACTACCTTACCTACAACAATGGTCTGCTGTAAATCTCTACAGGAGTTGAAAGAATACTTAAAATAAAACATGAACAATTGAAGTAAAATGGATCATTGAAATAAAATATACTAATTTAGACTACAATAAAAATATATAAAAGATACAATTATTGAATTTTTTGTGGGTTATTATTATTTCCTTTTTACCACATCCCAATCCTACCTATGGAATTCCGAATAAGCATAATTCTAATCTGACAAAATAGGAATAAAATATATGGTATTACATATATTCTTAGACAAAATTAATCAATTAAAATAACAATTTCTGAACATGGTTAAATTTGGGAGCTTAGAATATATAATATTAGAGTAAAAGAAAACATAATATAGGCTAAACTTATCTTCTTAATATATATAATTCTTCTGTACGTGTGTATGTCACTGAACTCCTCCTAAACGGCTGGACCGATTTTGATGAAATTTTTTGTGTGTGTTTGAGTGGGTCCTTGGATGGTTTGGATTTACAATTGGACCCGGTAGGTGGCGCTGCAATAGAGTTCTAGGATTTTTTTTATTTTTTAGGTAATTTTTTTTTGGGGGGGATTTTTTTTTAGATTTTTTGCATATCAGAACATGTAACATCAAAATTTCACCTCCCCCCCCCACCACCACCCAATATTTATAACAATGAATATAATATTAATAATTGACCGTTAAAACCTTCTGAAGACAAACACTGAATTTGTAATATTTGTGTAACTCACTAATTGGAGTTCATTGTGAATTTGTAATTGTGATGATTACATAGTATTTGTTTTATTATCGAAATCAATTATGCCACCCAAACGAAAAGCCAACGTTCGGGCAGGACAACGTCTGTCGGGTCCGCTAGTATAATATATAATTATAGTTTTGAATAAGACAAAAAAAGTAGTATTGTTGAGGAAAGTGGAAAAAAATCAATAGAATTTATAGTTTGACATAAAATAAAATATTAATTTATTCTCTGGAATATATAAAGTGTCTGAATATATTTAGTCTTTTCTGAAAGTTTTTACATAAATCCTGGTTTCTTGATAAAATAAAAGCGAGAAAAAAATATGCTTAAAGTTGAAGATTTGGCTGGATATCTCCAATTAATTCGTCCATGTTGAAACAGCACGAATTTATGAAATGTGTTTCCTTTTATTAATACCAAATCCTCCACAATTTAAAGAAATAAACAATCTCTGGTTCGTCCCCAGACACTTAACTTTACATTTTGTGTATTGCACTTTACTTTCAAGCCATTGTTCCACTTTAAAAATAAATTTTAGTTAGGAGCCACACAGATTTTGCTCCATATTAAAATGACACCGAGGAAAAAGACCCCAATCTTCTTCAAAAAGTTTTCCATGAATCAAATTTAAAAACGTTCTATTTTCTTCCAAGTCCAAAGAGAAAACTAAGACATTAAAACAAAAGATAAAATGTTGGCTATGGACTAGAGATGAATATAATATAAAATGCAAATTTAATATACAGATTGAAATACATGTAAATTAATATGAACAATGTTCTTAAAATAATTAAAATGTTTATTTCCATCTGTCAAAATTGAAATGTGCGCTAGTTTAGAGGTATTTCTTACATCACGTCTATTTCTTTTCTTCTTTTACAATCGCGAGAACCGCCACTCACTTGTTTAACAGATCTGCGCACGCCTTGAGATAAATCATGGCCGACATTGAAAATAAGTAAAGAAAAGTCAACAAATTTCTTAGAAGGATAATTAATATGTTTAATAAAAAGGTAAGTTTTCTTCCTTAGGTCAAAATTCATTATTTAAATTATTTAAAACGGTGTTAGACGTTCTCCCTTCCGTTTTTATTTTGAACGGATGTAAATAGTATTATTTTGTCACGCCGGCAACACAGCGCGCTAAGCTGCGGCTGAACTTTGAAGTGTATCATTTCAAAGGAAAATAAATTGGAAGCTATTTACAAAATTAGAAAAATATAAGAAAATACATGGTAGGGTGGCAAATAATATCTATCAGAATAAAATATCTATCAGAGCCTTAGATGAAAAACTTTTTATATGAAGATGTAAAATGTCATTAAATTATTGGACACCCTTGACAGATATTCAAGGACTGTTGAGGTCACCATATGAAGAAAATTAAACTCTATGAATCTACTGGTGAAATAAGTCGTACTGTATTTATTTTGGCCAAATTTTTTTTTGCCATAAAAAAACTCCAAAAACATTTACCTTTTCTCACGTTCCCTACACGCCCACCTCAAGACCTATCCAACCAATTATTTAGATATATTTAAACTATGTTGAGATTGTTATATTGAATTCAATCAGTCATAAAACTAAATATCACCCTTTTTTTATTATTTCATTGTTAGGTAAAAATAAAAGGCGTACTTATTTAAGTTATCTCGTTACATTATAGGATGAACATTTATTGGGATAGCCTACGTCTTATTTTGACATCCTTAATTAATTGTGAATTAAACTACTTATAATAAGACATATTTTATTTATAGTTTTGTGTGTGTTCCACGTCTTACTACACGTCCGGTTTACGCGCAAATTTATACTAATGGCATATCAATAAGGAATCATACAAACATTGGTGTGGAGGGAGAGTGGAGAACCATTTGGTAAAAAACCACCTTAATAATCGTCAGATTTGTACCTTAATTTCCCTGTCACTGTAAAACTAGACAAGATGAGACTGACGCCTTTTCCCCGCGCGAATATCGGTGAAGGATATTTGTAAAATAATGTTAGAAATTTTTTGGCTGATCTTATAACTACAAATATATTGACTTTATACAATTAAATTAATATAATGAGGTTGACCATAAATTATAAAAATATAATTACGTTTCATTTAAAGCATATCTTTATTTTTGACTTTATTTCAGCTCTGACAGGATGGCATACATTGTGTAAAAGCAAACTTCACGCACTGCCACATGTTTTTATCATGATATTGTTCAAATTCTGACTATTCGTAATATTAAATAGATAGCCTAAAGGAATTGGTTTAGGAGAATGAGAAAATGAATAATATATCTCCTGGAAGATAGATACAAAATAAAATAAAAGAAGAAAAACATAGGTCGTTACCGCTTTTAGTTTAATATTATTGGATAAATACATATTAATGAACGCACATTGTAATTCTGTAGTTTAATCATCAAAGTTTTGCTTGAAAGAGAAAGTAATGTATTAATAATAAATTACATGGCGTCATTTCAACCATAAGACGCAAATGAAAACAAATGTATAAAAAAAAATGGAAATTGGATTTAATTTCAATCATGAATAAAAATATGCCTGTGACGTGGCAATGTATTAAAAATTGAACCCGTGATGATCAGGGGAAAAACTAACTACTAGAGCAAATTGAGTCATGTTAATAATAGCAAATTTCAGTCATAAACATACGCTCCCACATAGAAACACAGCAATTTAATCCATGTACAATGAACTTGACTTCTTTAGCAAACAGCACACAAAGCAATTACAAGGTCTTCTTTATTACGTGGGCAGGCTTATAGCTCTGTTGATGACATAAAATCAAAAATGAAGGGTTGATTGAATACACATATGCTTCTGAAGAAAAACAGTCTATGTCACATTTACTGAAACAAGTTTACAAGAAAATATTTTATTCGACATGTTATAAATATGTTATTTTTAACACATTTCCAATACTGTAATTATTGATTTTTCATAAAAGGAAAGTATTTTAATCGTGAAAATTAGATAAAAATAAAGGTTGGAGATAGAATTCAGGTTGATGGATATCATTCAAACGTGATACCTCGAGATGAAATAGTAATTTATATTCTATCTCCAAAGATTTTGTTCTAAATTGATGTCTTGATATTGTTTCACATGATATAGACAACACTGTGTACTTGTTTTCATAGGAAAACTAAATTTTGTACCGTTTACTGAAGACTGAAGTTTTGAAACTAGAAATATTTAGAAAATGTCTTTAAAGATAATTGACTTATATATAAATAATGTTTTTAAAGATTATATATTATCTATACTTATTTAAGGAAAGCTTGCTGCTGGCAATTTTTTAAAAATTACTTTGCCAAACTAGAGTAGAATATATTGGTACCACTTATTTTTCCTGTGAGAGTACACATTATTTTTAAACGTACAGACATTTTAAGTTCAATGTTTGCTGGTTTTTGTGTATCGCATCATACTGCCCATTTGGGGCTATACGCATATTTGCACTAATAGATTAGGGATAAGTAAAGTATAGTTTAGAGGAATTGTACCCACATTTGCCTAGAGGAATAATGTAGAAACATCCATGGAAAAACCATCCTCAATACACACGATCGGGAATTGAACCGTGTCCTACCCATCACAGACAGTGACGAACATGATGCCTTGGACCAGGCGTGTTTTATCATAAGGGCCACCTTGAAAAGAGAGGGGGGCATATATTGAAATTTAAATGCTGAAGTGATTGCATTAAGAAAAGAATCAATAACTTAAATAAAAATAACTCTAGCTTGGTACCTTAATATTACATTAATAACATAACAAACCCATTAATAGAACAATAATAGTCACCGCATCTATTTAAAAAAAAATTGAAACATTTTATTTGAAGAATTTTTTTTTTCTAGCACCGTGTCTTACTAGCCTTCCTGGTTTTGCGATTATGTCAAAACACTTCTCCATCATCACTCTGGTAAGGGTTTTTATAGCTATCTCTTCTAATTTAAACCACAATATTATTTGCATGTGGGAGATACCCGATTATTCCATTCCTCCCGTCCGTTTATTTCAAGTCTCCATTGTGTTTAGTTACAAGATAAGGCGCTTTAAACAAAGCACCATAACAAAGAGCCCCCTCTCCCTCCCCTTCCTAATCAGCCACACGCACTACAGGTCTAACGTAGACCATATTCTTATTCTAATATATTTGCCCCGACATCGATTAACTTTATTCTAAGAAAATGTAAACTCTAGTTTTACTGCTGAAATAAAATCAAATATAAGTATTGTTTTGATTGAAATATAATTCTAGTTTTATATATTACATTGCATTAAACTTAATACAATTTTTTTAGGACCGTGTTTTATTAACGTTTGGTTTATACGCCTATGTAATTATAGTTACAATAATATGTTAGGGATTAAGAAGGTTTAATTTAAAGGAAGTGTACCTCCATTTGAGTGGAGGGAGAGCGGAAAACCATTCAGGGAAAACCAACCTCAGTGCATCCAACCGGAATTGAACTCCTCGTCTTCGGCAGTCTATTCTATTGCGAGAATAGCGCGTTAGACTACGTGGCCACCGAGGCGGGTAGTTAATTGTTTAAAGTCCAGATATTTCTAGTTCAATAATCAGCATCCGCCTCGCGAGGCAGATCGGACCGGAACTCTTGTCTGCATTACTTTTCTATTATTATCCAGCCTGCAGTGATAATAGTTTAATTTTAATTTGTACATAATTTTGAATAAAATAATTAGAGCTATTTCAAACTATATATTATTTTAATCTCTTTCAATAAACTGCGTACTTGATAGTAAGAATTTGGTTTATTTAATTTATTTAATACTGCTCTGAGTATTTCACCAACCCACAAAAAAAAAAAAAAAAAAATCTGGGAAAATATAAGTTTTTAAATATACATTAATAATTTTAAATGTCAATTAGACATACATCGGTGAGCACGTGAGTTCAACGTCAGGATCATCTGGTCTAGTTTGACGGCGTCAGGGAGGCCCGGGTTTGAATTCCATGCAGATACACTGAGGCTGGTTTTTCCCTAGGTGGCTTCCAACGTTACCTTCATTAAAACGCGGTTGTATTTCCTCTAAATTATATCTACATCATCCTCTTACCTACTAGCGTGATTAAAATATACATAATCCGGACGGCTAGTAAGTAGCAATATTAAATCAAAAGTATAAAATATATTTTACGTAAACATGCTTCTATAGGTTGTGACCCACAACACGCCCTTAATTTGTGAATCAGGCCCTTCGACTAATTTGAGGGTTAAAACCTCTGACCTAAGGTGTCACTCTAGCAATCGTGGTTTGAATCCCTGTCGGGTATTCCAAGGGTGGTTTTCCTTAAATGGTTTCCCACTCCTTTACACAAATGCAGGTGCGTTTATTCTAAATTCAACCTCCCTCACCCCTAACTAATTAGCATGATTAATACTCGAACGGGTAATAAGAGGAGGTGATAAAATTAAAACTAAGGCACTGGATTCGTGTTAAAGACTTGGTCACCGTTGATGGGAAGGTCGTAGTTCGAAGCTGGGGCGGGTGTAGTGAGGTTGGTTATTAAATAATGACTTACCACTTCCTCTCCACGCGAAAGTTGGTACATTTCCAAAGAACTATATCTTCTTCCTCCTTAGACTATTAGTATAAGAATGCGTCTAGCCCGGAAGGATATGTTAGCAATTTAAAGCAACAATAAATAAACGAGGTAGCCTTATTTTTACAATACTAGGGCTGGGATGAGGCAACTATTATTTATAGGAAATGTAGCAGCACTTACGTGGAAGCAAAGTTAGAAACCATCGTGGTACACCCGTTTGGGATTCGAAACCGGACCTCATCTTCACCCACAAACCATACTGGACTAGACTAAACGCTAAAGTGCAAGATGGCCATTCATTTTTTTTCCCTACGTGCGTCGCGTCTTACCACCCACCCTGGCTATCTGCCTATTTACCACTAATGAGAGATGGATGAGAAACAAAGAATTGAGAGAAAATGTACTCATATTTAAGTTTGGAGAGTCTAAAAGAATTAAAAAAAAAAACCCTCAGTAAACCCGGCTGACCTCCCCGTCAACGACAAGACGAACTGGGTTACACAGACGACTCTGTCTCCGTGCATATCAGCGCAAGTAGGTCTTGATGGTAAACGCACCAATGAAAATTTTAATCACAAACATAAATGAAATGGTGCATCGCACGGATGTTCACGATCTTTTGACTATAAATGGAGATATTTACTAAAGACTCGTAAGATATGTGAAACGAAATAATTAACATTATTGTAGAAACATTCCACCAAAGAGCATACATGAAATAATATATACTGTTAAGAAAAAAGTAGCATCACTGTTCACCAAAAAGCATAGCAATCAATTTCTCAACAGAAACAACCCGCTTCGGTGGCTGCGTGGTCTAACGCGCTAATCTCGTGTTAGACTAGACTGCCAAAAACGGGGAAATTGGGGCTAGATCACGGTCGGGTGCACTAAGGGTAGTTTTATCTAAATGGTTTTCCATTCTCCCTTCACGCAAATGTGGGTGCATTTCCTCAAAATTAAGCCTTCCTAGTCCCTAACCCATTTGTGTAATTGGTACATAGGGGTATAACACGAAACTATTGGCTCTATAAATATATATTTCAAACACATTTTTTTTAAATTTTAATATCACTAAAATTTTGCGATGTAAGTTATTTTTTATCTCAAATAGTCGCCGAGATATGATCTAAATAGGAAATCTTTGCTAATGTAAAGTACCTTAAAATAATTTTCATGAGAAAATGAGTTTCGCCATTATATTTATAATGTTAAACAGTGTGTAGATACGAATTTTAATCAAAATAGTTTGAGCGATTCCCAAGATAATAGATGTATTCACTTTTTGCCCTTCAGTAAACTACCCTTAATTTTAGAGTTGGAATATAATTCTAAATAATCCTTGGGGGTATGAAAACTCGATAAAATGGTTTCGGCTCCATGCCAAAATACAGAAAACACAGACACAGAGGCATCGCGAAAATCAATTATTTCTGTTTCAGGGGGTTGCGAAATGTGGACACCAATCAAAGTCTTGATTTCAATTTTTTTGACGATCACAATACTTTTTACCAGACGTAATATTTGAGTAAAGGTCTTCAAAATGCAGACCAAAGATAGCGAAGAATGACCCAAGCCGGTTTTAGACTAAACTCCCTCTTTCCACAACTCTTATAGTCACCCCGTTGTTAGGCAACATGATTTACTTTCCTCAACTAATGAGGGTAATCTTCTTACATGATTTAACATAGACATGTCACGTGTCATCCCTAACTAACACGCCTTCCGTCCCTTCCTCCCTTCCCTTTATTAGAGGATAATCCTTTATTAAATTTAAAAAAAAACTTGTCAATTTTCTTTTTAATTTGAAGCGGATTAATCTCTATACTTCTCCATACATCTGAGGGCAAAAATGCTTGTGTGGATATTTTAAATTTTGTTTCGAATTTGAATAAAAAAGGGTTGCTAGTCCTTGTTATTTTATAAATTAACTAGCAAAGCTGGTTTCCCCAATTTTGTGCCTGAATATAGCTTGGGAGGATTGAGGGTGGCTTTAAATTGAGGGTATGTTTACCAAATATTGGTTTTCCTCTTCAAAGTTTGATTTGTGGTCCCACCACCTTGAAAGGTCAAATATTATTTCTGCAGGGCGTCCAAACAAATTCAAAATGTCGTTTTTCTGGATATACATTTCCTCTCTACTAGAACTGATGCTAACTATATCTTCCAGACAGCATTTTCAATACTAAGCCGTAATCTAAAAGCTCATCTAATAGGATCGATACTGCTTAGATCTTTGGGACAGTGATGGTAATATTAAGCAGTAAGCTACAATCTCTTCTACTAGGATTCATACTGCTTATATCCTTGGTACAGTGGTGGTGACATTAAGCAGTGAGCTACAAGCTATTATACTAGGATTTATACTGCTTACTTCATCCAGAGAGTGTTGATAGCACTGATCAGAGTCACAATCGCCTCTATACTAGGTTTTATACTGCTTATATCCTCCAGACGGTGGTGGTGACACTAAGCAGGGATTTACAAGTTCATCTCTACTAGGATTGATACTGCTTATACCCTCCAGACAGTAGTAGTAACACTAAGCAGGGAGTAATAAGCTTCTAAAATTATACTAGTACTGAATATTGATACTGCTTATATCTTACCAGCTACAGTGAACTCGTCATATACAATTATTTTAATGTATTGAATTAATGTTGTAGGAATGGCGTTGTTATCGCTTTATTTATTTGTTTCCATAAATAAATTAATTGCGAGAAAATTATAGAGTAAGGATTTCTAGGAGGAGATTTAAGGCGATTGTCCCTTTTCATTTGGCGTGGAAATGCAGAGCCATGGGAACAAACGGTTATCTTCAAGAATTTTTATTGTTTTGCAATTTTATTTTCGGAAACGGTTTGTTTAATAATAGAAGCATGTTGATTAAGTTATACTTTTTATATACTCGTACACACCTCTTCTATAATTTTAACAGTGATCAGATATAGATAATAACATTTTTCAATAGAAAACTGCCGGATGCATGAAAAAAATTAAAATAAAATGTAACACTTACTAAACATTGATACATCATCTTAGAAAAGGCGTTGAAAATATTAACATAAAAATTTCACTCGTTATCAAGAAAACTGATATTAACAAACGTATGATTTTTCCGCAAGACCTGTCCGGTAGTTAGCGTCATCTACGGTTTCCGTGATCCATCTGTTATTGTTGGTGCGGAAGGATACTTTGGTTGGTTGTGAAGCTACGCCACGCCTTTCATTTCACCCTCCCACCCCCAAAATAGGTTTTAGACTTGCACTCGACAGGGCCAAGAGCCTTAAGGGTAAAATATTAAACAACTATTAACTATTGGATGACTTTTATTTCAACAGGAGCGTTGATGTTCATCTATTTCATACGGTTCCATTTGTTTTGTTTATAACAACCTAACTTTTTTATATCAATAATATGTATAGTTAAAAGTTGTATAACGAGTTAGTTAAGGACACAATGAAGTAAACCAATTTATTTCTATGCACGAACGAATAAAACCATTTTAATACCAGGCTAATGGAATTATATTCTTTAACTACTTCTTATATACTAGATATAAACTATAAAATAAATTTTATTATCGATCCTGAAAAGTTTAGGCTAAAGATAATTTCAATTTTTAATATTAATTATTTATTTTTGACCAATCAATTATTTTCAAAAAAATTAGGTTGCATAGTTTTTTACCCCTAATAATTTTTTAAATGTAGTGTTTGAATCTTACTAATTTTAAGAGCCTTTTAGAATATCTCCTACTTATTTTAATTTTGTTTATCACTTTACACATATATAAATTTAAAGCACACAAATAATTATATACATAATAAACTATCACTATTGTGCAATCTGGGATTTATTTAAGACCATATATTATTATTATTATTTGAGGTATTTAACTTGCATATACTGATCGACTAATTAAATCAGCACATTTCTTATAAAGTTACTTAAATCTAGAACAGACACAGCCCCCAGCCCCCATGTCTCCCAGCCGTTAATTCATAATCGGAAAGGGGAAACCCCAATTTAGCCAATAATATTTTTTTTGGCCATGCTGGAAATTAAACCCGTAGCCCTTAGCTTAGCAGGCATACACGCCACTGACTGAGCTAAGGTTTTGTTCAAGAGTGACTTTAATTAATAAAATAAAACTCGAAATGAAGATTTGCTAAAAATTTAATTTATTTACTTTTCAAGACTTAATTATACAATATTAAAACAAAACAAGTAATTAAATAAAATTACTCACATTTTAAAAACAAAGTGGCCAACGTTTTTATGAATGATTACCCAATATAATGTGTTTCAACGACTTGACTATTGTTTTATTTCATATTACCTTGCGAAAGTGCTTGAAAATCACCAGAAATATCAAAGTCGTGCTATAAGTAGGTTGTAGTGTATAATCTCCTGTATATCTCTGAACCAATAAATACCATACCTTTTTATATTTTTTTTTATCAAAACCATTCTAATTAAACCAAAAACTTTTTTCTACCTTCTTATCTCTGTAATATTGTATGCTATCTATGAAAACAAAAATATATTATACCTCTTCATATTATGTTTGTCTTTCAAAAAATATAGTCATTTATTTTTATTAATAATCTGTTTGTTAACTAAAATAGAGCTAAAATAAATTTGTATCCATTTTTCATTTTATGAAACAAGAATCTCTTTATATTTAAATTGCTGTGCTTAGTCTTATTTTTTTATATACACAGTCCGCAGTTACAAGAAGGGAACATAACTACTTGTTTTTAAAAACAATAAGCAGCTTATCCAATGAAAAAATTTGAAAACCCACGAAAAGATCATTTCACCTAGAAATACTATTCGAAAAAGATGTTTTATCAAATAGATTTTGGTTGTTTGTGTGTGTCAGATCGTTGTCTAGATGATAAAATAATATTTTTAGTTGATATATGATCTTATCATACACGTTTATTAAAATGCAAATTTTTTTGGGGGATGGTGGAGGGGAAATTCTACAAATTTTTCTACTTCTAAAAATGTTCATAAATATTAGCTGCATGGTTAAGGGTGAAATACACATAAACTATATTTTATTGAACCGCCTTATATGGCGCCTCGGACATATATTTGCCTTACTAAGAAGACGGGGATGGCTGGTTGATGATATGTAAATTATGTCGGACATAGCTGAGCTGTGTCATGACAGAAACCTTCAAGTACAAGTCAGTATTTGGAATCCGCGCTTTGTGTGTTTTTATAAAACATCACAGACATTCAATAATATGAAAAAACACACAATACAATAACTATTCGTATAGTAATTATACTCACTACTATTAATAGAACAATTAGTTTTTGATGAGATAATGTTTAAATATATATATTATATACAGATACAATTGGAAAAGCGCACAAACCTTGTTTCAAATTTACATATGTTTTAATTTAATTTTTTTTATCGTTTAGAAAAATACATTTCACGGACTATACACTCACTCATTTCTTACACTTTTGAAAACTAAAGGCCACGTAAGAAAATATTTATCAACTTAATCACTATTAAATTATGAAAACCAAACAAACAAAAAGATGATGGCATATATTTCAAAGCATCTAAACGTTTAATAGCTTTAAAATTATTTGGAATAGGAAGTGATTTCATTAGCATTTGCTTTTGAATAAAACTATTATATTTTGATGGCTATTGAATGCATTTTAATGAGGCCATAAATATTTTGGTTATTAGAAAATATGTATTTGAAGAACGTTAGTTTCAAACACATATTATTACATAAAGCTTCACGCCTCAATTTGAGAATTTAATTAACTAAAAAGTAACTTTTTATTGACCTAAAATCAACACTTTTGTACGCATCTAAAAGTACACAAAAATAATTTATACAATATTTTGTGATATAAAATTAATTATATTTTATAATTTTAAACATCCAGAGAGCTGTAATTTAGAGTTTAAATTTAAATAAACACTAAATACACTAAATATTGAACTCTTGTGTTCACTTAAATACTCTCACATTATTCTTAGTTGGAGTAAATAATTTTGACATAGTTAAATAAACATTCGAACCCTTAAAAAATTGTATCCAACAAGTTAACAAACCACTCCATGATTGAAATTCACCATACACAGTAATTTTCAAACAACAAAGACGATAATAGTTTTTTTAAATGTATATTTGTTTTTAAAAATCTATACTTGCACATTAATGACATGATATGTTTAAATCCCATCAAGCTCTTTTAGAAACTTGATACATCATACAGTAATTATCAACGTCAATATGGTATTCAACAATATATAAATACTCTTCAGTATCATTTACATAACTGCATATTCTTATCACGAACTGGTGTTTCATGTGGTCAATTGATATTTAGTTTTGCTAAAAATAAAATTGTGGATATAGACCACGTCATTTTAATTTCTAATCATACTTTGTAAATATCTTAGGCCAGCGTCTTTACAAAACACACGACATCTCAACAAGTTAGTGTATGACACAAAGTAGAATTTTCTGCACAACGTTATTTAAAGTCAGAGCAAAGACTAGGTTTTCATAGTTTGAACACGCGTACGTGCATTTCTGAACAATTTATTGACATTTAGTTTTAATTGCACTCGTCACTTTGACATGTTTAACATATATTTAATTATTCTAGTAATTATTATCGTGATTGTAAGTTGCATACAATTATGATAAAAATAACCTATATGGCTTCAGCCCACAAGGGACTTATACCGACCAAGTGGCCGCCGCATGTTGGCGAAGATAGTACCAACACTTACGGATAGGAGGTGTCATGTGGTCAGCACACAGAGCCCTCAAGCCATTAGTTTCAGTTTTCTAGATAGAAGCCCCTACTTCTTTATTAAATTATAGTAAAGGGGATTTAGATGAAAATGTGTTTTTTGCCATAATTTGGAAAAATGCAATTATAATGTAGCATATTGTCTAAACTACTTGTTTAAACAACAGAATATTAGATAAACAATGTGTATATAACGGGTTAATTTATTTTCAGTTAGTAAATATATACTTTAAATGCCAACCTTGAAATAACCCCAATACTAATTAATGAATCATCTAGAAATATTTCCTGGCAGTTAAGTATCAAGTTCATTCGATTATGCTACATTTAGAAATAGTAGTCTTCAGCGCTGACTTAAATAACATACTGATACATAAATGTACCATTTATAAGTAGTTGTTTGTATATTTTTTGAAGTGGCATTTTATCTTTGATATTTTCATGTGCTTTGTATTTAATTATTAAGAGGGGGGGAAATCACCATTTGATCACATCTGTTGATAAGAGGGAGTCCCAAACATGAATATAAATAACTATGTTGCATACTTCATTCTTATCATAAAATTATCACTCTTTCATTAAATAGGCTTTAATTATTATTAATATTTGTTTATATAATTTTATCTTGAAGGTACAATACTCCTTGGATGAGAATCGTTAATATAGACTAAACACGTGTTTTTTTAATAAAGGGAAAACATTATGTTGAAGGAATAAAACATCGAGATCTAACTCTAGTACATAGCATTATAAAGTACCCCTAATTATGACATCTGTTAGCATGGTAGATTATATATTTAATAAACTTAGCAGTTACTTTAATACGATTAAGAAATTCACTAGAATTAAAATCATATTTGATAATGTTTGGCTGTGTACGATATTTGATTAATTTTGTTCTAAAGTTATTGTGCCATAATTAAAATTTAATCATCTAAGCCCATTTGAAATTTTATTAATGGTTGAATTTTTCCTAGCCAATAAAAAATATTGATTATTCTGTACAACTTTTTATGCTAAATATTTCCTTTAATTTACCATGGTTGATATGACCGTAACTATTTAAATTATTATAAGTAAATATATATTTTCGCTGTGAGTCCCATCTATCAGCCATACACAAGTTTCAAGATGTGTTAAAGTATGAAACTCTATAAGGAACAAAACAAAAAAAAAATCCATACAAATACTATAGATTTGAATGTTTTATGATAAGTATGTCAGTTAGGTATTCAATCACAAGAGGAAAATACTGATTGGTGAGTGCTATGCGCAGAACTATGCTCTCCTACAACCTACTTACACAATCTGGATCAATGAACATGGGGGTAGCGGGGGAAGGGGAGGGAAGTTTTGGAAATTTAGAGGGTTCATTTACAAATTACAAATTTACCGCCCACAGGTATCCGGGCTAGTTTCATGGTGATGGTCATTATTTATTAATTCTCCATTGGTCGGTTGCTGATAGAGAACGTGACATGGACGTCACCGTTTGAAAAAAGTGCTTTTGAAAAACGACAACATGTATTTACGAGTATTGATGATATGATAGATATGAAAAATGTTGGTGTCGTTGCTTAACCTTGGGAATGAAATAATGTAAATCAAAACAAACAGCTATAACACTTAAAAATAAGACAATTAATAACAATGATGATGTATCTGTGCATATCAGTGGTGACTCATAGGTTGTTGTCAAGGCAGACACTGCTTGGTATGACTGTACTTATACTGTTTCCTCCCATTCAGTATAACTTTTGCCCTTTAAAGCCAATGCAGAAACACTCTTTCACTATATTATTGTGTGTGTGGTTGATCAATGGGTGGTGCTAAGGAGAGAATAACTTATTGGTACAGTCATATCAAGACTTGCTTGTTCCTGGTAACAACCCACGAGCTCACTACGAGGCTGTTTAGTTGAATATTTAAATGTCACAATATTCTTTCTTATAAAACTATTTTTTGGAGGTGACAATACTGTTTCAAAAGTGAAACATAATAACAATATTAAAATTATATAATAAAAATAACAAATTAAATTTATTTAATTCAGTACTATTTAACTTACATTCCATAAGTGAAATATAAGTTATCACTTTTTCGAATAACATAAAAAAATTATTATTAATAATTTTAAAATAACATAATTAAGTTTCGTCCTCTTTAGCTGGATTTATATAATTCAATGTAATATTGTAATGCTACTTCCTTAACCTGTATAGTAGGTTTGTTTGATGAACCAGTTTTTTTTCACCTCCACTCAAACAAAATTACGAACTTTTTTGGTTTATCATCGCATACATCAACCAGAAACTTTCCGACCATGTAACGCATGGTGATGAATGATTGGGTGTGGCTGCATTATTTCTTTTCCTTCTAACGTAATTATTCCATCCAACAAATTAATGTTTCAAAATAAAATGTTTTGAAATGTGAAAATAATTTATTACATAAGTTAAAACAGACTTAGCCCAATGATTTTGTTGAATACCGTAGATTATTAGTTAAAGGAAATAATTGAAACTCAAACCAACTAGTACTATTATTGAATACATTTGTTGACATCAAAATTAACATAGCTAAAATATCATAATTATAAATATAATTGATTTTAATAAATCTACGATGAATATCTAGTTTTTCAACATATATATTTTAATGTCGACATATGTCTCAAATAAATTTTAGTTTTATCTTTTGATGATATATGAAGAAAGAAAAAAATATATTCCAATACATATGTTAAATTATTATGTTTTTGTTTAGTTAAAACTGTCTTACTAGAGCAAATTTGGAATTATTTTACTAAAGTTAATGGGCTGGATTCTAAATAATAACATGTAATTGATATTATATTAAAATTAATATCTTTTTTTAAGGTTCAAAATAATGTGTGTTTTAAAAGTAGTGGAGATATTTTGTTCAACGCAATAATCCATATTCAACCAAATCAATTACAATCTAAAATTACATAAAGATATGTATATATAATAGACTAATATGTGATTTTACAAATAAATTACAGATGGATGGAGATTATTTTCAAGATTTTATAATGATAAATTATGCTATATTTATTTTATCAGGTCCCAAAGCCGCTGCTAAAATTAAGACTAAAAAAAGTATTTCTTTAATACAAAATATATTTTCTCAAAAATGGGAAAAATTATGAATGTATAAAATGGAGAAAGTAACTTAAGTATATTATTATGCAATGAAAAATCATATTATGTTGCAAATGAGTGTAGCATTTTCTAGTAAAATAATTGGGCTACAAATAATATAGCCTAGCATTAAGTTCAATGCTGATGACATCATAATAAACCAAACGTCGACCAAGTGATTCACCAAGATGGATGAAGTGATGAAGAGGAAATGGCGGCCACCAGCGATGATCCAACGTTGATAATGACGGTAAGCTGTCAAAGATGAAGATGTTGATGACACCTAAGAAAGAGTAAGACAGGAAAAGGGCCTGCGATGACAGGGTTAGGTGTAGGGGGAGGGGCAGACAGCGGGAAGGTTTTAGTCCAAGAACCCAGTGTTGACGAGTTTCTCGAGGAAGAACTTGACGTCCCCAAGTTCGGAATCTTTGATCCCTAGACTCTTGAGCATGCCAAGGTCACCGTTTTCCACCGCCATGAAGACCGAACGTAGGTGCTCGAGGTCTGAACGCATCAGATGAAGCGCCGCGCCGAAATCTTCGATGGTCTGTGACTCTGTGGCACCACGAACAAAGAAAGATAAACATATATTAAAACCTTTTCAACTAAATCGTTTCAGAATCAAATAGCCAAAGCTATTATTTATGCTTTTTAGTGAGGATTACTCCATCTAGAAAATTTGAAAATTCTGAAAATTTAAAAATGACACCTGGACACAGGAATCGAACAAGTGGCAGCAATAAGCCAACTACCGAGCGAGAGTGGCTGCGTTATCTGATAGCTCGTGATCTTAATAAAATCACACATTATACCGACGATTTCAGCACGTCCATCATAGACTCTGCCTTAAAATATGAGTGAAGAATGACCTGTGCACGGGACGATTCCTGCATAACTCAGTGGTGAGAGCATTGGCGTACTAACCCAAGGGTCTCGGTTTTGATTCCCGTGTCCAGGTGTCATTTTTCAATTTTCAGTAAATCATTTCAGACAAAATTATTATTATTGGTTGGAATACTCATTTGCCTTTATCCGTTTAAAGAGGTCCATTTAATTTCATTAAGGTGGGATAGAAGGAAGGGCACGTTAATGTCAGTATTTTTTCAGTTTTTATAACAAAAAGATTTTTGGTCAAAATAAATAAAATATAATTTTTTTAGCACCACGTCTTACTAGCCGTTCGGGTTATTCTCATATGTACTAACTGTACTAATGTGGCAAGGTTGAGTTAGGTTGACTTTAGAGGAAATGTACCCACAATTGCGTGGAGGAAGGGTAGAAAACTAACTAGGAAAATAAATTTAAGTACACACGACCGGGATTTGAACCTCGATATCTTTGTTATCAGCAGTCTAGTGTATTGCAAGACTAACGACTAAGACTAATCTATCAACGAAGAGGGCGAATAAAATATTTCTCCATACCAGTAATTTTTATCTTCATCCAAACAGTTTTTGTTCAAATTCTAGTGTGTTTATAACAAATATTAAAAAATTATTTAGATTACTATGTTGCAAACTAAACTAAATGTATCTGCTGGAGCAATATTTATTTATTTAAGCCAACAAAGATTTAAGTTACGGAAAAATTAAAAAATACTGACTTGAGCTTGCGATTCTTTCCAAATCAAATTAAAATGTAGTTGAAAAAAAAAGTATCCTGGACAGAAAGATTAAACCCAAGATTAGGATTAACACGATAAATCAATGGTACCAAGTTCACTTCCTGTATGGAGTAGTCATTTTTCAATTATATTCAACAAACATGATTATAGTTAAGAGTTAAAAACTATAATTATTTAATACTCTATCTTATTTGAATTTATATCATAAGATTTCCTTATCTAATTTAAAATGTCATCCAAATTGAGTATCAAATCAGTTATTTAATGTCAGATGTATTAGTTATTTTTATTTGATCATATTTCTGTCCAATCTGGACTAGCTATTTTTTTTCATAGCCCATACAATTAAATACATTTTAAATTTTATAAATGTAATAAGAATTTCATTGGTTTTTTGGAGTGCTAAATATAGTCAAACACGTTAAAAAATTTATATTAACACCCTTGGCTTCAAAATGGTTACATGTAGGAAGCTAAGAAAATATAGTAAGCCAAAGGCGTTGTAGTGCTTTTTTTGATAGCTATTTTTATAATTATAAAAATAAAAGGTACAGAGGAGCAGAAACAAAAAGAGGCTCTTGATGGCATTCCCTGATTCTTTAGTTTATAACTACAAAGCAGTTCTCTATAAAATTTACTTGCACATATGTTAGGGGCTCCACTGTTGGAAGAATATTCTATAATTTATAAAAGAGGCCAACTTCATTTCTAAGGGCTTCACAAGCTACTTTTTAGTTCTAGAAACTGAAACCATCCCTACATCTTTAAGTAGGGGGCATATATTTACCCCAATTTATTATAAATAATCATGTCTAACATATATAGAAATCTACTAGATCTACTTTCATGTGTTCATACGTCAGCTCATGTTATCCTAAGCTGTCACTTATAATATATATTATCAATACCAACAAAATAACACAAATAATATAGTAACATGTTATCACTGTTGACCACAAAAATGAGATTTGTATTTTCTAAAAAGTGCTCCAAATATCCATTGGTAGGAAATTAAAGGCATAAATGGCGAGAGAGAGAGTAAGAGAGAGGGAAAGAGAGAAAGACAGAGAAAGAGAGAGAAAAAACAGTCAGAGACAGGTCTTCTGAATGCATCAGGCAAAAAAGAAAAATGCCAGAGACTCACATGGGTGGACAGGTAGACCAAGACGTCAAGCTTGTCTGGGCTGGTTTTCTAGTGATGGGAAGTTTAAATTGGGGTACTTTTACCCTAAAATTCAAACCTTTCCCATCTCTACCCAATTTGTTTTGTTGAATTTCGAATAGGTTGGAAGGTCAGTAAGACGTAGTGTAAAGAAAAATTAAAATAAATGGAATTCAAATAAAGACCAGAATTTTCTAGTATGCTGACGTCATAGTTGACGTGATCCTGATGACGTCACAGTCAACGTGTCTTGAATACTTGGATTGAATTGGAGTGTGCACGCTAAATAAAAGGGTTGGGACGGGAGTGGGGTGGAGGGGAGGAAATCATACACTACATACGCAATCGATTTTCCAACTTTTTGAGCTCCAGGGCATCAAGCCATAAAACTTTATTACCAATCTTTTTTTCTTTCGCGCTACATCTTACAATCCGTATGGAATATCCACCTAATACTTTGATGGAATTTGTCAAAGGGAAGTAGATTATAGAGGGAATGTAACTACGTTTGCATGGTGGGACATTGTGACCATTCTACAATCGTATGGGATACGATCAGAAACCATATCATCACCACCAAAATCAGAGTAGAATAGCTTTATTTCTGCTTCCGTGGTCGGACGGTCTAAGGCATCACGCTTGCAATAGACTATACTGCCGATGAAGGGGATATCGAATCTTGGTTGGTACTGAGGGATGTTTTTCCAAAATGGTTTTCTATTCACCCTCTATACAAATGCCTTTACACTTCCTCTAAATTCAACCTAACTCATCCCCAGAACATTATCGTAATTAGTGCTTAGGTGTATAACCCGAACGGGCAGTAAGACTCATTGTTAAAAAGAAATAATAATATATTGATATTTATTTCGTGGGTCAACCAATTCGGGCTGATTACAAATATTTAATTTAAACGTGTGGAATTCATGTTTGATGTATTTGAGATCTTAATTTTATTCATTCTACTTATTCCTCAGAAAATCTCAATATCATATTTTGTGTTTTTTAAAATTTAAGTGGGCAACTGTCTTTACGTCAGGCTAATTTCATCTGTATTCTTTAAATTGAAAAAATGACATCTGGACATGGGAATCAAACCCGGAACCTTTGGCTTACTACGCCAATACCTAAGGCATGGGGCGATTCCTGAATTGGTAAGGGTTAGAGCATTGGCGTAATAAGCCAAAGGTCCCGGGCTCGATTCCCATGCCCAAATGCCATTTTTCAATTTAATGAATATGATATTTAGATGCTGCTATAACCGTAATTAACAAATATAATATCTTTGCTATTTAATCCATTATAATTTCATCTGATTTTACAGTGATGGGAAGGTCGGTACACTTCACCAACACGAAAATGCGGGTACACTTCCTCTAGATCGAACCTTACTTATCCCTAACACATAAGCTCTATTAATGCATGTAATGAAACACGGAAAAAGTTCAAATAACAAAATGTTATTGTAAAAAAGTTATAATGAAAACTTTAGTAATCAAGAGAAAAGTTTAAGCCATTGTAATATATTCGTATTAAGTTGCATTTTTGATGAGGGTGAAAAATATTCATCTTTTTTTCTTTCTAAAACACTATTAGGCGACAGAAACTTTGCTCAAAATATATCAATTATTTTTTTCAAAAGAGTGTATTCATCATATGTACCCATAAATTCCACTCTTCCCTTTTTTTGAAAAAAATCTTTAATTTGAAATGTAAATTTTGTTCAATTTTATTCAATTATAATGACTTATTTTTTCCGGTGAAGTAAAGTCTAAACTTCAAAAATACTTTACTACTTTAATTTAAAACCCGCTCGATGGCCACATGTTTTAAGGCGCTACTCTCGTGTTAGACCAGACTGCTGAAGATGGGAATATCAAGGTTCGATTCTGGTTGGGTGCACTGAGAGTGGTTTGTCCTAAATGGTTTTCCAAGCAAATGTGGGGTAACATCATCTAATTTATATTATTATTATTAGCATCGCGTCTTACTACCCGTTCGGGTTATACGCACTTACGCTAATATGTAATGGTAGGGTGATTGTGAGATGAAATGGAGGACCTACAGTTTAACGTGGGATCCGAACCACGGTGGAGGCCTGGCATTCCTCACATTCACAAGTTATCTAATTTATACCATCCTATTCCCTAACACATTAGTGTAACTATTATTATTATTATTATAATTATCACAGCGTCCTACTCTACGTTCGGGTTATACTCATGTAATTAGTAAATAGGTGTACAAACCGAAAGGGTAGTAAAATGCGATGCTAAAAAAAGTTCAAAATGTATCAGGGGAAAAACAAAAACAAAATTAAGATATACATATTTAAAAGGGCTAGTCGAACCAGTCGATTGGGCGTATATGACCTTCAAATTCTATCTTCCTAAGCCCTACCACAAAAGTATATAAAAATATGAGGAAAGTCCAGACTTGTAGTGAGGCTTCGAGCAAGAAGAAAAAAAAAAGAAAAGAAGTAACTGTTTAATACTTGCAGAGCAGGTGAAAAGTGACCCTTAAACAGCTAAACAAGTTCAACAGAAAATTGCCGACGGTCACGCAAACGAGAACGAGAATATCGATATTATGTGACGTCACGAAACAGTATTTTCTCATAATACCCCCTCTTGACCATTCCTCTTGAACCCCGCCATACCCATCGATCTATAACGAGACTTGTCACCAAGTCGAGATATGATGAATGTTATCTGATATTACTGAAACTGATAATATTACGTATAACTATATTTCAAGCTCATACATAAAGGTAAGTAGATTACCATCAAGTAGTAAATCACTATGGGACAATGGTGTCGTATCGGGTTGTAGAAAGCCATGTTTTATTTTCCTTATTACTTCTATTGTATGCACAATCACTATTTGTACCACTAACTAAAAGGTAAAATACTGTCGACTGAAATTAAAATAAAGCGTCTTTAGAAACGTGAGCAGATAATATTCACTAAAATGGATTAAAACAAATGGATCATTTGCCGAATAGAATACAGGAGGTAAAATATGAAACATTTTCACCAGCATTGCCGGATTTATACTTGGTGAGGCTCTAAGCTATATAAATCTTTGAGGCACCCTTTGAAAACCTTGAAAACTTTATACTGGTGTGCCTTTTGATTTAATAGCAAGACATTTAAAGTTAAAAATACAGTTTATTTTCAAATGATTTTATTTATTGATTACATATTTATAATTTGGTTGCATTGATCTTTCTAATAGATTATAATATAACATACCAATTTGGAAATAATATGTAAATGTAAATTTTGTTAGGCCCCTGCGGATTGCAAAGCCCAAATCTGTAGCTTATTTTGTTGAAGCCTGAATCCGGCACTGGGCACCAAGTCTGTGTATTTAATATTTTTCAATATATTATCGATCTTTATGATTTTAATGAATCTCAATTTTATTTTAAACATTAAATTTCACGACATTTTTTCATGTATACATATACGTTACAGCCAAAGTCCAAAACTAGCTACTACGTGATATGGCTGGGATCTTCACGCATTGGACAGCTGATTCAGTAAAATCGCGAAATACTTATGGAGGGGGGAATTTGAATTAGCGTTCTGGTCAGTAAAAGCACGAATTGACCACCACAGTCTGGCCAGTACCTGAAGGACGTTGCCTACCTGTGACGTCACGGCCAGTCAAGATAGGATTTCCCATTTTTAATGAATATACGTTTTATTCAGCGAGTTTTAAAGATATTACGTTGAAACAAAAATCATGAATTCTTAAATGATTCTAAAAATGGTCCTACAGTGTCACAAACTTATTATTTTCATTTCAAATTAATTTATTGTAAAATTTTAAAAATAAATTCTCTCCAACTTGGACAAGAAAATGGCCTGTAGGAATCTTTCTGCCAGGATGTAGATTAAAACAGTACGTGGGATCATATGTCTATCTAGAATAGGAAACAAGTAAAAGGTGATTAAAAAAAAGAAAGTTAATGTTTTCAAGGCGCAAATAGTAGTGAGACTGTGTAAACTCGTCAGAGGAAGAGGGTTAGTGTTATTAGTAGATAAACGAGAGTCCTCGCAGGTGGAATTGTTCATTTCCTTACCTTTATTTCTATTTCGTATATTGGTGTATAAGTGTGATATTGTTTAGACCGCTTAGGTGCATCAAGTAAAGATGCAACCCGCTTCTCAAAATAACTTCAAAATATCCAAGTAAGCAACGCTGTTAAGTGATTCACGTGACTGAGAAATTTGAGACATGTTTGCTAATGGTTTCGCATGGTTTTGATCAGTGAAGTCCCAACTCTGCTACTGAGATCATTGTTAATTCATATTTAGTGTAATTTTGTGATAAATATATCCTAGCCTAACATGTATTATTATATTGTTAAAGTATTAAAGAAACTAATATAGCTTTTAATTTGGCCAGTTTCTTATTGCCACATTAAGAACTGGCTGGCCAAATTTTGATCTACTGGTAGATTATTTTATACTTCATGCTTTGCCCGATTTAAGTGGCCAAATTTAAAAGTGGCCGTTAATTTCGTGACTTTGGGCCTTGGCCGTAAAACACACACACACACACATACACTCGCGCGTGCACACACACACCCACATATATGTTTATTCGAGCTTAAACTCCTTTTTATAATCTGGAGTAAAAAGTAAAAATACATCAAGACAATGCCAACCTCTTTTCCCCCTTACATAATTGTCAAATCTATAGTAATAAAAGGAAGTATTTGTCTGTGTTTGTGTTTGTTTGTGTGCGATGTCCATCCAAATCTACGGCAGGCAGAAATCTGAACATTTTAACATAGGTGGATGGAAGGTGGTCCGAATGCACCTCGAAGCCGGATTTTAAAATTTTTAATTAGCTTTTTAATTAGGCTATTTTTAACAAATTTTCGAAGAAAATAATTTTAACCTGGTTTAGAATTACGTTTCATAGATAAACGTTTCCATTTGAAATCGGGCACCATGATAGGGAAGGCTTATATAATTCTTATACCACACTGGGTCAGGGGCAACGCCGTGCGAGATTGTTAGTAATTTAATAAAAATAGATTTTAAAAAGTAAATCTCTTATAAAAGTCAACGATGACTGGTGATCTTTTTTGATGTTTATTCTGACAAGAAATCTGAGCTTCCTCAATACGACCTCATTACGCTTCTATGATTTTATTACCTCAATATTACTTCATAGTCTCATTAGCATTACTATTCCAATGTGATCTCATTATCCAAATATTATATAACTATCCTCATATTACCCTTCCCTACCCCAATATGATTTCATTACCCTTTTATGAATTCACTACCCCAATTTGACTTCACCATTTCAAGATGACTAAAGCGTCACTCCATATAAGATCCTTTGGGGTAAATTTAGAAAACTTTTAGACTATTCCATATGCAAATAGATATTTTTAATTGATCTAATAACCTATCCAACATTTTCTGTATCGTAGCTTTATTTTGATTTCATCGCCTCCAGTAGTTGATCAGGTCATGTAGACTAGAACAGGGACAACTCACCAGACAGCGCGATGGTGACCGTCTCAATGTCTTTCAGCGGTGCCAGGGCGTCCCTCCCCTTATTACCAAACAGTTTGTCCAGGTCATGTAGACTAGAACAGGGACAACTCACCAGACAGCGCGATGGTGACCGTCTCAATGTCTTTCAGCGGTGCCAGGGCGTCCCTCCCCTTATTACCAAACAGTTTGTCCAGGTCATGTAGACTAGAACAGGGACAACTCACCAGACAGCGCGATGGTGACCGTCTCAATGTCTTTCAGCGGTGCCAGGGCGTCCCTCCCCTTATTACCAAACAGTTTGTCCAGGTCATGTAGACTAGAACAGGGACAACTCACCAGACAGCGCGATGGTGACCGTCTCAATGTCTTTCAGCGGTGCCAGGGCGTCCCTCCCCTTATTACCAAACAGTTTGTCCAGGTCATGTAGACTAGAACAGGACAACTCACCAGACAGCGCGATGGTGACCGTCTCAATGTCTTTCAGCGGTGCCAGGGCGTCCCTCCCTTATTACCAAACAGTTTGTCCAGGTCATGTAGACTAGAACAGGGACAACTCACCAGACAGCGCGATGGTGACCGTCTCAATGTCTTTCAGCGGTGCCAGGGCGTCCCTCCCTTATTACCAAAAAGTTTCTCCAGGTAATGTTGAATAGTACAGGTATCACTCACCAGAAAGCGCGATGGCGACCTTCTCGACGCCTCCCAGTGGTGCTAGGGCGTCCCTCGCCTTACTACCAAACAATTTCTCCAGGTAGTTCGGTCCGTGGCTGGCTAACAGGGACTGCAAGAAACTCGCCGTCTCTTCCACTGGAGGCCTCTTAGCTGTAAAACGAGAGAAAGTTTTTAATTATCACACAGTTTCCAATATGATTTTTTTTAATTTGATGTATCCAACGTACAGTTTCTAATACGACTGTTTATATCAGAACGCGACTTGTAAACTAACTTTAACTCTATAGTAAACACAACACTGTCCCTAGGCCATTAAATCATCACTCTTAAAGGGGAACACCAATTTTAGCAAATATACAATATATATATATATTTTTGACGATACCAGTAACCGGATATGAAGAATTCATTGAGTTTAAAATTGTAATCTGGGAATAGTTTTTCGTGATAAATAAGAATACGTTTTTATTTTTATAAATAGGCTAACAAATAATTTTAGGGTGATTAATTTTTGAAAATTTGAATTTTGTTTAACGTGTTTGAACAATTTGGTTTAGAATTTATGTATAACGAGTGATTATTGTGATTAACAAGATGTGTTTGTTTTTATGTGGAAAATATATTTAAGAGTAGTTTATTTAAACCCTATTTTTGAAATTTATCTTCTAAGACATAATTAAAAATATGTTAAAGTTTGTGCGATTGTGGTGTAACATTTATTTTTTATTTTACTCATTTTAAGATTTTTTAATTTTTATTAAAGTGTAAAATCTATTTATTTGTTTCTATAAGATGTAAATACTCACTTTTACATAAAGTGTATTTAGTTTTAATAGGTACATTATTTCCTAATATTTATATTAAAATAAGTAGGCTTCTCTGAAATTAAGAGCACATAGTTCGCTTATAAACACAAATAAAAGATAATACTTTTTACTTTTACATAAACACAATCCTTACTTTAAAACCTTTCTTAACTTATCTTTGCAAAACATATGAGATAATTTGAGAAAATTGAAAAAAAGTTTTGGTAAAATATTCTATTATACATTAATTTTTTTTTATTTAGCACCGCGTCTTACTACCCGTTCGGGTTATACGCTTAAGTACTAATTACACTAATGGATTAGGAATTGGGAAGGTTGAATTTTAGAGGAAGTGAACCCGCATTTGCGTGGAGGGAGAGTGGAAAACCATTTAGGAAAAACAACCCCCAGTTCACCTGACCGAGATTCGAACCTCGATCTCCCCGTCCTCAGTGGTCTGACTCAACACGACTGCCGCGTTAGCCAACTACGCCACCGAGGCGGGTTATACATTAATTAGCTAGAACTAAAATAATATCTAGGAATATAATAAATGAAACATTACTTTATGTATGAGCTCAGATTAATTTAATTATAACAGATTTTAAGATAATATACAAAGAAATCTTCACTCATAAGTGTCCTAAATAATCATCATAATATTATATATTCTTTAGCATGAAAAAATAATTAGTAGGTAATTTCAAACAGGGGCGTTGTTGAGTCAGCTGGTTTACTAATTAAGGGTAGCTCACGCTGAGTTAACCTAAGGCGTGTCTGTTCATTTCAACTCTAATTAGAGGAAACCGCCAAATTTCTCACGCTTGATGATTTAACCAAAAGCGTTTTTACACAGAACGTGAGTAAATAAATATTAAATAAAAAACTTAACAATTTTATTTTGAATTACATTATATCTTGAATATAAATTAGCGTTTATATTATATGTAGCTATAAAAATGAAACCAGCACATATATAACATTATTTTGGTTTAAAACATAAACGATAAATAATCAAGTGTATACTCTAAAATTTGAATTAATGGTTCAATACATTTATACATATCTTTTATTATTCTTAGGTTGCTATTTATAAAGGTGATTAACGTCACGCACAGCTATTTTTGCATGAAAACCCAATTAATGTAAATTCTAAATTAGATTTAGAACAACGTGAAGACTACATTAACAAACCGTGCTACAACTAGTAGCATATTTAAAGTTATTGTTCATACAAAATCAAGTTTAAGTCATTAAAACACTTTTTATTAATGTGACTATGTAACGAAGAACTCAAATAATTATTTAAAATCTACGTTATTTTGAAAAAAAAAAAGAGCTTTTGATAGCTTAAATTTGAATCAATGCCACTCTGATATAAATATTGATTGATTACATATGCTCTTATCTTTAACAATAAAGTTGCAATTTAAAAATAAGTCAATATACAATATCAGTTATTACTAATATATTTTGTTATATTGGATTTTAAGCTCATAAAATTAAAAAAGCCTTCATATAAATGCCGTTCAATAACATATGAGGCAATAATTTTAACATTTCTGTATTACTTATTGCATCAAAATATAAACATGGACTAATAATTTTAAACTCTACTCATATCATTATGGAAAGCGGTGGCTAATTTGAACAATAACTATTCTAAGATAGTAGGCTACAATTAGCAGCTCAATAAATTTTAATGTTCTATTAAAAAGTTTCCAAACACAATATCATTAAGTACAATCTTATTTAGGATAGTGAATAGTACGTCTTAACAACTCAACATTATTCTACGATAAACTTTTTTTTTAGAACCGAGTCTTACTAGCCGCTCGGGTTTAATACTTATGTACTAATTACGTTAATGCTTTTAGAAATTAGAAGATTATATGTAGAGGAGGTATAACAGTATTTGCGTGGAGGGAGAGTGATAAACCATTTTGGAAAACCAACTTTCGCACACCAGACCAAGATTCGAATTTTGATATCCCAGTCATCGGCAGTCTAGTCTACTGTGAGAGTAGCGCCTTACACCATGTGGCCATCGAATAAGCCTTTTATTACTCATTGGATATACACAAATGAAGAATCGAATATGTCAATAATTTCATACTATGTATTATTTTGAAAATTTACCTTCATATTAAGGAGATTTAGTCTAAAATTGAATTGAGCTATTTAAATTATTTTTTTACGAATCATCTATGCATATATATCTTAAAACAGAGTTTTAGATTTGTAGCTTAGCTTAAATTAAACATAAACTTATTGTACATGGGGTAAAAATATAATATAGTTATTGAAAGGTTTCCTACTATTATATTATCGATGTATAATAAAATGAATAACTAATCTGAGACTGTTAAGTAAAACATTCATGTAAGTGATTTTTTTTTACCGGCAAAGTTGGCCACAGAAATATGTCAAAGTTAAATCATGACCATATACATGGAGGACACATTTTTCACATCGTAGATTTCAATCCAAATAATCAGAATTTTGGGGGATCTTCGGGATTCCTTAGAATGATCACTTTAGTTCGGGAATAATAGCAATAGTGACCAAATGGAACAATATGTTTCCAATTTAATTGACTCGCCGTTAGCGGGGTTGTCTGGATTTGAATCTCAGAAGACCGTATTATCAATATTTTTCCACATGTGATTTTAGCTATGGTTTTAAATACATCCTCCACGCTAATGTGAGTGAATTACTCCACGTTACCCTCCTAAATACTAGGCCTTAATTAAAATGGTTAACATACCTGGTGTTAAAAAATAGTAAACAAAAAAAATATCTGTGATTTTTACTAAACACAGAATAGCATATTAATAAATAGAAATGTAGGTATTAGGTGGATTATATTTTAGACTACTTTAAATTATAGCGGATAAGTGGGCTTATATTACCTATACATATCTGTCCTCAAAATTTATCGTTATAAATGTACAATCGTTTATCCTGAAAGTAAACAGTCATACTTTTACGGATTACACTATGAGACTGTATTATAAGCTACGTCATAGTGTCACCCACGCAAGGTAGGCTTACTGCATTTCAGGGTAAGCGAGGTGTATGTATTTACACATATAAATGCTTTAATCTGTATTTAAAACACTTACACAGGTGTGTTCAAATTCAATAATTTACTCTTCACGATTCTATAAAATAAAATCGTCTGTAAATGTAACCCGACGGACGTTAGTTTGCGAGATAGGTGACACCATCAAATGTGGAAATCCATCAGATTTTAAGTCTATGGAATCACATTAAAGAACATGATTGTGTGCTCAGATACTCTCATCTCGTACCGATTCTGCACGCTGCTTGTACAACAGTCGATGTCAGAATATGATGGAGTATACAGGATAGCAAAATGAAACTCAATGCACTTGAAATGCTCGGTGACCTTTATAAAACATGCACTGTGTATATACGTTATAACTTTAATTACCTTCCCTCGGAGCAAAGGTTTGTATAATTGCTCCGGTTGATGGTGTTCCTATTTCGAAAACCAAACATAGGATAGCATTAATTATTTTTACATTTTCAACTTGTTTTGTTATTATGAATCGTGTTAACTTACTTACTCTATGGCATTTGGAACGCGAAAGTTCGTTGCTGCACTTACAAAAGTACGCCATCTATCCCTATCTTGAGGTTGTTCTATCCAGTCCACCTCATTACATCCTATCTCTTCCAGGACCGTTCTAATGATTTCCTCCCATCTGCGTCTAGGTCTTCTCAATGGTCTCGCTTTTTTTTTTTTTTTTTTTAGTTTACTAGTCAATGCCCTGGACACGATCCCGTTTGCACTGCATGTCCTATCCACCGTAGGCTACGAGACTAAATTATCCTAACAAAATCCTGTGATGACTACAGGGTATGTAACTTATGATTAAGTAAACTCCTCCACTCTCCAGTATACGCATACCTTTTGGACCAAATATATTCCAGTGTTAAATTCCGTGATTTAATATGCAAGGTGTTTACAAAATTTATTAATATAATACACGCCTATATCTAAAAATTGAGAACTAAATGTCTTACTACATATTTTTTAAATGTATTGAAACTCTTGCGAACATATTCTACCAAGGATTTAATTAACACATGACATAACTTCTTCAAGTGTAAAATTCTACCATCCTTATTTTTCGGAACGTATACCATAGTACCGCCCGGATCCTTAAAACCACAACGGAATAATCTAAACCAAACAAGTATCCCGAAAGACAAGGAAGGAATACTCTTGCATTAGCCCCAACCAAATAAATGTATCCCTCTACTTATTTACGTATGTAGAGAGGAAAACACCGAATATATTATTCATGTTCCTAGCGTGACGATAGCTTCCGTTCTCATCCGCTTCAGTGGCCGAACGGTCTAAGGCGTCAATCTCGTGTTAGACTGGCCTGATGAAGACGGGGAGATCAGGGTTCAAGTCTCGGTCGTGTTTACTGAGGGTGATTTTCCCTAAATTGTTTCCTTACTCTCCTTCCTCGAAAATGCTGATAGATAACCTCTATGAAATGATTCCTTCCTCATACCTACCACATTACAGTAAATTATCATATAATATGCGTAGAGCCTGAACAGGTGGTAAGACGCGGTGATGGAACAAAACTTCCTTTCTCGAGGCGCTGTTGATGAGCTGTATCAAACACATCTAAACAATACTATTCTAAGGTAATTATTTAAAGTCTAGTATTGGAAGTTATCTGCCAGAACACGAATAAACAAGCAGTTCAGGTAGAATGATGGATTGACTGACGTCCGAAGCTCAACTAAATAGTTCCACATATTTTTAATCATCTTTGTTCAACCAATAGTAAATAATTTATTTATTTGAGGAATTTAAGATGCATTTTTGAACCGATTGACTATATCAGCACACGAAAATTTCTAAGAACGAGCGCGAAAGGGCCTACCAATTTTGACGGGGAAAGCTATTTTCACATACCTTCCAGTGTTGTTTTACATGCCTCAATCGACAGAGAATCAACGGATTTAATTCCGCTCCGAAAGAAGTTATGCTATGGATTTTTGTTTATCGTTAAAGAAAAATCTGTCGACCCAGACTGGGTTTGAACCAACGAACGTCGGGTTTTGAGGGAAGCACTTTACCCAGGACCAAAATATCATGTTGATCTTATGTGTAAATATAGTATGTTTTTAGCGGTTTATTTTTCTTTATTTCCAACACAAACTATTCTATAATTCTAGAAAATGTACATTCCGTTTACAATGAAAGATATCAAATCTTACCTTTACTGAATATATTCAATTACCCTAATCTTATTAGCTGGGGAAAGGTAAGCTTACTACCTTTCAAGGTTAACAGAATGCTCTGCACATTACATACACATACATACGTAGAAAATTTAAACTCCTTAATCTTGTTAGTAAATATGAAATCATAAAAATACAAAGTAAACACTCATTGGTGTAAAGTTTGACCATGTTAAATTTTCAAAATAGCCCACTATACTAAATAACCCACCTAGAGGGAAGGTGATGGTTGATTTTCCACCACTAACCTAACATTAAAAAGAATTTTAATGAAAGCTTAAAACAAAGGAATTACAACTAATACATAGAGCTAAATTTTTTGATTAAGCTTAAGACATAATATTCAAAACAAATACCGTGGTTGAAACATTGGTGCCACTGTAACCAATAATTCTCTTGTAATTGCTACATAATACTATTTTAAAATTTAAGAGGTGTAATTTTAGCACCCATATGGTAACACTCAAAAGGAAAGTTTCAAATCGATGTAACTTTGGTAGAACAATTTGGTTTTGCGTGACTTGAATGCTTGATCACGAAAATAGGTTGGTCGATCTGAATGTCTGATATATTTCCGAGAAATAATTCCTGTCTGAACTCACATTTTACAAAGAGGTTGGACTTGCTTTGAGTGGGTACGTATCATTTTCATAGGTTTAACGTTATCTGATGGGTAGAATAAAACAATGTATTTATTATTTTATAGGCTGTGCGTTCTGTATTTTTTAATTTCTCTCGACACTTTGAAGAGAGACGTATTGTGATCGTAAAAAAAAAAAAATCAAACTCGAGATTTTGATAAATGTCGACGTTTCATGACCCCCTGAAACTTAGAATGTGGTTTTTGAGTTGCCATCTGTCTGTATCTCCAACTAAAGCCGAAACTATTCTACCGATCGGGCTAAGACTTGTTAGGCCTACCTAGGGTTTTCATAAAGTTCCCCTGAGGTATTTTTAGAATTACATATCTAATTCAAAAATTAAGGGTAGTTTACTGAAGGGAAAAATGACATAAAATCGATTTTTATCAAAATTCGCTCTAACGGTTTTTCATTAAATTTTGTATCCATTCAGTGTTTAACATTAAAACCAAATGGCTATTTTAATTTTTCCATGAAAATGACTTTGAGGGTATTATACTTAAGCATACATTTTCATTTTTCCATGAAAATTACTTTGAGGGTATTATACTTAAGCATACATTTCCAATTTTGATCATTTATCCGTAGCTATTTGAAATACGAGATAACTTATCATTGTAAAGTTGTAATACTGTTTAAATTAAACATATTTTAATCTGGAATATATTTTTATCAAACGAATATTTTCTGAACTATAAGCAAACATATGCACTTTTTTTTTTTTTAGAGAATAGAGTACTTAGAAATATGTAATTGTTTTTCCCTTTGGTGTACAGAGAAGCTCCTCTTTTCTAAAGGCTTCTGTAACACTATATATTATTACATTTAGGCAATTTGAGGGAGTATTTCTGCAACGGTGTATATTATTTCCTTTCACAATTTCATAATAGCATTTGGAAAATGTCTCTATTTTAAGATTTAAGAGAGAGAAAGTCAGTGTGGTACACCGTACCATTTATGTATTTTTTCTGTGCTAGCCTGTTAGAGGTCTCGAATGATGACTAGTATTTTAATAATGAAAAATGAAATAAATAATGATAGTTGTTTTGAAGACAGCCTCGTCAACATTGGCATTGAGATGGCCCTACATCCAACCTTCAGAGGACTGTCCTTGGCCAATGTTTTCTAAGTTTCTGTTGCTCGGAAATATTTCGTAAATAATACATTTCGATAGTGCTTCCATCTGTAAGACCATCATGATACCTTTCTAATGCAATCTATATTATGGTTAAAAGTGTCACCTGTCATATTTGAATCAATTACCCTTTTCCCCGTACCCTTCAATTTGAAACGCCTGTCAAAAGACACATGAGCAGGCGTATGGATTCATGGAGGTAGATCTGGTTAAACCTTTTACTACCGGTCACATGACGGACCCAGTGAATCGTGGATGGGGCCACAGTTTTGCGCAATATCCTCCTTTACACCGCGTTTGAAGAGGAGCGGTCTGGTTTCCATTGGCACCAGCGTGAAACGAAATACTTTTGTCGTGTAACATTATATCTCGTTATCTCCCCTCGATCCGCTGAAGTGGTTACCTTTGGTTTACCTACATCAAAGGATCGCTCTGGTTCAAACCCCCAACAGCCTACACACTCTTCCCGACAGCCTACACACTCTCCCCGACAGCCTACACACTCTCCCCGACAGCCTACACAATCTCCCCGACTCTACTTACTAGATACTTCAAACTATTAAATCGTACAACTGATCTACGAGAATGATGGGAGTTTTTTTGCCAGCACGTCCTACCTCCCCATTAGGCCTACGCTTGTATAAAGTTACACTAATGTAGTAGGGATAAGAATGTTTGCATTTAGAGGAATGTAACCTGCTTTTGCATTTTGTATGGAGGGAGAGTGGTGATCCATTCGGGGTGGTTGGGAGGGGACCACCCTCATTACATTCTAACCGATCACCATCATCGGCAGCTCAGTCCATTGCAACTATGAAGCCTTAGACCATTCGGCCACCGAAGCTGGCTGGTTGGGAACGGTTCAAAGTTATATAATTCTATGAAATGAGCAGGTAGACCAATTCTCCGCATGGGTGGGAAGCATCAAAGCTATGTCAAATTTCTGGCTTCACGCTCCAGCAATTTGATCACTGTTTGCTGAATCGCCCTGTCCCCTCACCCCTTGCAAACAAAGGTAGTTTTAAGAACTGTTGGGGGTAGCTACAACATTTAAGTAATAAATTTGTGAGGTTTAAGGTTTGTACCTTATCTGGAAGTTTGAGAAAAAACTCTGGACGGATAAACAGATTCCACTTGGATTTTATTATATTAATAATCACTAAGTTCACTTTCGTCCTCGCGCGTCAATAAAATGAGTTCAAACTTTGGAGATTTCTATTTTAACCCACATAAAAGCCTTTATTATTTGAATGAAAAGACTCATATCTACAGTCCAATTTTAATAGGAAAAACAGTTAAAAAAATATTTTTTTTTGTTTCTGTGGTCAATATTCATAACGGTTTACTACACTGGATATCATCTGTGGGATAACTGTATGGTTTCTATTGGGGGACAGCTTTGTCATTTTCTCG